>BSBK01003286.1:2500-384544 GCA_027943335.1 Chamaecyparis obtusa
AGACATTAATCTATGGTGCAAAGATGTTGATCTACAACTAGTGAACTTCTAAGATGAAAAAGTCCCAGTCCAGTGAGGTCAGAGACGTCAATCATCATGTGGAGATGTCTATATACATAGACGTTAATCCATACAAATGTTAACTCATGAATTTAGGCTGGAAACACAATAAATAAAAAGGTGAAACCTAATCCAACTCCCACGTATGGTTGGAAAGCATCTAGCTACACCAGGGAGTATCGAAATAAAACATATCCAAGCTATGGTCACTCAATTACATCCAAAATACATAAATGAGTACATGAAGGAAACTACCTATACTCAAGAACATCAAGTAGATACATTGCATAAACAAAGGCCATCAAATGAAGTGAGCTCATAGGCTCCAAGTCTTTGTAATTGGCGGAAGTTTGTCACATGTATGATAGTCCCCAATAGTGGTAAAGTGAAACACCACCCTACCATGTGGAACCCTTAGGCCCATCCCAATATGCTCATGGATATAGTAACCTCACCACAAACATAAGGTCACCTTGCACACCAAGAAGGCTACACTCACGCCAATCAGATGCAAGACTTAAGGAAAATTCAAGGTCCAAGTATAAACGCAATGCAAGCACATAAAGAAAGTAGGAAAGGTCACTACTCAACTAATAGAGTATAATGTAGAAAATTTAAAATGGAGTGTCATCACATGGCCATGTAGGCTCATGTGCTTCGAGAAACCCTTCTCTCATCAAGGATTCTCTACTAAGCCATATCAACATATGAAGATGGAAAGGCTACACTATGCCATATCAATGTCCTCATACGATGGCAAGGTACTATGCCATATCAATTTCCATAGATGGAAAGGAAAGGAAATACCATATCGACGTCCTTAAGTGATAGAAAGGTAGTCTCATTAATCTTATAATAAGTTTTATCCCCATTATATGTTTTAGGTTATAAATTATTATTAGAGACTCAAGAAAGGTTACCCTAGAGCCCCTTTGTGCTCCAATATACCTTGAAGATCCACTCCATTCCTCTAATCAACACAAGCCAACAAAGGCAAAAACACATAAAAGACTCACAAGTCCCAAAAAGCCCAAATTACATCAAAGACTCAATTGGTCTTGAACCAAGAGTGTGGGTCCATGGAATCCCATATTGTACACTCAAGGTACTAGTGATGCAGTCTCAAATACCATCATAACATATTCCAATGAGATCAAAATCAAGCATGGAGATCAAAATTCCAAAGAAGGAAATCCCAAAAAAGTGCTCACGACACACTCAACCGGACACTATGTTGGGAGTATGGATTCATCCACGAATCCAAAAATCATAAGTGAAACTATAGGATGGTTGAAAAAATGGAGGACAGTCCAGTCCAATATTTGGAATATGTCACATTCCAAATGGAAAATTAGGTGGCACGTAAAATGAGGTAAACACAAAATTGCCCAAAATTTGAACATCAAGGACATTGACATATTTAAAACCCATTTTCCCTTAGGGTCTAACTAACCCAAAAATTTGGTTAAACCTAGATTTGAAAAATGGTAGAGCAGTACAAAAAACATGTATATTTGCAAGCCAATAAAAAGCAGGAAGTAACACATTCACAAATAAGATTTGATTGTAGAGAAGGAAAAGGCAATCCCCCTTGCTTCAATGCTCCCACTAACAATGAAGATTATTTGGAGACAATCGATGTCTTAGAGGATGTATGCGAAAATATTATTTTCCTAGAAGATTTTTCCATCATCTATAGATTCATAGGCCCAAGATCAAATAGAAACACAATCCTAAATTGGATTGAAGAGACATGGAAGACACTACAAATAACAAAAAATTTACTAAAGGGTTTCTTTATGGTTTTTTTTGTAAACGAAGAGGAACGATAGAAAAATCTTGCAAGGAGGCATTTGGATGATGGACTCAATTCCATTATACATCCAAAAATGGCACTGAAACTTTAATTCTCTTGAAACCAATCCATATGCCAAGTCAACTTGGATATACATCAACAATTTACCTATAGAATATCAGACAAAAGAAGCCCTTGAAAAAATTGGCAGTCTTGGTGCCCTAGAATTGATATTGATGCAGATGTGGTGAATGGGTACTCTGACCTATATGCCCAACTTCACATTACTGTGATAAGGAAAATCCCACAAAAAATAAAATTAAGGGTTCATGGAGTGGATTGGGTCTAGATGATTGAGGTGAAGGAAGACAAATTTTATTGCCTTCATTGTGGAAAAAGAAATCACACATCAAAAGAATCTAGATTACCCAAAGTAGATACAAATAATTGGGTTCCAAAAAGAAAATTTGGATATAAAAGGGATGCTTTTCCCACATCTTCAAGACAATAAAATCTTGATCCATGCCTTACAATTACTCTCTAGAAGAGGATGAATCTGTCAAAAGGTGCAAAGAAATTTTACCCTAACCCACATACAGATGAAGGTATCACAATGAATAATGGGATTGAGAAATTGCAAGAAAATGAGTTAGATGTTGGTGAACACATAAAGGATGATTCAAAGAAGGAAGTGTTGGGTACAATCGATATAAGATGTATTATCCAATCTCTGGATATACTTCCTGGAAAAGGAAAAGGTCACAAAGATAGGAAGACAAACAAACAGAAAAGAGTGGAAGAGGCAAAAGAAAAGGGGTTACTTAGTGTGGTTAAATTCTTGAATAGAAAAAGTACCAAGAGATCCCATTGCTCCCTTTGGAAGAGATGGGAATCACTTCATGGAATGTCATGGGCCTAATGGCCCCTAAAAAAGTGTCAGATGGTTAAACAACATCTAACTAAAATCTCTACCAATGTTATCATGCTCCAAGAAACAAAATGCAGTGCCTAGGATGGAGAGGACTTTATTAGGTTTTATAGAGAATGGAATGGTGTTATTAAAATGAAGGATGGTCATGTCATGGGATTGGGGATACTATGGAAAGAAAGTGAAGTTGAGGCATCTCAATTTAGAAAAAGAAAGAACTAGATATCTTGTCATATTCATAGCAAAACAGTCAATCTAGAATTTGATTTATGGAACGTTTATGGGCCTACATAATCCTCTGAAAAGAATATGGTCTGGAAGGAGGTTTTCCAAAGAACTATGGCCTATGGAAACAAGAACATCATTATCTAAGGTTATTTCAATGTGATTCTGGATCTTATGAAACAAATTAGACGCTCTAACAAAATTACTAGAGATATGCAAAACTTTAGGGACTTCATACAAAGAATCGAGGTAATCGATTATAAGCCTATTGAGGGTTGGTTCACTAGGACAAATAGAAGGATGTGGTTCATGAACATCACAGAATGATTGGACATATTTATAATTGGAACTAAGTGGGTTATGGACAACATACCAATTAACACCTCCACTCTTCCTCACTATGTTTATGATCACTTTCCAGTGTTGTTGGAGATTGGGGTTAAATCAATTAGGGAGGTGGAATGTTGGTGGAGGGAATGAAACAATATCAAAGGTATGCCAAGTTACTACTTCTTTAAAAATCTCAACTTCCTGAAAAGTAAGTTAAGATCTTGGAATAAGGATGTTTTTAAGAACATTTTTTAGGAAAAGGACAGAGTTGGGAATGAACTAGAAAAATTGAATATGAAAATAATAAAAGGAATGAAAATAGAATATTATTTAAAGGAAAAAGAGTTGAGAGTCTAACTCACAAAGATTCTAATAAGAGAGTAGATCTATTGGAAGGATAAAGCAAGGGATCTATGGATTAAGAAAGGAGATAAAAATACAAAGTTTTTCTATGCATCTATTGAGGAAAGGATGACTCAAAATCAAATTAGTGAAGTCACAGATAGAGAAGGGAATAAATGCAAAGAAAGAGACTCTATTGGTAAATCTACGATGGAATATTATGAAAAAATTCTAAATTTAAATTATGATGAAGCATCTCAAGAAATATCACAAGCCAGGTCAATACTCCTTAAGGCCACTCTAAGACTTGTCTCTAAAGTGGACAACAATATGATACTAGAACCTTTATGGAGGAAGAAATATGTGGATTTGTATTTGGTCTCCACTTGGAGAAAGCCCCGGGTCGTGATGGCTTTCCTAGATGTTTTCTATCAAAATCTTTAGAGATTTTTAAAGGAATATGTATTAAAGGTGGTTGAGGATGTGCATAGGAAAGGTAATTTTGTCAAGGAGATCAAAAACACGGTCTTTGTCATTATTCCAAAAAAGGTTGACTATAGATTGCTAGAAGACTTTCATCTAATTGCTCTATGCAATACTTTATATTCACCAAAATATTTACAAACAAATAGAAAAAAAATTATTCCACAACTTATCGTGCAACTGAACAAAATGGCTTTACTCCAAGTAGAGAAATCAATGATAACATTATCCTCACTTTGGAAATGATACATTCTATTATTACAGAGAGAAAGAAAGAAATGATTATAAAAATATCCAAAGCCTATGATAAAGTACAACGGGGATTTTTTATCCAGGTATTGGAAAAGCTCGGATTCAATAAAAGATGGATTCAAATCATAAAATAATTCATCAGCATAACCAGTTTCTCAGTTGTGGTTAATGGCACCATATCTAGTTTCTTCCAAAGCAAAAATGACACAAGGCAAGGCAATCCAATCTCACCCTTCCTCTTTGTTTTAATGGCATATGCACTCAAAAGATATATCTCCAAACTTAGAGAAGATAGAGTATGGAGTGGGATTACATTAAATAATGTGTTGAGATTGGTTTCATATTCACAGTTTGCAAATGATACCACTTTTTTTGGAGAAGCAACGCTAAGAGAGGTAATGGTAATTAAAGAATCAATGAATATTTATGCACTCACAACAAGGCAGCAAATTAAAAATAAGAAAACTGAGGTTTTCTTCTTTAATACTAAGAAGGACTATTGAAGCAAGATATTAGAGCTACTGGGTTGGCCGATTGGGACACTCCCATCAAAATATTTGGGAGCCAATGTTCACTGGGGCAAAAAAATTAGAACTATCAAAAGAGTAAATTTCAAAATGCGGGAAAAAGACTGAACCATAGAAACACAAGTGGCTTTCTCTTCCTGGGAGGATTCAACTTATCGAATTGGTATTGGCTACTATGCGTATTTCTGATATTTCTTGTTTTAAATTATCTACCAAGGCTATACAATCTCTACAAATTTTCTTCAAGATATTCCTATGGGAAGGTCAAAAGACATTAAGAAAATACCATTGATTAGTTGGGAAAATGTATGTAAGTCCAAAGATGATGGAGATGCAAATCTAATATTCATAGAAAAACAAAACATCACACTCGATGCCAAGCTTGTATGGAAAATGTCTAGAAGACCAAATAAATTATGGTGCCAAATTATGAAAGTGAAGTATTTGGACAACAATGACCCTTCAATAATCCTAACATCTATTAGCAACACTAGAGGATTTTCAATATGGAAATTCATGGAGGATTTTAGGCATGTGATAATGGAACATTTGACTTGGAAGATTGGCAATGGGAAGCAGGATAAGTTAGAGATTCTTGGGACGGTCATGAAAGTTTAGATAAAATACTTGGGCAATAGGCTTGGATCTCCAAGGCATAAATGATATATGGTGAGTATGTTTCTGATTATCTTAGAAAGACTAGACTCCAAAGTGGTATATTTATGTGGGTTCCAATTTAGAACAACAATATATCTCCCAAAGACTACAGGTCTCTTGCAAAATAACTACAAGGAAGAGAAGTTTCTCTAAAGAGTGAAGAGGATGAGATATTATGGTGTGCATTGAAGTTTGGGGAGTACAATGCTAAACTTAGGTACAAAATCCAAACAATTGACTATGATAAGAAGGATTGGCCCACAAAGTTATGTTGGGACAAGTTTATTGCACCAAGAGTCGGTGCTTTCTTATGGATGGTACTTCATGGTAGAATATTGACAATGGAATGATTAAAAACCTATGGGATTTATTGGTCGAGTAGGTGTATTCTTTGTAAAGAAAAAACTGAGTCCAATGAACATTTGTTATATAACTGCATCTTTTCCCAAAAATATTGGTATTGGTTATGTCAAAAAGCTAGAAAGGTCTACAGTGAGAGATAATTGCCCGATGAACTTCATTAAAAGGTGGCCAAAAATAAATTAGAAGTTTATTTGGGATTCACTATGAATCATTTCCCCATGAGTTCTCCTCTAGAAACTATTGAAAGAGCGTAACTGAAGAATGTTTGAAGAAAATGAGTTAAGTGTTGAAATGGTGATAGAGAAAATTAGGACTAGGATATGCGAGATTGTAAACCTCAAGCTCAATTTTGATGGTGTTGCAAAAGGATGGAAACCTTTTTATGCTCCAAAGGATGGAAACCTCAAGCTCAATTTTGATGGTGTTGCAAAAGGAAACCAAGGGGATGTTGGGTATGGCTATTTTCTGTGAGATGACACTAACAAGATAATTTTTGGTGTGTATGGACATCTTGGGTTCAACACAAACAATGAAGCTGAGGTGTCATTCTTAGAGAGAGGATTACTTTACTGCATAAAACACAATGTAAATTCATTGGAAATCAAGGAGGATTCATAGATCATCGTCAATGTTGTCAAGAATGAATCTATTACAAACTAGAAGCTAAGAAGGAAATTGGAAAATATTTGAGACCTCTTGAAGTTGATTCCAATATTTCAAGTGACTCGCATCTTTCAGGAAGAAAATATGGCTACTAGTTGGCTGGTTAATTTGGGAGTTTCCATGAAATGTAGGGAGGAAATGATCGTCAATGAGGAAAATTGGAAAGATTTTGCGAATATCCTTAAGAGTGATCTGTCAGTTACAAATTTGAAGAACAAAACTAGCATTGGTTAATAAGATCAAATCTTGACCTCTGAGGATTGGTGAATGAGAAGGATCTATATGGTTTAGTCATATTAGGGATAATTCTAGGGAGACTGATCTGATCAACTGGCAAAAAGAGAAGGGCTCTCTAAACAAGATGATATAATTCTCCCCTTAAGGTATGGGGTAGTCTATCCACATTCATAGGGATACTCTATCAAGCATGGGTTTTGTGGTTACATTTTGTGCTTGACCACAAAGAAGAAGATTTCAATTAATTTGGCTTACACTTGAGAGATTTTGAAATGACACTTGATCGTGACCTTGGGATTTCTCTATCTATAAATCTATTTTTTTCTAAGAATGCCAATGCACTGGAATATGGCGCACCACTTTGGGCTTAATTTCTTATGCAGATAGGAAACACTAATGGAACAAAGCCAAAGGATATTTCCTATCAAGTTCGCATTTTGGGCATATATTTCAACTACAGTAATAGATGCCATGTATCTATCAATGATGAGACAAGTCCATCTTCCTCCATTTGACTCATTGATAGATTGATGAGGAGGACAGACTTTAAATAAAATACTTGGGAGGTTTTCTATGTTTCTTTCATAATTAAAAAAAACTGCCCCTTTCCATGAATTACTAAATCTAGTGGAGAATCCCTTCTCGAACACAAATGTTGGCAAAGTTTTTTATATTGGAAATTGTTTAGCAATTATGTATGAATCTCTATAATTGAAATACGCTATATTATGTTTCAACAATGGTCTAAGTTTGATATTTGATACAATGTATGGGATCTATACCCCCTAATAGCACTTATTTATAATAAAAAAACTAACTCAAAAATACTATAAAAAGTCAATTCCAACATCATGGGAAAAATGACCAGCCTCACAATAGAAAAATTCAAACTTAAAACCCCAAAGTACATACAAACCCAAATGGGTGCTAAAAGCATAAAGGAATGTGGGGAAATCACTAACTACTATCCCAAAAAGCAAAAACATACTAGACACAACATAAATGGATAAGATTTGATCAAAATCACAAGAGCCCAACATCTCACCAAGCAGAAAACCACTGAAACTGAATGGAGAAAATAAACACCTCTTGGAATCATGAATGGCTCCATAGGAATGGAAGTAAGTACGACATAATTCCAATGAGCCACTCCCAACAAAGATCTGATGCTTGAGTCAAGCCCAACAAGCAAAAATATGGATTTTCCAATACAAAATTAGAGCAAATCCAAATTTTCACAATAGAGCAAAAGTGAAAAATTGAGGAAATAAACTCACTTTTAAAATATAAGACACTTTTTCAAAAGTGACTTACAAATAGATTATTTGAATAATTTAATAATTTATTGAGCTTTTTTCCAATTAAATAAATCAATTCTAGATAACTAGAATCCAACTGCAACAAATTAGCTAGTAAATAAAATAAATATTAAAATACACTAAATGCATTAAAAATCAACATTTTAATTAAATCATCTATGATAAGTACAAGAACTTCTAAATGCATAGATAGTCATTGGTCTATCACAAATGCATAATGATTTTGGATTTACCAAGATGTACCTGAGGGAATTACATCATAATAATGGATACACCGTCCATATAGGGACAACATTGGCTTAGTAAGAAAGGCTCAAAGCTACTATCTCCTAAGCCACTGTCAGGGATATAGACACACTCAAATCCTACAACTCAGACAGAATGTATCTAGTACATGTTCACTAGAAAAACAAAACATCAAGTGTATATGCTAATGATACAAATAACTAAAGCACATAAAATACATGATAACAAATAGTGAAGGGGCGATACATTGTGTAGATCTCATGAATGAGTGACTACGACTTCATCTCACTTTGTGCCAACACAAAGGGAATAATGCATAGAAATTGTGTGATATAGAAGTAAACATCATATCATTAAATTAATGTTGCATTTAAATTTAAAGCATTTAAATAGATCATTTTATGACTTTTTTGAGAATAAAATGTTTAAAGTAAATAATTAATATGTCCAATAGAATAAAAGGCACAATAATCAAGGAGTCCAATAAAATTATCCTGATATATATAATCAATAGTCTCAAATGAAAAATAAACTAGATAACATCATGTAGATATGATCAACTCAAAGTAGTAACATAATCTAACCATATATCACAACTAAGATATTGGCAACCAAAATAATAAATGTCATCGATGCATCTCATCATGCAGATAATCAACATAACATAATAAGAGTATATCTCAAATCAAAATGATCGTTGAATAGAATGCAAACACGAGAGGCACTACATCCTCCCCCTCTATGCATAGGCTTACTCCTGAAAGCCTACAAAAAGATAAGGGTACAAAACTCTCAACTGTGAAAGAACCTCCCATGCAGAAAAAGTCTCATCACTCGGGTCCCATTGGACCCTTACCTGCTCTATGTCTTTTCCCCTGAGTGTCAACCTTTGATGCTAAAGAATGGGGATGGGCTCCAAATAAAGTTTCCCATCCTCTTCATGTAAGGCACCCCAATCAAGAACATAGGTCACATCAGGAATATAATGTCTCAACATAGAAACATGAAAAACATCATGGATGTGCGATAGGCTAGGTGGAAATGCCAAGTGATAGGAAACATGAACAATCCTCTCAAGGATCTTATAAGGTCCAAAAAAATGTGGTGCTATCTTAGAGTGTTTCCCATAACAGATGGGGCTCTTCTCTGAATAAACTCGCAAAAGCACATGGTCACCAACTGAAAAGTGATGATCAAGCCTATGTGCACCATCATTGTTCTATTGTTGATCCTTTGCAGTAGCCAAATTCTCTCTAATATGAGAAACCTATTGATCCATATCCTAAAGCATATCATGACCCAAAACTACTCGGTCCTCTAACCGATCCCAACTCAAAGGTGTACAACATGGTCAACCATACAAGGCCTGCAAAAGTGAGATGCCAAGAGAACTATGGTACCCATTTTTATATGCAAACTAAACCAAGTACAAATAGTCCTCCCGCCTCTTATGTTGATCCATCACATACATGTGAAGCATGTCCTCAAGAACTTATTTCACCCACTCTACCTGACATTAGTGGCAAAAACACTTTGTCATGACATTTACATTATATTTACAAGAGTACTTAGTACTAACAAAAGTATATACATAATACTCCCCCTAAAACTTAACTCGGTCTTATAAAACAAAAGATTTACATTTGTACATGTAAGACTTCCTTACTTAAGATACACTTCAAATACATATATATATTACAAGACGTAGTATGTCATACCATTTGGTTCTGCTTCTTTCAATTTGATTCTTCTCTCTAATTTTGTTCCCTCCCTTTGTGACTTAACATGTCATGTCACTCTATTATTATTTCCCCCTTGTTTTTGTCACTTACAGTTCTTGGGGTGTAGGGAGCTTGAAATGTTTTTCCAGAAATGGTTTATGAAGCATCATGACCATGTGCAATGCATTGTCCCAACCAAATGTTGCTATCTTCAAAACCTTTTATTTTACTTCTAGCTCAGCAGATAGGTCAACTAGGCTCTCGGTAGTAGAAAGATGGGGATCTTTCTGTACTAATCCTTTGCCTTACCTAATTCTCTTTGTATGACCTCTAGATGAGGTGTCAACATTGTTTGAATGGAGAGTAAGCGAGCCCTTATCTTACCATCATTAGCCATCAACTCGGCTATCCTCCCTTGAGCATGTAGAAGCCTGGCGTAATGTATAGAGCTGGAATTTGCATCCATACTCAATAAGTGACCTATAGATTTTATATCTAATTGTAGCTTATCTGCCAGATCCTAGTTGTCCTTGGTAAATGTTTCTACATTACACAATTTCTTGTACAAAGATTGTACATTTAGTACAACTCCTTCTAAACTAGATATCAAGGTAGAAAGTTCTACCTGCCTCACTGCTATCTCGACGAAGACCTTATTGAGTACCTTGGTCTTGAATTTTCTTTCTAACCACTACAACAACTTATCATTTGCCTCATTTTCATCATCGGCCACTTTCTTGACTATATGGACAAGTTGTTCCAGTATAGGGTCAGAGTCATTGACATCATTCATTTCAAAAGCATCAATGAATATACCTTTGATTTCATGAAGTACTTGCTTTTGCTAATGTTCCCTTCTCTTTTCTTCCTGTTTGCTCTTTTTCTTTAGTAGATCTTGCAAAATTTGCATCTGTTCATAGGACAAGTTATTTGTGTCCCATTTAGGAATCACAATAACTTCTTTGAGTGTCACTTGTGGGGTAGGAGATTTTACCCTCTTTTTCTATGACTTCTTCTTAGGTGTTGTTCCACTTAGAAACTGTACAAGATATTTTATTGCCTCTTGCTCCTTAGATTCTTGAGTATCTATTTATTTTTCTGTCTCCTTCTCTTCTTGTTTATTTTCCTCCACATGAGGATTTACTATTACTAATGCAGACTATTCTACTTTTCCTTTATTTAACTCCTCAACAAATGTAGACTAAGGTGTAGTTACTGACTTGTCCCATTCCTCGATAGTACTAAGACCAGCTAGAATATCAACTGTGACTGTGGACTTGCAGAGATAACTCTATCAGTTGATGTATCCTTAATTTGTGGATAATTTATGACTTGTAATAATACAAGATTAACGCTCGACAAAGATGTATCTTTTGTTGCCTCAGCTTGTATTTCTTCCTCGGTCAATACTTGAGTTTTTATTGGGGTATCCTCAGTGATGTCAATAATTGTTACTTTAGCTATTTTCTCACATTTATCTACCTTTGGAGCTTCTTCCTCCTGAATATGTAGTTCACTAACATCTTTATTATCTAGCTCAACTCCCCTAGATGTGCTAGCTTCCTGTTGTATGCTTTGATCAATTAATAGACCAAAAATGATCTTCCATACCCTAAGACTTTGTTGAACAACATCTTCAACCTTATGTTGAAGGATAGAGTATGCCCTGAGCTTGGGAACGAATCTATTCCTGTACTGCTCCATGATTTGCTCAATGTTTTTAGGGGGTAGATCTGGTGTGACTTGGGCTAGTGTGCTTTCCCTTATCTGCTTCTTGGTCATAAGAGCATATTCCCATTTTTGTGCTATCCTCTGATATAGCTCATTAGGAATCAAATTCTCCATTTGAAGTGGTACCATCTTGAATGTACAGAGCATCTCAAGAATTTCTTCTTTGACTTTCTCCTTGTCCTCTATACTCATCTTCTCAAATTTTATTTGTTTAAAGCCTACCAGACCAACATATCTCTTGATGTTGTGGCATATTTCATCCACAATCAGTGTTTTTCTCTGTACTAGTGACTTTTTCTTTATTTCCTCATCACTCTCTTTTTCCTCATCATGCTTCTCCAAAATGAGTTTTCTTCTCGGCTTCTTCCTCAATTGGCTCGGCACTGCCTTAGGCTGAACAATTTTTCTCTTCCTTGATGTAGGGGATTTCTTTTGAGGCTCGACATCCACAGGTGTAGAGACTGCCCTAGTTCTTGGCCTAAGTACTAGTGATGAGATAGGCTTCATTTTATGCATTGTCTTTCTCACATGCTCGGCAACTAATGGCTTCTTTCCTTTCTTCTCTACTACCTTGTCCTCCTCTTCACTCTCACTAGACTCACTTGATTTATCTTCTCCTAATCCTTGAGTCAATTATAGAGGTGCATCTACCTCTCTTTCTCCTATCATCCTTTCTATATTTTCACTATCTTTTTCCTCTTTCTCTCCATGGTAGCAGACTTCAGTCTCATGGTTATCTTAGCCTTTTCTTCCTCATAGGCTCCAAAATAAGTAGCCTTCTTGTCAAATTCCTCGGTTAACAAGGCTATGATTGCTATTGTGGTCTCATCAATATTTACCTCATAAGGTAATGACATTAGCCATGATACCCTCAGTATTGTAGCTTGAGCATATGTGAGGTCTGTGTCAACTAGGAAGCATATATCCTATCTGTATTTCTCTACTAGGGATACAAGAATCCTACTTCTCTTCCTCATTTTCTTCTTGAATTCTACAAAGTAATTTTCCATTATACTCTCAAAATTATCTCCCATTTGACTGATAAACTCATTTATCTGAACTATAACTGGCCTACTCTTGTCCCATACTACTCCCCCAATAGTAGGAAAAGTTTTCTGAATATAGAAGAATAGACAAACAAGTAAGGAATCGAACTTACACATTGAATTCTTTTCTTTGCAAATTGATGTAAGGTTCTCAGCAAGTTGAGTCAGGTGGAGCTTGGAAAGGTCATAGGTGTGATCCTTCTTAATGATTTTCCAAGCTTGGTCCACTGCCATGCATGGGACACTATCCAACTGACTTCACTGATAGAATTTGTGTGTTATCACCCTTACTGCAAACTCAATTTCCAGATTAGTGATAGTAGAAATGGTCATGTTGCACTTGTTTCATACCACCTATGTGTTTGCCTGAATCTCCTCCTTTCTTTGACATCTCATGGTTTTCTTTCCAGGGAGTTTAGGGTATCCAGTTACCCGATGAATCATGTCTTTGCTGATTTGGACTGGTCCATCCT
The DNA here is from genome assembly GCA_027943335.1 of Chamaecyparis obtusa. Classification (NCBI taxonomy): domain Eukaryota; kingdom Viridiplantae; phylum Streptophyta; class Pinopsida; order Cupressales; family Cupressaceae; genus Chamaecyparis; species Chamaecyparis obtusa. Next base: position 15,899 of record BSBK01003286.1, read on the forward strand.
CCAGCCATATTTTCATGTCATGTACTCTGCTTAGTACAATCTTAATTCATTCAAATTTGAAATTTTGTGGAAAGTCAAGGGCATGAACTAACCCTTGCTCAGCAACCTTCTAGTGTTCCGACTTTAACACCCCATTGCTGCATAGTTTCTCGTATGCTTCCCCAAGTTCATAATCACCGATCTCTCCAATCTTGCACATGTAACACAATCAGATGTCATTTATCATTAAAAAATTCTTCAGAATTGATGATGGGGCTCTATTAAGATCTCCCATGATCACGCTCTCTGGAACAACCTGAAACTTCTGTGGCTTACACACCTCATTCCTCACTAATTGAACATTGAAAACCTCCTTTCCTTGTTTCTTCATCGTAGCTGATGATGATGATGCCATGTTTCACAATTTTAAGAATTCAAGTATGATAAGTTTTCACTCGGTAAAGTACCTTGCACAAGTGTTCTTCAGATGTTATGCCGACAACACACTGTGAAGATTTCTAAAATAGCACTTAGCTCTTAATCACTCTGGTTACTCGCACTCTAAATCACTCTTAGAAATTTTCAATTCACTAGTGAAATGAAATAAAAGGCAACTTCCCACTTTATAGACTTCAAACGGTTGGATTATGGCTTCTTTAATGATCCATACACTTTCTAGGTGAGATATAGTTATCTCGGCAATCTCATGTTAAGCTCGACTAACATAAGCTCGGTTGATACAACCATTCGATTACAACTCGATGTACATCACATATCAGCTATCACAGGTACTCAACATTACATTGGTGACTCGGTCACTGTACACTAAAATACTAATGCTCGACATCAAATATGAATTGTTGCACTTTGCTCAAATTTTTCCTAATGCATCTTAATCTATGCAGATATGGAATTTTTCTCAACATATGTTAGGAACTAATATAAGATTAAAACATTGTGGAACTCAGTTCCATACATACCTTCTTTTCTTAGTTTGAAGTGGTGTGATTACCTGATCCATTGGATTGGGTGACCTTAGGTGCACTGGCTTCACTACTACTTCCCTCTTCTTTCTTCTTCCATGTTTTGTTCATCTGATTTCTCATTTGCTCAATGATTTATTCATTCTTGTTTTGATCATTTCTCAGTATGGGTGATCTGCAATCTTTCTTTAGATGACCTATCTTATGGCATTTATAGCATACCATACTTCCATTCATCCAACTTTTGGATTTACCTCTAAAATGTGTCTTCAGATAATTTGCTCCAATGTGCCCATATTTTCCATAGTAATGACAACTGTACCAAGTGTTGAAACAATGTCCTTGGAATTTTGGTGAGGTAGGTGGATTACTGACCTTTGTCCTGCATTCTTGTGCTTGATGTCCATGTTTCTTATAGTTAAAACAATATCCATGGAATTTAGGTTTAGGACCAGACTTACCACTTTTGCTTCTATGGATGTTGGTTGTATGTCATGGCTTTCCATAGTGATGGCATGTAGGCTTATTGTTCTTTGGTTTATCACTTCTGTTCTTTCCACTCTTTGATGATTCTCCTTCCTCAATGGATGACGATTTCTCATTAAGTCCAAGTCTAGATGTGTCACTAGATCTTCTAGGTGACCTTAACAACTCTTCAAAGTATCTTATAGCTTTGTTAGGCTTGTTCATCCTTTCATTAACTTCCTTTTCAGCTCTCAATTCATTCCTCAATTGATTTTTTTCTGATCTCAGATTGGTGAGTTCCACATCTTTCCTATCCAAATATTGATTAATTAGTAGCAGTTGATTTACCATGTCTAGTTGATTATTTTTCAACCTTTGCATGTCATTTGTCTTTTCATCAAGTCTCATTGATATTTGTCTTTTGTCTTCTTCGGCTATTGTCTTGTCTTCTTCAGCTTTCTTTTTCTATTCAACTACTTCACAGAGTCTCACAAATTGATTTTCTTGTTCTCTCTTCAGATTTTTGATGTCCTCATTCAGTATGTTGTTTTTCTCTAGTAGTTATTTTATGGCTTTGTCACTTTTTGTAGATTTCCCACTATCAAATAGTCCAGTAGTATCTTCTTTTTGATATTATGTTTCATTTTGTTGAATAGAAATTTCTCTTCTTCTGCTTAAGGATTTCTTCAGTTCTCCTCTGGCTGCTTCAAGTTGTTGTAATGCAAGCTAAATGTCAATCTTCTGATTCTCTCTGATTTTTCCCAACTTATAAACCTCCATCTTAAGATCTTTATCTCACAAGTGGTTAGACTTCTATAGGAAACCAAAGCTCTGATACCAATTGTTGGAAATCTATTGGGAAAATGTGATACTAAGAGAGGGGGTGAATCAGGTATCACTGATTTATCCATTTTATCATAAATAAAAAAATGCATAGCATTAACATAAACTTCAACAATGTAATGGATCTAATAACCTAAACATCACTCATGCAAATACACATAACACAGTAATTTTGGTTACCCAAAAACCCTTGAAAGGTAAAACTGGGGTGGGGATGACATCCACGAATCTTCACTACTGTAGTATAAAGTTTTCTTGTTAGGGCTACAAATTTGATCACAAAATATGATCTACCCTATGAGGGGTCTACCCTGTTAAGAGCTTTAAGATTTCTACAATCTACCTTGTAAAATGATTTAAGACTTACAACTAAGTAGGCACTCAGTTAAGAGATTTACTAAGGTCTGTCAAAACCACCCTGTTAAAAGATTTAACCTGATACACCTGTTAAAATGTCTCAGTATGTTATCCTTCAGTCTGCACTGTGATGCTGATTACATATCTTCTCCTTCTAATATATATTTGATCTCATCTATCAAGTATATCTCTGTTATGCTCTTCACTTCTTACCTCTGTTCAACCTGGTCACTGAACTCTATCAGAATACTTCACTGATTTGAAGATATTCTCTCTATTACTCTTCTTCATTCCACTCATCTATCTCATTCCTCTCATTACTTCATTTTAGGGTTCAGATCACATCTTATATAGATAATTAACTTCCTCCAAGATTTAAGATCTACGATCTAGATTATCTCATTTTATCACTTAACCTTTCCCTAATTCTAATTGGTTCCATGTAATACATAGGGATCAATGATTACAATATAGGAGCATAATCACCTCTGTGATTTCCTCAATAAATAGTAAACAAAATATAAATATCAGCCAAAATGGTTTACCTAAGTGTTTGTGCCATAACAAACACATATGTCAATTCTGGCTTGCTTGGTATTGGATATCTCTAGCACTTGACATTCACTATTCTTTATTCTCTGATGCTCAACATTGTCTTCCTTACATAACTCGGCTAATACAAAAGTACTCGGTGACCACTATTTTACTTGGCAGTGACTACTGCTCAGTAAATGTACATTATACATGACTCGGCCTATATATGATGACTTGGCCGTAGTGATGACCAACCAACATTGCCTAGAAAATTACTAAATGTAAGACACTAATAGACAACAAAACTTTAGGGATCAACAATATGATGAGATAAATTTGAGTTGTGTGGCCAAAGCATACTAGAGAGATGTCCATAGTGTAGAAGTAAACATTGGATCTCTATCTAAAATAATCATCTGAGGTATCCCATACAATTGAACTATATCCTCCATGAATACACATGCTACGGAAGCAGCAATCTAAGAAGCTCTCATGGGTGAAAAATGAGCCACCTTGGAAAACTTGACTATGTGATGACATAAGCTAACCAGTAATGAAATCAATAGATATAGTGTCCCACTTCCATTTAGGAATGGAATGGGGCTACAAAATACCTATTGGATGTTGATGCTCTATATTCACTCTCTGGTACTCAAGACATCTAGGCACAAAATCAAAAACATTCTTGCCTCATCCCTACTGAAAAGTACAATTGTCTAAGGTCGACATGCATCTTCTTGATGCCAAGATGTGTTAAATACAACGCATGATGTGTCTTGAACAACACCAATGAATGAAGCTCATCTGACACTGACACATAAATACACCCATGGTGCAACAAAATTCCATCTAACTCCAAAAAGTAACTTGAAAAATTCCCCACAAGGGTACATATAGACTCAATCTTCACTCTAACCTCCTCATACCATGTTTTAATAGGAAAAAACTCAAGGATATGACTACGCAAATCCACCCCAAGTAACAAATAGAGATCTCATGTGTAATGCCCCGCTAGGGAACCTAGGATAATTTAACCTAAAACATGTCGCTAAGTTTACAAAATATTTTTTTCTTAAATATTTACAAACAATGATGATAATAATGTGGAAGTAGTACAATCATAAGATATAAAAAAAGTACATAAGTACAACTCAATTACAGTTAACAATTCTCAAGGGTCCCATGACGTAGAATTACATATTACAAATTAAATATTTTAGATTAAGAATAAATACAATTTTCTCATATACAAATGAATAACAAGTACATCCAATACCATAAGGTATAAATACATTGAAACAACATCCTCTACACAAGTCGTAGGGTATACCACAATATCCAAATACAAAATAGTACAATATATGAAAGGAATCATCTTTGAAGTACTGATATAAGATATAATTACAAACATCATAAGATAAATATGAATAAGCCTCCAATGAAGAATAAGAAGAAGGTAACAACAACAATCATCCTCTAGCACTACTACAGGAACATCAGAACCTCAAATGGTAAAATAAAACACTACCACCCGACCTTGTGGAACCAAAGGTCCACTCCTGTCATCCTAAGGAAATAAAAACAAACCCCACTTGGATAACAAACTCAATCAAAACAACTAAGCAACGGGTCTTGAAGGCTTTCTATCTCAAAAGGTACCACCAGCTAATGATAAATAAAAGAGAATAAACATCAAAATACCAACACATACCAAAACACCAAATACTAGAATATCGAATGAATACCAATCACCAAATACTAAAATAGACCACCAGGTAATACTACAATATCAAAGACTCACTACAAAGGAAAATGAAGAAAAATACGGAGGAGACTTAGGATACATACTATGGGAGTGTCATCACATGGCCATCTACTTGAGTTACCTTGGATTGGTCACACTGGACCCCAAACCCTCAAGCATTGAGTTACCCTGGACTTGCCACTATGGGCCCTAGACCCTCACTATGACCCACACAGAACTATAATACCTTCTCTTGCAAGTGAGGAATTCTAATCATACCTACTCACTAGGTATCATCCCATTCCCATCCTTAGCCTAAACAAGCGCTCAAGGCATAGGCGAGGCATAATATCTAAATTATCTTTTTAATGAACTCTCCAAATTTTAATTAGTATGTTATCACTTATTAACAAACTTATGATAGGTTACCTTGGTACTGACCACTTTCGGTCTCATACCCCTATTGTAAGCCACTCCCCTAAGATGCACCTATTTAAGCTTCCCTAGGATCACAAGTCACAAATAATTAAATAAGTCTCATAAAAGTATACTGATCAAATTCCAGTCCACAAAAGATATCAAGGACACACATTGATCCTCAAACCAAAACATCATAACCACTCTCTCAAAGAGTCCACATAACATGAGCTTAGGTCTCAATAAGGTTGGGTAGAAATGATCAAAATAATACAATATCATAATTCATAACATAAAAATACATATACAACCTTATAAAACAACCCCCAACCCTCTGGTCAACTAACTCCCAAGTCAACTTAAAACCCCTAATATTCAAAAAGGATATAACCCGTCAAACCCATGAAACTACGAAGCTCGGGAACACTAGTCGGCGCTGGCCAATCCTTGATAGCCCGGATCTTCGAAGGATTCATTGAAATACTCTCTCTAGAGATGATATTTCCCAAGTACTTCACCTCAATCTAGAAGAACCCACATTTGGCTAGGTTGCTAAACAAATAATGGTCACCTAGACACTACAATTCCTAACACAAATAGACCACATGATCCTCCATAGTTCTTGAATACACCAAAATATCATGTAGAAATAAAAGGACAAAATGGTCAAGATAGGTGCAGAAAACACCATTCATCAAACTCATGAACATTCATGGCACATTGGTAAACTTGAAGGGTACAACTGTAAACTCATAATGCCTATATCAAGTGCAAAAAAATGTACGATGAATGTCAGCCTCATGGATAAGAAGATGATAGTATCATGACTTAAGGTTTATCTTCAAGAATACTCTTTCTCCCTTCATTTGATCAAACAAATCATCAATCCTCAATAAGGGATGCCAGCTCTTCACTGTCACCTTATTAAACTGTTGGTAATCAATGTACAAATGCAAAGATCCATCCTTCTTCTTCGTGAATATTATTAGTGCACCCTATAGGGATACACTAGGACAAATATGGCCCTTGGCCAACAACTCCTCTAATTGTAAAAAAAGCTCACTCAACTTATGAGTAGTTATACAATAAGTTGTATAAGATATAGGGTAAGCTCCAAGAATGAGATCAATGTGGAAATCTATGTCAAGCTAAGGTGGCATGCCTTGAATATCATCTGCAAACTCACAGAGAAGTGGGTACTCATCAAGAGACGCCTCTTGACTCTTAACCCCATCAAGGTCACTAACAATGACTGTGAACATTGACAACTCTGTCGCATACTCCACTTTATTTGCATAGATAAGATCATACAAAGTAAAATAGGTCTCTGGACCCCTACAAGATCAATATGCCTAGCTATATCATCTACACACTATACCGACCTACGTCGACAATATATACTCTCATAGTGGGAAGCTAACCAATCCATGCCCACCACAATGTCATAAGAGTCCAAGGGTAGGATGTGAAGATCTATGGTGGTGGTGAAGGTGCCCATATCTAAAAAAATCACAAACAAGGGAGTCCATAGTCACTCTGGAACTTGTGGCTAACTCAACCTACCATCTATCAGATTTTTGTGCTGACACTAGTCGACATCGCTCAACATGTTAGGGTAAATGAAAGAATCCAAAGTACTAGAATCAAATAATATAGAGCTAGAAATACCATGCAACACACTTGTAGTCTCAACAACGGTGCCCAAGTGCTTGGCTTGACAGTTCTCAACCACTACAATAACTCTATGGGATCTACCTGCATCCCCTATAGTAGGCTCAGAAGTAGCCTACCTCTGACTATCCCATGAAACAACTCTCTATGGACACATCATTCCCTGTGGCCCTATTGAACACAAGTTAAACATGCCCTCAGATTATAACTACATTCTTTTGAGAGCACACTAGACTGTTGATAACTCCCTCTATTGACTCTTGGTTGAACACTCTAAGATGGATGACTGTGTGAAGTTTGTCTACTATGATAAAAATTGTGCTTTCTAACTGTCAGGGTACCCAAACCATGGTCACTCTTAGGACCGTACAAATTATTTTGTCTACGGTGTTGTCGGTGACCTGTCCTTGGAGGTGTTGAAAGTACCTAGGAAGATCCTATGGGCTATACTTGTGTACCCTATGCAACTAACCCAAAAGGTTGTGCACTATTAATGTGTGCACATGTCCTACTACTAAAACCTCTAGCAATATTACTCTCATCCAATCTCATCTTCATGACAGCTAAAGTAAGTATCCTTGGCTGATGCATACAAACATCCCCAATGATAGGACCATTAAGACCCCAAATAAAATGTTGCACTAATAGGGGCTCATCATGGTTATAGCTAAAATACTACCTCAGCTCAAAGAACCTATGCTCATACAGATCCATTGTCATATTCCCCTATCAAATCTCATGAAACTCACTAGCACGTGCCTCTCTATACTTTTCAAATACTAAATGCTCATTAAATTGCTCCTCAAATTTCTCCCAAGAGATGGTTGCAATATCCAACTGAAGATTTTTCTCTTCTATGCACCACCAAATAGACACAAAATCTCTAAGGTGCATGATGACACACCAGGCTCTAATGTTTCTCACATAAGGGTGCATAGCGAAGCAACATCCAAGATCTAGCAACCAAGTATCAGCCTTAATATTGATATATGTACCATCAAATAAACGAGGAAGAGACCTCATAAGGTCTCATAAGTCCTACCATGAGAGAATCCTCATCCCCCACTTCCTTGTCTCTCCTATGATCATCTCTCCAAACTAGTGGAGTGTGAGAATCTTCACACTCTTTCTTCTCCTCATGCTCTCCATGTGTAGATACACTTGAATCTCCATGGTGAGAATCCTCCTAATGAGAACCAACTATAATGTCCCCGTATATAATCTCCTAAGATTATGGGTCTATTCAATTATAAATCAGTGCAAGAGACCTTTTTTTAATCAAATAGTTAACTTATAACACAAATATTGTCTTGATGCTTTACAAAACTTATATTGATGATACAAATTATGTAATATTGATAATCAATATATTTTAACTTGAAGAATGTAATAAAAAAAAATAAAACTCTATATATATATATATATATATATATATATATATATATATATATATATATATATATATATATATATATATATATATATATATATATATATATATATATATATATATATATATATATATATATATATATATATATATATATATCTGCAGCACATGAATCTTATTGATTTGATATTATGGAGTATCTTTTTCTCTCTTTAATATAATTAGAAGAAATGTGCAATGATGGTCTCTGATAAGTGGATATCTCTAATATGATCTGTATTATATAATCTTTGATACTATGGAGTTCACCCTGTTGTCTCAGTTACGACAGTGTAAATTATGCCTTCGCTCTTCTCCTTTATCTCTTATAAGGATGTTACTATAATTGTTGTTTTTGGACGATTCTTCGAAGTATGCAATGGTTATGGTGTTGTTCTCGATTACTTCCTTCGATGTATGTGTAATGTCCCTTACCAATATATCTTTTAATTTCAAGACAATTGTGAGAATATGATCATTAGAAGCTCATCAGATTTCGTTTGAGACAAAGGTATCGTTAGGTTAGATACAAATGTCAAGTATATTGAAACAATACACAAATCAAATGTATATATGTTTGAATCGTTATTATCAGTCTCTTATTAATATGAGGGCGATATTTCTACTATACCAAGGCATATAATTAGATGTGTTTCTGTATATAACGTTAAGCCTGATCTATGTACTGTCGCCATTCCTCATAATTTCTTAATAACATTTCATGTGATATCATTTTCTTCTGTCCTTTTTGGTTCTGAAAGTATGCCTCTTTTATATACTAGTGAATGGATATGACTCTTGCAACGTGACTACTCCCATTGCCTATTTGAAAGTGGTGCTGACTATTGTCTTATTTCATTTATATATTTGTTAAATAATAATATATTTACTAGTATTGATTAATGATGAATGTATATTATTTGTTTTACTTATTATAATTAATATATAGTTGTCCATTATTATTATTGAGAATTCCAATATGTTTAAAATTAATATTATGTTGTGTATATTAGGATAGTATAATATATGATGAAATAAAATATTATTATATTTATATTATTTATTTATATTTTAACATTATTATTTATCTAATAAAATTTTATTTTAATTATTATTTATTCAATACTTAATTATTATTTAAAATTTATTTGAAACGAGACATGATAGTCCACTCTTCCTCAAATTGATTGTCCTAAAGCAATGTTAATTTAATGTGAGTGGCTTATGTTATGCATTCTAACATCATCTTGCTTTACCATTGATGAACCTGAAGCAGTAATTTTAACATGGGGTGAGAAATGACATATATTTATAAACATAAACTTGTCAAATATGATCGAAAGCATAATATTCAATTTAAAACACTAAGAATAATACAAAAGATGAACTTATCTTGATGTGGTGTAGCACTTTTTGTATCCTCTTGTTAAGTATGGCCTTGTTCCATGTTGAGTCCCGATGAATAATCCTAATCCTTAGGGATAGTTCATAATTGAGTTACAAGCTTCTGGGGAGGACCTCCTAGTGCTCTAATTACCATATAGTTATTCTAGAATGGTCCTCAAGCTATGTCACTATCTCATTACAACTATCTCTTCCTAAGGCCTTATGGATATCCAAAATTTGGCATATCCCTCATTCCTAGAAGATAGATATATCTCTCTTAGGCCTTCAGAGATATAATCTATGCCTTGTAGTAGGGTGCCCTAGCATTTTTTATTAGAGTTGATAAAAAACAACCCACAGCTCCTAAGAACACCTGCACGCAAACACCTATCACAGAAAGAGAGAGAAGCAAACAACTATGGAGAACTGAACATATGAATCTATGAGGAAGGATAAATCCTTGATGTGCAAAAACAAAAGTTGCAATCAATAATGAAATGTTAGAAAAGGTTACAAAGTGTTATGAGATCAATCCTTATAAAAGGAGATCAAAAAACCTAAAAAGGTAAAACCTTAGGTTGCATAATAATAATTAATAAAGAAATTAATTATTATATGCCTAAAGCTTAGCTTAAGTAGAAAGAGATAATAAGTGACTTAATAATTAAATCAATATGATTCAATTAATAAGCAAACACTTTATTACTCTAACACCCCCCCTTGAGATGAACTTTGGGAGAAGCTAAAAACCTAGAAAGAACAATTGAAAGCAAATGGGTTCCGACAACAAAAGGCCTGATCAAGTACCCAAGTACAAAAGAGAGTCTCTACAAAGTGGAGAAATAGAGAAAACCACATGGGAAAAACTCTACTCCAAAAAGAGACAAAGATTAGTCTGAAGGACTGAAGAAGCCTCCAAAACTAGGAATGTTTCAGAAAATAGGAACAAAGACAAACATGTAAAACATCATTGAAGCATGAAACTGCAAACTCTACCAAGAAGAAACTGATGATCTAAAGATCCTCCACAAAAATATGACCAGGTAGAGAAGACTGTAATCTGCATGAGTGCCCTCAAATAACACTACTCAAATCAGGAGGCAAACAAAGGCAAACACCTGAACTCGAAGATGTCGATGGCATAAACACCAAACACCTGAAGATCCGATCAATCAAAGCTAGAAGAGTGCATCCAAAAAATAGGAAAGAAAAGAGTGTCCATATGGTAAATGATCCATCTCACCAGAATGCATAGGTACCCAGCCACTACAACTGCCTAGTACATAGAATCAAATACTGAATACATAGCTCACACTATCAAACCAAGGAAGTAGTAGAACCAATAGTAGAAACCCCCCCATACTACTGACAAGGGATTAATGACAAGTACACTGAAAAGATCATCCAATATGAACTGCAAGATGAAGAAGAATTTAAAACATCGAATGTACATAAAAAGTACAAACACATATAGAGATACCTAAGGCTAATGTCATTGGAGGAACGCTCACATGACAAAAGAAGATGGAAAACAAAGGAAAATATCAAAACCCCCCAGCACTTTATAATGGAGTGCGAGTACATAAAGCACGAACATGTGCAAGATCCCATACATGCAATAGAATGACACTTTATCTCAACGCGTGTGCATAAAAGAATGCTACCAAAAATGAAGTATACACTACTCAAAGAAGAGCGAAGGCTGCTGAAATAAAAAGAACAGCCTAAGATGAGTCATCCCTCAAAGGGAAGAGATCCCAGGACCTGTAACAACCAAGATATCCACCAAACTACAAAAATGCAAAAATATGAATAAAATAAACCTGGAGAAGAATCTATAAAAATGACTTATGGCACTAAAAATCTCTCTAAACAAGCTTTCCAATGATATATCATTTTTTGAAAATGGAGTCTGGATGTGCAAGATAGAGCTCTCGGAGTGTAGAACTGGAGATCTAGATTTGATAGAGAAAACACCATCAGAATAATAAAACCAAAAAATATAACCTCCAAATCTGGAAAGAGCTCAAAATCATCTTTTCGATGATATCTTTTTTGCCAAATTTTGACACCGTATGCTCAAGATATGAGCAAAAAACCAACAGTTGCACTGGAGGGCCCAAAGAAGGTGTCTGGAAAGATCTGAAGATGGGTGATGTTAGCAAAAGGATATAATCACACATGAAACCATCAGATCTGATAAAATATCAAAAAGATCTTTCTGGTAATATCTCCTTTGCTGAAAACGGAGCTCGGATGCAAGAGAAACAGATCTCAGAATGCAGGAGGTTTGAATTGCGAAGACCATAGAGAACATCTGACTTTGACAGAAAAAAATGACATCAAAAAGGCTAAATCACAAAACCATACTAGAAAATTTAAATCAGGCTCAGAACCAGCTTTCTGACGATATATCACACGCCCGATTTTGATCCCAGATGCCCGAGATATGGGCTAAAAACCACAGGTACCTCCAAAAAGCTCAAAAAAGGGCAAACCCCTAGTGACATCAACAAACTCATAGCCTAAATTTGACGGCCAAATGGCCGTCACGGCTCAAATCCACTTGGGGCTAAAAAAAGATAGGCACTGGTCACATGGGTGACCAGCGGGCTCAAAATCTGGTTGGGGCTTGGAGCTTCCAGGCATTGGTCCCCCATAGGACCGGCTGCTCTGCGGCTGGGGGCTTAACTCCTGTGGGCCTGCCGGTCACCGCAACGATGACTACACAGTCATTGTCTAGTTACCCGATGGTGACACTGTTGCAGGCCATCGGAGTGGTACATGGGTGGTGCCCGAGTGGCCCCCACCTCAAAAAAATTATTTATTTATTTATAAATCATACTTGCTGCCTCGGAGTGTGTGTTAGGTCGTACGACCTAGTGGGCAAAATTTTTTTTCCTCAAAAGCCAACTTGTCCAAAATTGACAAGTTTTCTATGAATTTTGACTATCTCAGGCCTTTCAAATGTAACTATGGGGTCTGTTTGGGCTAGAAATGCTCCAAAAAATAGTGATCACCTTGAGATCCATGCTGGGGCTGATTGCAAATTTGTTTTGCCATAGATTCCAACTTTGTCTAAATTGGAAAAACTTTATATGGATCTTGGGGTTCTTCGACGCTCTAAACATAATTGTGAGGTCCCTTAGTAGCCAAAATGACCAAAAAAATAGGTCCCCCCTAGATTTGACAGGAAACCCTCTCTGAAAATGCAGATCTGACGAACACGGTCGAATCTCTTAGAAAGTGGACAGGGGAAAGAAGATATGAAGCTCTGATACCATATTGGAGTTGATGAAAAACAACCCACATCTCCCAAGAACACCTGCACACAAACACCTGTCACAGAAAGAGAGAGAAGCAAATAGCTATGGAGACCTGAACGTATGAATCCACGAGAGAGGAGAAATCCTTGATGTGTAAAAAAAAAAGTTGCAATCAATAATGAAATGTCAGAAAAGGTTACAAAGTGTTATGAGATCAATCCTTATAAAAGGAGATCAGAAAACCTAAAAAGGTAAAACCCTAGGTTGCACAATAATAATTAATAAAATAATTAATTATTATATGCCTAAAGTTTAGCTTAAGTAGAAAGAGATAATAAGTTACTTAATAATTAAATCAATATGTTTCAATTAATAAGCAAACACTTTATTACTCTAACAGTTCTCCCATAATCACAGTGTATTAGGGTGCCCTACTAGCAGTTCTCCCTTAACTACATTTGCAATAGGGTACCCTCGACAGTTCTCCCTCAACTATTTCTACATTAGGGTTCCCTTAGTAGTTCTTCCTCAAACACAATGTAGTAGGGTGCCCTTACATCAGTTCTCCCATAATTGTCACTGCAATGGGGTACCCTTCACGATTCTCCCTTAACTGTAGCCTTGGTTTCTTTTGCAATAGGGTGCCCTAGCGGTTCTCCCTTAATCATAGAGTAGTAGGGTGTCCTTGTAGTGGTTATCCCTTAACATGATACTGCAATAGGGTGCTCTGGAAATTCTCCCTTAATTGCGGCCTTAAGAAGGTGCTAACAATATGGTGCCCTTAGTGGTTCTCCCTGAATTACAATGCAATAGAATGCCCTTATACGATTCTTCCTTACTACTATTACAATAGGATGCCCTTCATGATTCCCCCTTGATTGTTGACCTTTCCCCTCATTTAAATTATATCTTTAATGTATATTAATGATCATAAAAATTATTAAGCGCGTGCGCGCGCGCACACACACACACACACACACACACATATATATATATATATATATGTATATATATCATTATATATTATTAATTGGAATAATTTCTAAATTAGAGTACGACTATGGTTGAACCTCTTCAAAGCTCCAGTGGCCTCCTATTCCCTCATTCTTTGATTGGATGTTGTTAAGACTCCCTTGATCACTTTTCACTTTCTTCTATGGAGTTCCTTCCTCTTTTGTTTTGAGTGTTGCTTCTAATCTATGTAGTTGACTCTTCTTCTCACACTTATGTCCTAGTTCCCAAGAGCCTCTGCATTTGAAACACACACCTTTCTTTAATACATCTTCTTTCTATTTGAGGGCTTCCTTGCTTCGACATTGGTGTCCCCTGCTCCATTGTCCTTTGCATAAATAACATTCTTTCTCTCTATAATCTTTCCTTGAATCTTCATGCTTGTGTTTTGTCTTGGTTGAAAAGCTCTTAGATCTTTCTTTTGAAGAGTTTGATTCAACCTTCCTTGCCTTTCTGATGGCATCCTCCAAGTTTTGAGGTTTGAATGGTTTTACAAAGTTTTTTGTGGAATCTTTAAGTCCTTCTATAAACATATAAGTGAGCCTCTTTTGGGAAAGATCAGGGACCATAACGGATAATCCTTGGAATTTGCAGGTGAATTCTTCTATGGGCCCCATTTGTTTGAGATGGGTGAGTTCTTGGAAATACCATTCGAGGTCTCTTTCATCAAATCTACTAATAAGATTTTGGGAAAATTCCCCATAGGAATTTATATTTTGGTGGCCTAGGGAAATAAACCCATGATGCCACCAATCATGTGCTACCCCTTCCAAATTGAGTATTGCAAACTGGATGGTGTCTTCCTCTATCATGGGGCTCAAAGTGAAGAAAGTATTTAATTTTTTCAACCATGCGCAAGCTGTAATTCTCTCTGATCCATCAAAATTAGGGATTGTTACTCTGTTTATTTTGTGTTTGAATTCTTTATTTATGTGCCTCCTAGGTGCCTCTCATCGTTTGTCTTCACAAAATTCTCTAAATGATACAACCTCTCTAATGTGGGGCTCAAGATTTGCATATGCTCTTGCAATGTCCTTGGTACTATGCATTGATTGTTATATTCCTCCCTTTTCTCTTGGTATCTCTTCCCTAGGAAAGAATGGAGGTTGGGGTATCCTTGAAGTTGATGACATATTAATATTTTTTGAATGATTTGAGCTAGTGTCTCTTCCATGGGGGGATAACCTTTCAAATTATTGATTGAGTTTCCCATGCTTTGTAAGGCTTGAAGGAGAGCCCGATTCAATTTTTCCATTTGACTTATCAGAGTTTGGTTTGTTTGTTCCATATAGGACCTCATCTCATTGGCTAAGTTATTCATTGTATTTTTCTTTGTTCTTCTTTTGTAAGTTTTCATAAGCTTGACTCATAGGATGATAAGATTATGCTCTGATATCACTGTAATGTCCCCGTATATAATCTCCTAAGATTATGGGTCTATTCAATTATAAATAAGTGCAAGAGACCTTTTTTTATCAAATAGTTAACTTATAACATAAATATTGTCTTGATGCTTTGCAAGACTTGTATTGATGATACAACTTATGTAATATTGATAATCAATATATTTTAACTTGAAGAATGTAATATATATATATATATATATATATATATATATATATATATATATATATATATATATATATATATATATATATATATATATATATATATATATATATATATATATATATATATATATATATATATATATATATATATTCAAATTTGCAGCACATAAATATGATTGATTTGATATTAAATTTGTAGCACATAAATCTGATTGATTTGATATTATGGAGTATCTTTTGCTCTCTCTGATATAATTAGAAGAAACATTCAATGGTGGTCTCTGATAAGTGGATATCTCTAATATGATCTGTATTATATAATCTTTGATACTATGGAGTTCACCTTGTTGTCTCAGTTATGATAGTATACATTATGCCTTCGCTCTTCTCCTTTATCTCTTATAAGGATGTTACTATAATTGTTGTTTTTGGATGATTCTTGGAAGTATGCAATGGTTATGGTGTTGTTCTTGATTACTTCCTTCTATGTATGTGTAACGTCCCCTACCAAGATATCTTTGAATTTCAAGACAATTATGAGAATATGATCATTAGAAGTTCATCGGATTTCATTTAAGACAAAGGTATCGTTAGGTTAGATACATATGTCAAGTATATCAAAACAATACACAAATCAAATGTATATATGTTTGAATCATTATTATCAGTCTCTTATTAATACGAGGGCGATATTCCTACTATACTAAGGCATATAATTAGATGTGTTTTTTTTCATAATGTTAAGTCTAATCTATGTACTTTCACCATTCCTCATAATTTCTTAATAACATTTCATGTGATATCATTTTCTTTTGTCCTTTTCAATTCTGAAAGTATGCCTCCTTTATATACTAGTGAATGGATATGAGTCTTGTGATGCGACTACTCCCATTGCCTATTTGAAAGTGGTGTCGACTATTGTCTTATTAGTCGAGCCTATCTATAGGTTGAGACTTATGTTTTCAATTGATTTTTTGCTATTACTTTGCCTAAAAAATAGTGCCTATGCAAAATATTAAAAATAGTTTTCAATGTTTGAAGTGTCTTGTTTTTTATTTTGAATTTTTTGAAAAGTATTTCTTTTTTCTTATTGGCTGCTCTTATTTTTGCTAGGGGTTTAATTATTTTTTCATTCTAAAAATTAAAAAAAATTGTCTAATCAATTAAAAAGTAGGAGAAAGGAATATTTATTTACTAGTACAAGTACTAATGATGTTACTATTCTTTAATATTAATTATACTTTTTATACATGATTCCTTTACATTTAGATTAATATTTATTTATTTGTACAAGTACTAATAATGTTACTATTATTTAATATTTATTATACTTTTTATAGATGATTCCTTTACATTTAATCGAATAAACCAAATTTTTCTAAATATTTATTATCTTATTAAACAAATTATATATTAAACTATGTTTTTATTATTATTATTATTATTATTTTTATTGATACACATTATTGTTTATTCTATTTTTTTTAATTTTTTTTTTAAATTTAAAATTATTCTAATTATTTATGTTATCACAATCATAAATAAAAGCTATTATAAATAATCTAATTTATAATTATTTTTCTTCTATTTAAGTTTGAATTATTTATCTTGCACCCACTTGTCTTTATCTTTTATTACTATCACTTATTTAAGTATTTAAAAATAATTTAATAAGCTAATGATATACTTAGATTATATTATTTATTATTAATATTATATATTTTAAATTATTGTTATTTTTAACATTTACATTTTAATATTTTGACTATTTTTTTCTAGATTTTTTAATCTAATATAGATCTAAAAATTACTATGACAAACAAAAGTCATTAATAGTTCAATTTACAATTATTTTGTTCCATTAAAATTTGAATTATTGTAAAAAATATATATATATATATATATATATATATATATATATATATATATATATATATATATATATATATATATATATATATATATATATATATATATATAATTTATATATAATCCCTCTTAAATACCTCTCATATGTCACTTCATATGTCTCAGTCTCTCTCTCTTATTCTCCCTTTCAATGTTTCACTCTATATTTTATCTCTATCCTCCCCCTCCATATCTCTATGTTTCTTATTCTCTCTGAAAGAATGTATGCATATTTTTGGGTATGATGTATCAGATCTAGCAATAAAAGTTTATTTCCCTCTAAAATATGACATGGATGGTGGAGCTCTTTTCGCATGGACTAATACACCTAGGTCTCTTCCTAGTAATGTTTTACCATGTGTCAAAGCAAATTTTGACTATGCAAAGGTGTGTTCTTCTTCCTCTTTGTATACAATGCCCATATTTATCTCTTTCTCTAGATATTGAGTGCTAAGTGAATTCATAGGCTTTGACCATTTCAGGAATTTATTCATCAAGAGATAAATATCAAGGACAACATGAAATTTATTCATCTTGAGTTAATGATTCTAATTTTGACATCTTTGTTATCGCAGATTCAATCATACTAGTCTAGACTATACCTACCACAATTGTGCACATGCCAAAAGAAAGAAAACTTCATTGAATGGCTAGGCCTTATTTATTCTAAATAAATAGAAATCAGACATGTAACCATGAATTTGATTTTTGAAAAATTATAATATGCGACGTTGGATCCTTAACTCATGAATTGAGTATTAAATTTGTCTCATGTATCCAACAGATTCTTGAAATAGAAAATCTGTAGTGCAACCATTGAGATAAACATTATTTCAATAGATACTTTCAACCTCAAAGACAATAGAGTAATAGGATTAAGTAAATCAAATTATAATAAGTTATTTGCATTGTAAACAATAAGTATCAAAGATTTGTATTGAAATATTTAGTAATTAGTGGAAAGTAATATTTTAACCTCTATTTCAAACTAGCCACATAATTTAGCAACATTTTGTGTGATTACACAAGCTATTTTATTGTAGGTGTTAAGTTATAAATATGCCTCTTGTCAAGTAACTATATCTTACAACTGTTCAATTTGTCTTTTCTTAATCATGATTTTCTTTCCTATTAGGCTGGACTCCTGCTGTAGCACAACTCTTGTTTCATTTATATATTTATTAAATAATAATATATTTATTAAATAATAATATATTTATTACTATTGATTAATGATGAATATATATTATTTGTTTTACTTATTATAATTAATATATAGTTGTCCATTATTATTATTGAGAATTGCAATCTGTTTAAAATTAATATTATGTTGTGTATATTAGGATAGTACAATATATGATGAAATAAAATATTATTATATTTATATTTTAACATTATTATTTATCTAATAAAATTTAATTTTAATTATTATTTATTAATTTGTCTACTTTAATATTATTATTTATTCAATACTTAATTATTTAATTATTATTAAAAATTTATTTGAAACGAGACATGACACTAACCGAGCTATAAGCTCCTGCATCAACTGAACTAATAGGGGGTCCCATCATTGCCACCATGACCCTCTCTATGGCCCTCATGGTGATCCTCATGCTACTCTTCTTCTCTATGCTCTTCATGATGATCCTCTTCGTGGTCATCTTGATGAGCATTTTTTCGAGCACCATCATGTCTAGGAGGCATCCTTAGGAGAAAAATAAGGCTTGGATCAAGATCACGTAAAATAAACAAACAAGCCACACTAAGGAAATAAGAAAGGTAAGATAGCCATCATAAGGTATAAAAATCACACCTTTCTCACACCAAACACAATGGGGTCATAAAACATAGATCCCAACATATGAACATGGGCTCTAATACTAGATGTAATGCCCCACTGAGGAACCCTTGGAACAAAGGGATTAAATATGCATGCAATCATTTTCATTAAAAAATAACATAATCATAACATAGCATTGTGCATCTTGTAACCATAAACATAACAATAAATAACATATCTAAAGAAAACACAATGATCATCACCTGATCATACACAAGCGAAAGACTTCAAAACTCTTCCAAAGGCTCCAAGATAACCAACCATATACTTGAGATGAAGAGCACATATCCACGAGGTTTCCCTACATGGATCTAGATAATGTACATGAACTACAAGAGATAAGCTGATAAGAAATCATGACTAACAAAAGGGATAATAAGGAAAATCCCTAACTCATAAAATAGATGTTCTTTTTAAGCCCAAATAAGCATTCCTAGTGTGATTAACCAAACAAGTTCATTTACTTTTTTATCATAAGAATAAGAGATAAAATAAAACACAATCCTCAAATGATTACAATCAGGCTAGGAAGGCACGCTAGAACTTTCAAAAAACCAACTCAAAACGCATGGGTCAAACACCCAATTCCCAAAATTGATTGAAAAACCAAACTAAGTGGAGATGACAAAGGCAGGTAGAGATGTTGATCTATGGTGCAAAGATGCTGATATGTGACTAGAGTGAAATTTTGAGATGAAAAAGTCTCAATCTAGTGAGGTCAGAGACATCAATCAATAAGCAGAGACGCTGATCTACATAGATGTTGATCCACGTAGACGTTGATTCATGAATTTAGGCTAGAAACACAAGAAATAAAAATGGGAAACCTAAGCTGACTCCAATGTACAACTGTAAATCATCTAGCTCCACATCAGGGAGTACCAAAATAAAACATATTGAGGCTATGGTCACTTAATTACATAAAAATACATAAATGAGTACATAAAGGAAACTAGCTATATCTCAAGAACATCAAGTAGATACAATGCATAAACAAAGACCATCAAATAAAGTGAGATCATAGGCTCCAAGTCTCTATAACAGGAGGAGGTCTATCACCTATACATCGGTCTTGAGCAGTAGTAAAGTAAAACTCCACCCTACCATATGGAACCCTCAGGCCCACCCCACTGTGCTCACATAGATAAAAACCTAGCCACAAACATAAGATCACTACACAAACCAAGAAGGATACACTCATGCCAATCAGATGCAAGACTCAATGATAATGCAAGGTCTAAGTATAAACATAATGTAAGCACATAAAGCAAGTATGAAAGTTCACTACTTAACTAAATAGAGTATAATGTGGAGACTAGGGAATGGAGTGTGCCTGTGTGGCTTTGAGAAACCCTTCTCTCATCAAGAATTCTCTACTAGGCTGTATCAACATCTGTAAATGGCAAGGTTACACTGTACCATATCAATGTCCTCATACAATGGCAAGGTTCTATGCCATATCAATGTTTGTAGATGACAAGGCAATGACATACCATATCAACATCCTCAAGCATCAACAAGGTAGTCTTGTTAGTCTTATATTATGTTTTATCGCCATTATATGTTTTAGGTTATAAGTTGTTATTATAGACTCAAGAAAGGTTATGCTAGAGCCTCTTTGTGCACCAATCTACCTTGAAGATCCACTCCATCCCACTACTCAACATAAGCCAACAAAGGCAAAAATGCATAAAAGACTCACAAGTCCCAAAAATATGAAATTACATCAAAGATTCAATTGGTCTCAAACCAAGAGTGCAGGTCCCACAGGATCTTGTCATGGCGCACTCAAGATACTCACTATGCAATCTCAAACATCATCATCATGCATTCCAATGTGATCAAAATCAAGCATGGAGATAAAAAAATCCCAAAGAAGGAAATCCAAAATAAGTTCTCATGGCACACTCAACCAGGCACTTTGTTAGGAGTATGGATTTTCCTGTGAATCCAAAAATCACAAAGGCAACCATAGGATGGTTGCAAACATGGAGGACAAACCACTCTAATATTTAGAATATGTCGAACATGCAAAATGGGAAAACTAGGTGGCACATAAAACAAGACAAACATAAAAATGCCCAAAATTCAAACATCAGGGACATTGATGGAATGAAAACCCATTTTCCCTTAGGGTCTAACTAACCCAAAAATATAATAAAAAGTCAATTATGATATCATGGACAAAAACATTTAGCCACATGGAGGAAAAAATCAAACTGAAAACACCTAAATACATACAAACCCAAATGGGTGCTAAAAGCATAAAGAAACATGGGGAAATCACTAACTATCATCCCACAAATCAAAAGAGATCTGGAAACAATAGAAACATATAAGATTTGATCAAAATCACAAGAGCCCTACCTCTCACCAAGAAGAAAGCCACTAAAATTGTCTAGAGAAAATAAACACCTCACAAAATCATGATGCCTCCATAGGAATGAAAGCAAATGTGGCATGGTTCCAACGAGCCGCTACCCACAAAGATCTAACA
Source organism: Chamaecyparis obtusa (assembly GCA_027943335.1). NCBI lineage: Eukaryota > Viridiplantae > Streptophyta > Pinopsida > Cupressales > Cupressaceae > Chamaecyparis > Chamaecyparis obtusa. Next base: position 37,803 of record BSBK01003286.1, read on the forward strand.
CTTGAGTCAAGCCCAATGAACATAAACATATATTTTCCATTACAAAATTGGAGCAAATTAAAATTTTCACAATAGAGCAAAAGTGAAAAAGTGAGGAAATGAACTCACTTTTAAAATATGTGGTACTTTTTCAAAAGTAACTTACAAACATATTATTTAGATAATTTAAATAATCTATTGACCTTTTTCCCAATTAAATAAATTGATTCTAGATAACTAGAATTCAACTACAACACATTAGCCAGTAAATATAATAAATATTAAAATACTCCAAATGCATTAAAAATCAACATTTTAATTAAATCATCTGCGATAGTTGCAAGAACTTCTAAATGCACAAACAATCACTAGTCTATCATAAATGCATAATGAATTTGGATTTACCAACATGTACCAGAGGGATAAACATCATAATAATGGATATGTCATCCATATAGAGATGACATTGGCTTAGTAAGAAAAGGGCCAAAGCTACTATCTCATGTGCCACTGTTGGGGATATAGACATATTCAAATCCTATAGCTTAGGAATAATGTGTTTGGTACCTATTCACTGAAACAAACAAATATCAAGTATAGATCTACTCATGCTACACACAGTTGAAGTACATAAAATACATGATAATAAACAATGAAGGAGAACAATATATTGTGTAGATCTCATGAATGAGTGACTATGACTTTGTCTCACTTCATACCAGCACAAAAGGCATAATTCATAGCAATTGTGCGATATAGTAGTAAACATCATAGCATTAAATTAACATTGCATTTAAATTTAAATAATTTATTTTACGATTGTTTTGAGCATAAAACACTTAAAGTAAATAACCAATATATCTAATAGAATAAAAGGCACAATAATCAAGGATTCCAATAAAATAATCCCGATATATATAATCAATAGTCTTGAATGCAAAATAAATTAGATATCATCATGCATGTATGATCAAATGGAAGTCGTAACATAATTTAACCATCTATCACAACTAAGATACTGGCAACCAAAATAATAACTATCATCGATGCATCACCTCATGAACAATCTACTTGCATGTGTCCTAATCTATCTCCATGAAACTAAACTACAAATGTTGTCCAACACATTACTTTCAATTTGAAAATGTTCATTATTTTCATTATCGTGCTCAAAAAAGGCATTTCTTTCTCAACTTAGGTTTCTATGTCTACATCCACATTATTAATATCAATTGGCGTTTCATTTTCAATTTCTATTTCTCTATCTTCAAGAATATTATTACTATCATTTGACATTTGAATTTCAATTTCTATCTCTCTATCTTCAAGAATATTAGTAATATCATTCAAAGAGTATCCTACTTGCTTGAAATCACTAATTCTTATATCAAAAGAAACATGTGGGTATGAAGACATACCTATATCCAAAATTGGATTAGAAGACACACATGGATTTTCTTCTTTCGTATTTACTTCTTTGACATTTGGATCCATCATGGTGTTGTCTAGGTTCTCCCATTCTAAAATGAGTGTGGAACTCAATGCTCCAATATTATTCAATTCTTGAATTCTTTCTCTTCTTGTTGGACTAACCGCCAACATCCCCCTTTAGAATTCATGATATGGTTTAACAACCTCCTGCATCTTCTATAAGTCTAGTGGTTGTATCAAGCATTAAAAAGTCAATCTTTTGGTGTAATGACAACCACACTTGTAACAAGTGGTATTAGAGCTTGGTCATAGGTTCGAATCCCCTTAAGTGACACTGAGGGGAGATTGTTGGACTAACCGCTAATGTCCCCCTTTAGGATTCGTGACATGGTTTAACAACCTCCTACATCTTCTATAAGCCTAGTGATTGTATCAGGCATTAAAAGGTCAATCTTTTGGTGCAACATCAACCACACTTGTAACACTTCTTTCTCTTTATCATTTTGCCTCCTTCATATTTGTTGCAACCTCCTCAAGTGTCATAACATTCTTTTTCCTATTTCTACACTGCTTCCATCCCATATTCAATCAACTTAAAAAATACTCCAATGTTTGCCAAATTTTGAGTTCAAATGACTCTAATCATGCCAAAATCTACAAAATATGAGAATGTGGAATAATTTGACTAATGACAATCATAGTTAGAAAACATTCGATCTGCTACTGCACATCAGTCAAGAATGATTGAATAATCACGGTACTCTATCTTTTTTGGTCAAATTTGACAAGTAACAACTATTAGAAATGTGTACACATTATTTAAACAAATGCGTATGCATTATTAAATGTGCACCATTCTAAATCCAATGGTAATAAGCAAAACACATGCATTATTTAAATTTTAAATAATGTGTACATGTTATTTAAATTTTGAGTTGGAAACCACATCTTTGCTTTTGTTTTCATGTTAGGATAGGCTTGGTGGGACCAAGCTTGTGCTTTGGACATGCAAATTAATGGCTAAGGCATTAGAACCCAAATTTTTTGCCTTGCCATAATTTTTAGATGGCCTTCTTGATTGAACTTTTTGATAAAATGAAAACCCATTCGACTTACTAGTGTGCATAATTCAATTTTTATTTTTATTTTGGGCGGGATTTAAGTAATTTTACTATTTTTGCATTATTCGTTAATCAAATGGGTACATAAACTTCAAATAGCGAGCTTGTCCAAAATTTAAAAACTTTTTTTTTTACATTTTTTTGTAAAATAAATTATATGACATTAATCTACACAAAATTCTCTTATATATATATATATATATATATATATATATATATATATTAAAAATGACAAGTTTAGATCAATTTATGGTGGTCATACACCAAAGGTCCAAAATAGACCTTATGGCCAATAAAAAATTAATAAAAAAAATATTCAATAAAAATATAAGGAAAAATATGCTCATCAATCTTTGGTGTCTTAGGTATCTTTACCCAAAAGAATTTACAAAATAAATAAATTATTTAGGTCAAAATATGGTGGTCGTACATGTGTATGGTATGATCCTAAAACATACATTTTGAAAAATTAGTTTTTACACATGCCTACTAAAATGAAATTTCTAGCATTTGAGTATTGAAATAAATTACATATTTGAAAAGTAGACTCCGAGCACTGCATTTTCTATCACTGAAGCTTTCCAAGATTCAATATTTAAGTTCCTCAATTTTTTACATCAATATTTATATATATGGTTGTCTCTAATTTACTTTATGGAATATGCACATACCCTACGAGTTGTCTCTGATAAATAATAATAAATATGCTGCAATGACAAGATAATAAGTGGCAAGAGTGTCATCTTTGATATTCTTTAATAAGAACTACACAATATGTTTTTGTTTTTTTTAAGCAAAAGTGGTGTAACCACCATATTTTATTAATCTGGTTCAATAACTCCCCCATGGAAGAACCAGTAAGAAACCCCGAGATCATAGTTATATACATGCATATATCCGAGGATATATAAATACATAAATATTACATATTTCAAGCAATATGTCAATATTTCTAATCCAGTTTTAGATCATACTCCAAAAAGCCTTCAAAAGTGCCCTAATGACGATGACATGTATAGTATGTCGATTGTGTGAATTTTTCCTATGACAACAACATTTTATACATCTAATCACCACCAAACTCCAAGCTAGTCAGATGTGTATTAAGGTCAGGGACCCGCAAAAGAGCTCACGGGCCAGCTGGACAGTTTTTAATCTTCCCTGTCCACCGTACTTCTTTCTACCCCAGGCTTTCTCAATGCCTTGTCGCATGATCGCAAGGCTTCTCTCTCCTCTCTTGCGATCATGCAACCACACTCCTTTCTGCCTCTCTGCATTAACTACCCCTACTTCCGTCCACCTTCCGCAGCTACCACCGGCTATGCCTCGTGCCTTGTCGCATGATCGCATGGCTTCATTCCCACCCATGCGATCATGCGACCTCTCTACTTGCCCAACTCTTTTTGAACCGCAACCACCGATTTAAATGTGACTGCCTAAAGCTTGCCCGGTTTTATTTTCTATATGCGAACCTGTGATAATTTTGTGTGGGGCCCTCTCCTTTCACCTTTTTGCATGATCGCATAACCCATATTTGGTTTATGCGATCATGCGACAACCTCAAATATTTTGCACTGCCTAATGTTTTTGGCCAGGCTCTTTTTCCTTATGCGATAACTTTTGCTAATGTTCCAAAGCGCGTGGGTCCCCTCTATTGCTCTTGTCGCATGATCGTATGAGCATTATTTTCTTCATGTGATCATGTGACTAGCCCATTTTTCATCTGCCAACTACTGTATTAAATGTAGTATATTTTATATTCCTTTTTCTCTGACATTTCTCTCATTTGGATGTAATCCAGGGCATTTTTAGGACTTTCTACAGGAAGAATATTTTGTAAATAAAAGGAATGTTTTGTAGTTCAGTCATATACAGAAATATAGATGATATTCTGGGCATTGGCAGCTCTGGGCACAGTCTGTAAATCAAAAAATTTGGCATTAATATATACTCTGTTCTGTTATCCAGCATTGTAATGTGTGTATCTTCCTCCATCAAATTGCTCTCTTCCCCAACAACCAGTTGAATTGCATCCCTTATTGCTTGTGATTGGCATATAAACATTGATGAAAATGAGCCCTCATCGATGTGAGATGGCAGAGCCTCTTCCAAAAGTTCCAATCGTATCCTAACTCTGAAATTTCTGGGCATGACTTCATGGTGATAGCAAGCACACTATCTGCATTACATCACCTGACTAACCCGCAAATCCATTGGCTCCTAGATTATAACTCGACAATGAGTGATGGATATGATCAAAAGCCCACATATTTGTAGCTGTAATAAATTGCCAAGTACAGCCAAAATAAAATCAGGATATCCCAAGTGTGAGCGAAATTATGCATAAGTTTCAATGTCATTTTTGGAACTTGGGATTCTGCCAATAGTACACTGATTAAACTTTCTCAACCACAAACACATGTGTGCCGATGAACTTGCAAATGGGGAAATAGATATGCATTTGTTAAAGAACAAACTTCACATCCAGACATTTGAGGCATCAACTGCACATGACACTATTTCTCGACTATAGATTTCCTTCAACTTGGCATCGTGATTAATAATTGAATCATCATTAATAGCCACCAATTCATACCCATCACAACCTTTGTTTGCCAGATGGTTTGCTAGTCTATTACCCTCTCTAAGCGTGTGAGAGATCTGAACTTCTTAAAATGAATCCAGTAACATCTAAATCTGCTGAAGGATGTATGATAGTTTCCAATTATGGGATATTCTACTTATACATGCTGATATAATCACTATTGAATCTCCCTCTATTTGAATATGTCGAAAGCCTCCATTTTTTGCTAATATTAGACCTTCTAATAATGCCTTGGCCTCAGCCATATTGTTTGTGCCATCAGGAAGCGTGCAACATTTTACTACTAGTAATATTCCTTGAAAATTCTGGATACAAATTCCCACCCCTGATTTACCTGGATTCCCTCTTGAGGAGCCATCGAAGTTAATCTTGCTAAACCCTTTGGATGGCGACATCCACTTAATCCCTTCTCTGTCCAGCATTTTATTTAGTTTTGGTTGATAACACCAACCAAAGGGAGCATGCATTTGTTTCCACTCTCACAATATAAATGAGTCCCATGATGTCATAATTAGATTATGTTTAAGCTTATTATGACTAGCATAAACTAGTTCTGATATCGATCTTTCTATTTGAGTTGTGACCACTTGGATTGTCGAAAATTATCTGCGAAAGATTCTTTTATTTCTCTCCCACCAAATTACCCAGATCACTATTGCTAGAGTGCACTTCCAAATTACTGAAAAAAGGGAGGATGAATATAGTTGTGGCCATGAGTCAAACAGGTCCCTTAGCTTGCATGGAAGAGGAGTTGGATATTGTAACTTTCTAAGGACAAAATGTCAGCATTCTTGAGAAAATTCACATTTTAAGAATAGGTGGTCTGTGTCTTCTTGATGATTATCACAATGCAGACAATTAAAAGACTGAGCCATATTAAGTCTCTGAAGTCGCTCGCTTGTTAATGCCATGTTATTCAAAGCTAGCCAAGAAAAGCATCCTGCTTTTGGTAATGTTAGATTATTCTAGCAGAAGGAATAAGCACAGGATGGTTGCTTGGTTGCGTCTCTCTGCTGAATAAGTTTATATCCATCCTTAATATTAAAATTCCCATCTGCCCCCAGTGCCCAAATCAAATTATCCTCCAAGTTTGATAAGTAGATCAGTCTTTGAGACAAGATTTTCTGAAATAATTGAATCTGTTGTGGTGAGAGAGGTAGCTCTTGGAGGTCTTTCCAAATTACTTTCCTTGAGTGCAGGCATATAGCAGATACATATCCAATTAAGTGAATACCCCAACCATTTTCTTCTATAGAGATAATATCCTCCATTCCAATGTCATTTTTACTAATCAAAGGTGGTGCCCCACTCCATGAGTCACACCAAAACTTGACTGATTGACCATTATTGACTTCCCATGTAATATACTTGCATATTAAATCTCTAGAAGAGATCATGAAGTCCCAAATGGCTGACCCTTTAGGGGGGTCAGATACCGATATAATTCTAGCCGGGTTAGAATCATCTAAGTACTTGGCTTGCATAATTTGGCACCAAATATTATGTGGCTTAGAATACATTTGCCATACTAATTTGCCCCCAAATGCTATGTTCTGCTTTTGTATATCATGAATCCCTGCCCCACCCAGCTGCTTAACTTGTGCCAATTTCTCTATCGAGACTAAAGGGATTTTCTTTACTCCGTTCATGTTCCTAGTCCATAGAAAATCTCTAATCAGTTTCTGAATTTTTTGAATGATTGACATAGGAGCCTTGAGGACTGATAAGTAATAATTGGGGATTGCTGAGAGAACTATTTTGATTAAAAGTATTCTACCTGAGAGAGACAGCCACCTTGCTTTCCATGCAACCACCCTGGCTTTAATCCTTTCAATGATTGGTGTCCAATAACTAATTTTATTTGCCCCCATGAAAAATGGGATACCAAGGTAGACTGATGGAAGGAAATCCACTGAAAATCCAAGAAGGTTAACAATTTTATTAGATACAATTTGATTTGTATTAAACAGATATATCTTGGATTTGAGAGGATTAACTCTCTGATTTGATGCTATAGTATACGGGTCCAAGGTTTCTTTGATTTTCCTGGCCCCCCTGATATTTGATGTACCAAATAATAATGTATCATCAGCGAAAAGTGAGTGAGTCACTGAAATATTTGTTTGACCAATTTGCACACCCAGCCACTTGCCTGACGCTTTCTTCCAAAGTATGAACCTACTAAATGTCTCAGCCATTAAAATGAATAAGACTGGTGATAAAGGATCCCCCTTCCTAACTCCTTGTGTAGATGAAAAATAACCTGTCGGAACACCATTTATCAAAACTGAAAAAGATGCACCCGAAACACAAGCTTTTACCCATTTACACCAACTTCTTGAAAATCCAAATTTTTGTAGGACCTTAATGAGGAAATCCTAGCTAACTCTGTCATATGCTTTCATCATGTCCAGTTTAATAACGAAATGTGTTGATTTACTATTGTGGATAGAATGAAGAACTTCATGAGCCACTAGAGCTCCTTCCATTGTCTCTCTACCTAGAACGAAGCCCCCTTGTGGATGCGAGACAATCTTAGGGATAAGGTACTGCATCCTTAAATAAATAGCCTTTGTGATGATTTTATAGATAGTATTGCATAAGGATATTGGTCAAAAGTCTGCAAATGTGTTTGGATTTTGCACTTTTGGAATAATGGCTATATTAGTGGTGTTGAAGTTTTTCAACATGGTCTTGCTGGTCCTTGATTCTTCTATAACATCCAATAATTCCCATCCAATCCATTCTTAGCATACTTGAAAGAATAGAGCAGTAAAGCCATTTGGGCCTGGGGCTTTGTCCGGAGGCAAGGAAAAGACCACTTTTTTTAATTCCTGAATGGTAAATGGAGCCATGAGTTTTAAATTTTCCACTGTTGAGATCATGTTGGGGATTGCCTCTAGTAGTTCCTCCATTGGAGGTGGCAGTGGACAAGCAATGGTAGGAGGGGCTAACAAATTTTGAAAAAATCTGACCCCTTCATCTTATATGCTTTGAGGTTCTGACAATAAGATGCCATTGTCAGCTTTGGTTATAGAGAGAATACGATTGCTCACTGTTTTTAGTTTAGCTGATGCATGAAAGTATTTTGTATTTCTATCCCCCTCTTTTAGCCAAAGTTCTCTTGACTTCTGCCTCTAGTATTCCTCTTCTCTGCTGCATATTTCCTTCCACTCCTGTACTAGACTTTTCTGAGTAGCGAAGGAGTCACTATTCATCCCTTTTTTTATAATAGTGTTATATATGTCCTCTAATTTGGCCTTGACTATTTCTTTCTCTTTAAAAATATTCTTAAATATCGTCTCATTCCATTTCTTGATCCACTGTTTGGTGAGCTTCATCTTGTGTGCAAACTGGTACATTTTAGTTCCATCTATCGCGAGCACTGAATTCCAACAATGCTTAAGTGAATTCAAAAAACTTGGGTGGCGTAACCACATTCTTTCAAACTTGAATGATGGTCTATGTTGGAAATCTTGTTTTGTTACTGTCGTGTACAAATGCAGACAAATTGGGAAATGATTTGAACCTGGTTGTGGTAGAATTTCTGAGTGAAATGTAATATTGACTAATTTCCAGCATTGGGAGAGGAGAAATCTGTCTAATCTGATCGTTATTTGAGAGAAGTCTGCCCTTTTGTTGGTCCATGTAAATGACCTATTTGATGGCACAACATCCATTAGGCCATTATCTTCAACAAAATTTGCAAAGTCCTGAATTGTCCTCATTGGTGGACAAATTCCACCCATTTTTTCTGAAAATTTTAAAATGGCATTAAAATCCCCCCCCCCCCCCCCCCCCCCCCCCCCCATTATGATATGCGTGTCTGATTGAAGTTGTAAAAACTGAGTAATCTCTAACCACAATCTCAATTTGTCTTGGGTTGCTGTGGGCCTGTAAACATTAAACAATAATATTTTAGTATCAAAACATTCCAATCTGATGGCTTGCCAATTATCTTTCTTCTCAATAATTTGGACTTGAAAAAGATTAGTATCCCAGAGGATAGCCAACCCACCTGATGCACCTATTGTTGGACTATGAACAACATTCCATTTTGTCCATTTCCCAATAGTTTTGTTAAAAACCTCATCTGACATCTTTGTTTCTTGAAGTAGTATAATATCCACTTTTATAGAATCAATTTCTAGCTTGATTCTATTTCTTTTGTCAGAGGCATTGAGTCCTCTGACATTCCAAGATGCTATCTTCATTGCTGACAAGGAGAACCTTTTGTTCTCCTTGTCAATCTTTTGGAAGGTGTGAACTTCCCATCCAGTGTTGATTGAATTCCAGCTTCAATTTCTTTTTTGACTATAGTACTTTTGGGTTTTCTACCTCTTTTTTTTGGTGAAGCCTTGGCTTGTGCTTGATGTAATGGTGATTTCTCAATTGATAGCGACATATTAGGGTCAAAAGCCATAGGACCTGCTCCTACAACACAAGTGGTATTGTTTGGGCCATCACATATTTCCTGATTAGTCCCATCAATAGCCAAATCTGGATCATCATGCAATTCCTGGTCATATCCTGCTAGGTTTTCCTTTGATGTAGGAAATGTGTTACTCTGTATCCATTCTACAATGTGGGAGTGAACAGTCTCCTCTAATTCAAATGGAGGCACCAACATACTAGCTGCATTCCTGTAGTCTTTATTATGGTTGACAGATATAGCTTCTCTCTGCCCATTAACTCTCCCCTTAGATTGACTGGTAGAATCTAAAGAAGAAGAGCCTTTAGAATCCATACTGAGCTCATTTACCACTCGAGCCTTATTGTTGTCACTTTGCTAGTGCATGTTTAGAGTCTGATGCTCTTCAAGCGGTTGCATATTCTCTTCTACTGGAATAGTGGTAAAACCATCACTCAGGCATTTATGTTGATCTTGTTTGTTGTACACACCTTCATACTGAAGGATCCCCTCTTCTTCTACTATTTCATATATTATTTTGGTAGCTAGGTCTGTCAATAACTCTTCTGAAATTTTCCTAGCTCACAGATTTACCAACACCTCTTTATCAAACACATCATTTGTAATTGGATTTGTAGCAGGAGAATCTGAAAACATTAAGTGTTGTACTATGTCATCCTGACTGAAACTTGAGTCTTCTGATTTACTCCAACCTAATAAGGCAGGCTGCTTGGAGGCACTCAAGAACACCATAATGATACTTATAGCCCAATAAAAGTAGATAGAAGCTTCATATGGGTAAATCTTGTTAGGCAGCACTTCAATAGAGTAAGGTGAAGAAGATTTCAATTCCGCTTGCTGAGGGATATGTGATATGGAGCACTGGAAAGGATTTGTACAAAAGTTATCACATACCCTCAATTGGGTTAATGGCTGGGATTGGCAATGAGTTGTGAAATGCCCTAATTGATGTTGATATAACATGATAGTCTCCTCATTTTGAAGATGAATTTTCTAATCCCACTTCCCCCATTTGGATTTTAGGGAAATACATTTTGGTAATTCAAAAGTCCCATCATGAAGGATACACACTCTAACTTCTCAGTGCGGCACCTCAAATGGTATTAGGTCATGCTTAGCAAAGAAACCAAGCTGATTAGCAATGATTTATACTATGTCCAGATATCTGAATTCTAAAGGCAAGTTTGGCAAGGCAATCCAAATGGGGAAGAAAAGTGGAGCTCTATCTTGTAGTTTTAGATTAGGGGTCCATACTGTATGCACCCTAAAATGGTCACCTAAACTTTGGGCCCCATTTATTTGATTTATCAATCCTGAATCAATTTTATCAATAATCAATATTTTCAACATTATCAATTTCTTGATCAAATCCTAAATTCGATCATATATTGGATTTTTATCCTATGGGCTAACCATTTATCCTAAGCCTTTATTTGATTAAAAGGAATATTTCCTCCCCTTTTAATTAAATAAAAAGCCCACCTTTTCCTCTTATCCTAAGTTGCACAAATAAAGCATTATTCTTATTTTATAAAAAGGGAAAAAGCACTTTTTGTCTCATATGGACATAAAGTCAACTCTTATTTTCCTATTGGAGGATACTTGTGCACATGGATTGCTCCTCTTTCAAGCTCCACCGCTGATTAAGATCTTTTGCCTCTTAATCTCCATGGTCCATTTCACCTCATTTCTTATAAAAGGAGAGCTCTCTCCTCCATTTGCATATACCATGTTTTTATGCTAATGTTATGCTGCAGGTTTTAGGTGCATTTGGAGTTTGAAGACATTGAAGACTTGTTGCTCTCATCATTTAGTTGCATATTTACTTTCTTAGTTGCATGATAATGGCATTCTTAGTATAGATTTCCTTTTATGCAATAGAATAAGCTCACATAGTCTAAATAGGAGGCATTGTAATCCATTGCTATTTCCTTTCATAGATTAGTTGCATTGTACTTTCCTTTCATATCTTAGATTGCATTCCCATATAGTTTTCATTGCATTGCATATTTGGATTCTTGGAGATATTGGCATTGTTGCCCTTGTCTTCACTTGAATCTCTCATTGTATGGTTGACTAGCAAGGTCACAAGCTTGTAGCTCTAGCTGAGAGCAATTTTCAATCTTGCAACTCCATACATAGAGAGCTATGGATCGATTTGTGAGGGCTCATTCTTGAGTTTCCTTGCATGTAAGGATTCATAGAAGTGCACTACTTTTGTGTGTACACATATTGCAGTAAATAGTCCAACTCCTTTGCAAAACCAACTTTTGATCTTGTGTATCCCATCCCTCATAACAGAGTTTTCAAATTTAGCAAGAAAATAACCCAACTCAATATTTAACAAAAAAACATCAATTAACCTTGGCCAATTGTCAAAGGCCCAAATTTTAATATCATCAATACATAAGCCTATTCTCAAAAATGTACCTATTAATGCTATATTTCGAAGATGATGAATTTGATCTTGAAGCAGATGATCTGGAAAGGATATTGATGTATAATCATGAGTCTCAGTCCCCTGATGAGTTGTCTTATGAAGAGTGCTCTGCTTAATCTGCCAAACTTGAATAGGTTTCTTAGGATTGAAAGGGGCTCTATTTGTTGTGACCTGATGAGATTGCCCAGTATGTTGATTAGATATCTGCTTTGTAACCCTCAAATCTCCCTATTTTTTAGCGGGCCCCTGATTATACCGTATGGCTACAGGCGATCCTAGTGGCGTGCCTTCACAAATGTCCAGTATTTCTTGCTTGTGGAAGCGCTGATATCTACCCTGAGCTCTTTGTCTTGGCAAGAAGAGATTACCTCCCACCTCATGAATATAATGTGCATTGTTAAAAGGGGCTTTGAGATGTTGTACTGCCTTATTGAAACCCTCCTTCCTCTGCAACCCAGATTGGGGCTTTATTGGTGTGTTAATGAATCTAGGATTCACAAAAAAAGGCTTGGCTGGTTGGACTATTACTTTTCCACTAAATATTTTCATTATGTCATCGGGATCAAAACGGGTAGTAGTGTTTCCCTTCACCCAATTTTTCTATGCAAATGGGACCGATTGAAAATGTGGAGGGTGAGAGGGCTGACGGGAAACCTTACCATAGTGTGACAAATCTTGTTGCAGTTGGTACTGATCAAACACCTGCTTCTATGATGGAAGCTGCTACCTGGCCCCATATGGATATCGTTGTCTACCTTCCCCTCCATCGAATCCGCTGAACTCTATGCTAGATACTCCCCTCTTCCCCGCATGATCGCAAGGCATTTTTTTACCTCTTGTGATCATGCGACCTCGATCATGGGAGCGGCTATTTTTTGGATATCGCTGTCTGCCTTCCCCTCCATTGAATCCGATGGACTCTTTGTTGGATACTCCCCTCTTCCCCGCATGATCACATGGTATTTTTTTTACCGCTTGTGATCATGCGATTGTTTTGAAATTTCATTTCTCTCATCTTCCCCAAATAATAACTACGCAATATGTTATTCTAGAGCCATCTTTGATATACAAATATAAATGTGCTTTGTATATGGTGTTGTCTTTGATATGCTTTATAATGCTTTCACGTTTATCTGTAAGGTTGCAATAGAAACCAAAATGCTCCGTGAGTGGAATCCATAAGGGAATAACTTTTATAAAATCAAATCTCATATGCATCTCATAGTCGACCGACTTTGGTTATTTATAACTTCTAAAGGGGCACGATGAACTATTGCCACCCTTGTTAATTCTTAGCATCATAATTAATGGTAAACAAATGTGATTAGGTTGGCTATCATGAGCTGCCATGTTTATGCAAATAAAATACAATTAGTGATTAATCGCATGTAATGAATATTACAACCAAGTATTGATGGAGGATAATTAACCATCGTTGGACATTCTCATTACTCATAATAATCACTCATGATTATTATGAGTAACCATAGTAATCATGAACTAAATTTATTATCCATAGATCGGAAGTGACACCCGATCATGGATCATAATGATGTCATTCCTATATCTCTGAATATGATACTGAAATATAATGTTGTATGGATATATCCATATATGATAGAATGTTCAGATGATATAACATTATAACATGTATATATATATGCATATATCAATGACCCCAACATGGATGTACACATGTGCATATATCAATGATCACAACATGGATGTGCTCATGTATGATGTAGTCATGTATATGTGCATGTATGCGTGTATGTATATGCATGTGGATGTATGTATGTAGGTGCATGTGTGCATGTATGTGTAGGTGTATGTATGCATGCATGCATATTTTGACGTGACAAGGTATTTTTATTTTCCTTGCCTTTTTATTTACATTTTATGTTCTTTTGATCAAAACAACGGGATACGACAAATTGCATATGTCATTGACTTATCGACTTTAGCCATGTAAGACATACAATACATAGAAACAAGTGTGCATCTGTATTTTTTTTCCATAGTTGTAGGGTTTCTTTAGCAAAGGTATTGTTCCATATTGAGAAGGCTATCTTTGGAGGAAAAGGGTAGGTTTGTGGATTATCAACATTAAAACCATTATATAGTCATTTTTAGTGATGTCTAATGCATTGAGAAACATGAATTATGTGTCATAGTTTGATTTTTGTGATTTGGAAAAATGATTACCATCTATTTTGATTATAGTTTTTTTTTTTTGGGTAATGGTTCCAAGTATTGTAGTCTTTTGAATTGGCAAGAATGGAAAATAGTATGTACAAGATCCTTTTCTTGATCTCTTATATTGCTTTTTATGACGATGCTTATGTAATATTTCTATAGTTGGTTGCAAATGTTTAGTTCAACATATAATGTATTCATCAATGAACTCTACAATATTTCTATTGATTTGTTTTCCATAAATTGATGCATGTTTTTCCATACAAGGATATGATCAATGTTCATTTCCTTGATTTTGAAATTCTGTTACAAAAATAGTCCAATACATTTTCAAAGAAGGATTAATTGTAAATATCAAAAATTTTAGTACATTTATTTTGTGTTTGCAGTATTGTGCACATGTGACTGGATCTTTTTTTACGAGTTGAAATTTATTAGTTTCATTCTCGCTATAAGATTTTTGTTCTAGTGTGGAGTGGTGGATGTTGTCTAATTCTTCAAGTGTGTTTGTCAAAGCTTCCCATTTTTATTTAGTACTAGTAAGAGTGAGGAAAAATGTTGGTGGTCCTAGTTATTGTATCATTGCAAATACAATTTTCTTTAGTTGGTGTATGTAGTTTGGAGATATTCTTATTCTTTTGATGCCAACATGGTCAATTTCTAATTTTAGTATCTTTTCTATATTTAGTTTGTATTTCACATCCTTTGCTAGGAGGTTTCTTCCTTTTAGTTGACCTTTTTGAATTCTTAACAACATTGTAGACAATACTTGTTGTATGAGTATCTTGATTGTTTTGAAAAATAAGATTCTTATGTAGTATGCAAAATGCTTATCTGAATTTGATAATTTCTATTGTACAATTTTTGGTAGATGAAATTTTAGACAATGTAATCATCATGCAGGTTGCCAAAAAATAGTGTGGGAATATTCATTTGTTCGACATATTTGTTTTTAAATAATTTTAATTGGGTAATTCTCTCGAGTGGGTGCAATATCTATGAGTTTATCTTGCATTTCATGTATGCGTCTAGATTTGATGAATCCATGTATTAAAGGTTCACATGGATGTTCTTGTTTTATGTCACTACTTGGGTCAATGTCACTTGTACTAAGTTCACTCTTGTTGATGTTTTCATCATTGCATTCTAGAGCTTGTTTTAAATTTACGCTCACTTAAAAATATTATGTTTTGTATAGTTTTGTTTTTGTTAATTGATTAAAAGTTTGTATGACAATATTTCATCATACCATACCCTTTTGGAATGCTTTTGTATATTACAATCATCTTTTGAGAGAAACAACAATTATTGTTGTGTTAATAATTAATAGTGATAAGGCTTTTTGTATACTGTTCTTGAGTCAATTGGAACATTAATAATTGAATTAGATACGTCCTATTTGAGATCTTTTGTATCCTAGCTCCCAAACCTGGGAAAATGCAATTTTGAGTGAAACGAGTTACTCTTCTTATTGTGTTAGCATTTAGACATATTGCAATGGTTCATTAGTTTAATATTATGTGGCATGACATACTTTGGAAGAATTAATTTCTTCAATGCAACATTGCATATTCGACAAATAGAGTTTGTCAATATAGCATTAGTAGATCTCACTAGTTTGCAATAGATTTGTTTTTGTTCATTATTTAATATTCTCATATCTTTCTTGAAATACAATAGTTGACAAATTGTACATGTATATTTCAGTGTTTCTTCAATTAATTTTCAAAGGCCCGAATTGGCGATAATGCTTTTTGCTTTTTTGATCTTGAAGATGATAGTATCTGATTATTTTTGTAATTTGTGATGCTTTTGGTATCTTTTAATTTTTGCATTTTTTTAGGTTGCGTCTCCTACTATTCTTTATTGGTTATGATCATTTTTTTGAGTTTGTTAATGTGTATTGTTGGTTGAATTGTTTCATATTGTTTAGTGCTTCCAATCATGTTCTCTAGCTTCCTAAGTGATATTGTTTGATGCATAGTGTTTCTTTGTTCATTATTTATTTGTATTGGAGTAGTTTTGACATTTTTGGGACTTTGATTCTTTGTACATCTTGTACTTTGATCTTCAACATTAATTCTAATACTCTTTTTAAGCTATCATAATGTTACTATTGATGATTTTCTAGATTTTGTGTTTGCAGTCTTAAACATGGTTCAAAATTTCCATAAAGTGGATTCTCATCATGGAAAAGGATCGAGTATGATTCTATATGTGAAAATTGGTTAAAATGTAAGTAATTTGTTCGTCATGACTTTGACCAAAGACATATTTGCATATTTAACCACTTTGATAGCCAATGGATACAAAATATATCTCGCCATAGCCCATTATTTTTGTTAGTTGTCATTATATTGGTAGACAATTACATTCTTTGTAAATATGTTTTGGGATCCTCTACTTTGTGTAACTCATATATAGAGTTTGAGGATTTAGTTCATACTTGTATTTCTATTTCTCCTTTTCTGAGGCATATCAAGAAGTTATTAATAGTTTCTTTTTGTAGTTGAATTGATGTATATTGTTCACACAACAAAAGCTCTAATGAGTCAAATAAGAAACCTCCAACATTATATTTAAATGTGTTTATCCTATATAGATCTTATTTCTTCAATTCATTGTCAATGTTGCAAACTGGAGCTTCTATTGTAATCTTGTATTTTGCTACATCTATAATTTTAGTTTTTGGTATCTTAATTCTTTCTTTTGAATTCTTCTTGTTCAGAAAATTACAATTTTCACACTAGGCAATAGGAAATAACATCTTGTTATTGCTAAATGTGCAAAAACATGCTTAGTTTGTTACTAGCAAGTTTCTCTCGCATCATGATATACTTTCCTCCTATACGACAAAATCAATATTGTTACTATAATATCTACAAAAGTATAATTAATTTGATATCCATTCCTTATCTATCTAATTTTTGGCACACTATAATTCATATTTTATATTTCTATATTGTCACATTGTTTTGTGTAGTTTTTGACAAGAAAGGAATAATAATGCTAAGCTCATTGTAATTAGCAAATATGAAAGCAAAAATGTATAATATTTTCTAAAGTTTTATAGATTGTAATGTTTTCCAGATAATAGCAGTAATAATGGAAGGAAAAATTAAATAAGAGCCTTACCTTTTAGTGTGCTGATTGACAATTGACTTTACTTGTTCCTTATATGACCCTTTGCCTCAATTTCCAATTAACAATTTCTCAGTTTATTTCTTACAAAAGAAAATATTTTTTGATAGTCATAATTGGTTAAATAAATGAAAAAATGAAATGAAACTTGAAAGCGTCATGATGGAGTGTACAAATACAAGCTACTTTAAAGATTAATAAAGATAGTTAACAATCTCTTCAAAATATTGGATTAGTTCCTTCACATTATATTGTAGTTAGAATTATTCAAAGACTAGCCACACATTATGAAACAAATATAAATAAATTATTTCATTTTAAAGATTGAATTTACAATAGGCATACTAGAGCATCAACAAGAACACGCGAATATAAAGACTTAAGAGCCTTATTTTTTAATAGGCTAGTAGAAAATTGACTTTAGTTGTTCCTTATATGAGCCTTTGCCTCAATTTTCAATTAACAATTTTCTAATTTGTTCCTTGTAAATAAAAATAGTTGTTACTTGTTATAATTGCTTAAAGAAATAAAAAAAATGAAATGGAAACTAAAAGAATCATAATGAAGTATGCAAATATCAAATTTTTTACATTAATAAATGTAGTTAAAAATCTCTTCAATATATTGGGTTTAGCTCCACATTAGATCTTTTATATTGTGATAATCAAGAATGTAGATCAAACATGCATGCGAGTTTAACTCATACTGTCACTTGGTGAGTAATGCCCTAACATACACCCTTAACAACATAAGTTACAAACATAAATAGCTCTCTCAAAATTTATTAAATATAAATGAATGCTTTGATTTTCAAGATTTAATTTACAAGGGATAATAGACTATCAACAGGGACACACAAATATAAAGACATTTTTAGTGTTGAATTGTGTACGACAAACACAATTCACTCTGAATTGACATAGTGCAACATAATTCAACTCTAAATGTCCTTATAGAATGTGTATCCCCATGTAGCTCGTGTAAATATTAGCTATTTTATATTAAAAAACACAATGAAAAAACTTAAATAAATATGAAGTCATACATTCATGACATCTAACCTTGTAAAATATATATTTTTTTAACAAATTTGAAATTGACTAATTACAAATGCAAAAAAAGAGTATTTTAAGTTTTAAATGACACAAATATTTAGACTATTTCATAAATATGTTGAATGTCCCACATTGAAATGCACAAAGATCTAAAATGATACAATATAATGATGTATACTAGAGATCTAAAAACTTTCTTACATACTCCTTTGCTAATAAAAGTAAATAAAACTTTAATTATATATGCGATATAAAAAATACTATAATTTAAGCTTATAAGCAATAGATATCAGAAATAACAACTTAGATTTTTTTCAAAATCTTGAGACAGTGATTAAAAAAGATAAAATCTTAAAAAAGATAATAACACTACAAGTGACATGATTTAACCTTGTTAAACAAATTTTTTTGACAATTTTTGAGTTTCTAATTATAAATGCACAAAAAAAGCTAATTCTAGTTGTGAATAACAAAGAATGTTCAACAAGCTTAAATCATGTTACTTTAAGATCTATGTTCATTTCAATTTTGGATATTGGATGATTTCATAGAACAGTGCAAACATTTGTGTTGTTCAAAGCTTAAAATTTTAGAAAAATGCTAGTGTAGGTTTTTGAAAAAACACAATATACAACTAAAAAACATAATAATTGCATACTCCTTTGCTAACATAGCTTTAATTGCATATGCAATTGAAAACACAATAATCAAAGCTTACAAGCAATAGATCTCAAAAACAACAACTTCTTAGATTCTTTCCAAAAGCCCCAACATCTGATTATTATTTTTAAATCGTCTAGAAAATGATAGCAATAGTTAAAGTAACATGAGTTAATTTTGTTGAATATAAATATTTTCACAAATTTTAAGTTCCCTAATTCCAAATGCACAAAAAAAATTCCAATTCTAGCTATGAATAACAAAAATTGTTCAACAAGCTTAAATTATGTCAATTTAAGATCTTTGTGCATTTTAATTTTGGATATTGGATGGTTTTAATGAAATAGTACAAACATCTATGTCATTCAAAGTTTGAAATTTAAAAGAAATGCTAGCTAGGGCTTTTGAAAAAAAAAATGAGAAGTTGTGAAAAAGATTTTAACAAATTTCAAGTTTATCAATTACAAATGCACAAAGAAAATGGACAATTTTAGTTGTCAATGACATAGAATTTTCAATAAGAGAGATCTTAAAACTATGATAGATCTCAAAAGGACAACTTCTGAGATTTTTTTTCTAAAGCCCTACCCACTATTTCTAAGAGAAAAAAACTTATTTTAGCTATGAATAATAGTGAATGTTCAACAAGCTTAAATCATGTCACTTTAAGATCTTTGTGCATTTCAATTTCCTTTATTAGACAATTTTATTAAATAGTGCAAACACTCTTGTCATTCAAAGCTTAATATTTTTTTTAAATGCTCGCGAGGGCTCTTGAAAAAATATAATATACAACCTAAAAACACAATAATTGCATACTCCTTTGCTAACAAAACTTTAATCGCATATGCAACTAGAGACATAATAATTTAAGCTTATAAGCAATAGATCTCATAAACAACTTCTCGAATTTTTTTCAAAACCCTAGCCATCGATTTTTTTAAAACTAAATTGTTTAAAGAATGATAGCAACACTTAGATTAACATGATTTAACCTTGTCAAACATATTTTTTTTGACAAATTTTAAGTTCCCTAATTTTCCACATGCATAAAAAAGCCAATTCTAGTTGTGAATAACAAAGAATGTTCAACAAGCTTAAATCATGTCACTTTAAGATCTTTATACATTTTAATTTCAAATATTGGATGGTTTCATGAATTAGTACAAACATCTGTGTCACTCAAAGCTTTTTTTTTTAATGCTACCTATGACTTTTGAAAAAAATGTGAGATGTTGCCAAAACCATTTTGACAAATTATAAGTTCCCTAATTACAAATTGTAAGGATTGAAACCTAGTGCTATCTTATAAAACCAAATAATCATCGAATCAATTTTATTAATGAGGAGATAACTACAAGTGCATCATTATTCTTATGCAGTTATTGCATACATACCACATCATTACATGACATGATATCAATGCATAAAGCACAAAGTACATGATTACACATGTTACAAAATATGACCGAGACAATCCATTGTCACTAGTCACAATAATACACCAAGAGTATTAAAAATGTGAATAAACAATGAAATCTTCAATAGTCCATTCCAATAATCTTTATCAATCAAAGACAAAACATGGTTAAGGTACTTTTTCCACCCAACCATGAAGCTTATGCTTCCTTGAAGAGTTCTTTTTGACATTCAAAGAACCACTAACTCTGCACGAGATGCTTAGAAAAAAGGAATACGTCAACATGATGGAATTTGGTTCGTGCCTAATATTATCTACATGCATAATCCTATCTTATGAGAACATGCTATGATCAAATATTAGGATATGACAGTGAGCAATTAAATATATAGCCCATCTATTTCAATGGTCTAAAATTAGCTTAGCCAAGCATATACTGTATATAGTAAAATGAAGTAGAACTAGAAAAAGCAGATTCTACACTCTAATTGTAACCCCATATTCGACACCCATCCCAGAAGGTAAACTTTCCACAAACACTCATGAAGATAATCTTTTTTAATCTAACATCATAGCATGTTATAATAATTTAACAATCCAACAATGCATATGGAGAATAAATGCATTTATCATTCACTTGTATACATTAATAAATACTGCAATTTACCATCTATTCTTTAAAATTTCTATAAAAACTATTTGCGTGTATTTATTTTCCTATTTTTAATACTTTTCTAATAATTTCCTCAAGTGTAAGTTCATTAGAAATTAATAAAAATAATAATCAATAATTATAAATGTATAAGCATATATACTCTTATATGCATATATACAAACATGTATATATGCATGATCATAACCAAGAATAGTAATATTTAGCTCTAATAACGAGATGCATTATAAGCCATTAACATATTTAAAATTCACAGACACATAGACACACATCATTCTAATAGAGATATTTAATTATTTTAGCATAGAGAAACAAAATATTACAACTTAAGATTTGAAGATCATTTCACAATATTTTTCAATGATTCATTTAATACATTGTATGTATATGTGTGTGTAGATAATTTGTTTGTGTATGTATACAATTGGTATACAATATATAAATTTATCTTTCATTTTTAAGCAAGAACAAAGATAAAGAAAAAATTAATTGTGTAACTTAAAATAGAAATTAAATTTATTTTTTATCTAACATTGAAAATAAAAATCTACATTAAAACACATAATACATATAAAATATCTTCATATAAATAAAACACAAGAAATAAAATATACTACATATCCTTAAACTTCATATAATGTCATGGTAAGAAATTTAAAGATAATCAACCACATATTGATTTAGAAAGGAGGTAGAGGGCTGAAAATTGTTGGTAATTAATGATCAAGTTGTCAAACCAAAACTCCCTTTATAAGTTCAATTATCTCTATCTGGTCACATCTTTTATGCAGCTCACACATTTATCATCTATCACCTACTATTGTCCATATGAATATTGTCCATATGAATATTCAACTCATGCGTTTAAGGTTTATATTTTCATTTACTTTTTTTTCCACTCATGTTAAAGTTTAATTATACTAGCTTAAAAATCATCACATGACTTAGCTTTCACTTTTCTTATATTAATACTTTTTATTTCAAACAATAATTAGAAAAGAAAAATAGGTGGGAATTAAGTTTGAAGACATGAGATCAGGCTTAGAATTTGATGGTCGTAATGACTGTTTTTCCACTTTTGGATCGTATACGACAACCAATTTTTTTAGACCGTAAGAATTGACATGCTAATTTTTTATAAAACCGTCAATATGACATTTTAATTTATTTATAAATCATCAAAAAATTATTATAAACAACATAATATTTTATTTAATATATAAATATAAGTTATTTTATAATATGAATTTTCTAAATTTTAAAATATATAAATATGAATTTAGAAACTTATTAATAATTGTTAGGTTATCATTTATATTAGTATGTAATATGTATTTTTCTATTTTGCTTATTATCTATTCATATTAACTTAGAATCTTTTTAAAATAGAATTGTGAAATTTAGAAACTTGCTTATTAGTTTATTTGTAATTTTTGTAAATCCAATTTATAATATTATATGCTTTTATATTATTTATTATGCATTATATTTATTTAAAATATTTTTAAAATAAAGAATATAAATTTAGAAACTTGATTAATTTGAGATTTTTGCATATACTACTAATTTATAATTATTTTCAAATATTATATTATTTTTATCACAAATAAAAATCTCTATATGATTTATTATATATTATTATTAATTATTATAGGAGTTTTAACAATCAATATTTTTTTAAAAAATGTAAAATGAAAAGCATTAAAATGACTAAACCTTCATATGACAGGTAGGGGTGCCACCACTTTATTGCCATTTATGTTTATGATGCTAACCCATTTAGACCTATTTTCATGAATATTAGATCTTTAGTTATATTTAATGATGCAGTTCTATGATACTTTAAATTGTTTGATTTATATCATGTTAGTTAGATGATGATGATTATTCATATATGATGATGTTACTTATGTTATGATTTTTACTAACCTCATACTTGCATGTGTATGGTTGGCATGTATGTTTTACTTTTCTGTTTGACGTATCAGATGTGGTTGAGGGACAGAGTCATAGTTACTTGCTAAATCCCAACCTAAGCCAATTATTGTTCTCAAATAGTGGACAAGTATCTTATCTGCTACCCTCCAAATTCGTCAAGATGATGTCATTCATGAACCCTTTCTTTGAGCTTGATTATTACTTTATGGTTTGGTCAGTTTCTCCTTCGTGTTTGTTTGTCGAGTGTCTTGATGTGAATTTTGTGTTATTAATGCGTTAAAGATTTAAATAAGGTTAATTATGAGATTAAAATAATTATATCTTATGGATATGGAAATATTAAATATATGGATATTTAATTAATAGAAATTAATTAAATATCATTGATCATTTAAAAGACTTAATTAGAAGTCTAGTAATGAAAATAAGAATTCAAATTAAATATTAAATCAAAATTTAAATTAAATGTTCAAATAATATAAATTGGTATTATTTATCAAATTGTCTATTAAGTGGTGCCAAAGATATTAATTATAATTAAAATATAATCATACGATTATATGCACACCAATTAAAAGGAATTGATTTATCAGTTCTAAATTTGAAGGTTAAGTTAAGAGACTTAATTGAGGGATTGGTTATAATTCCTTGTAATACATTAATGAGTTGATATTTAATTATCAATTTGCATATTATTAGTATGCTAAAAATATTAATTGATTACTTAAATATTATTATGCAATTAAATTTACACATTTGGTTAATAAAATTGAAATATAAATTTAAGATTAAAAAGTTGAGTGATTTGCATGAATTGAAATTATTAATTATTTAAATAATTCTTTTAAATAAAAGATTGATATAAATAAGATTGGAGTTGAGTTCTGATTTCTGTGATATTGAGTTAGTATTTTTATTGTTTTTAACAATTAAGTTCTCATTCCTTATTGTGAGTTGCATGTTTAAAGATCGGTTTGCTGGGTTTTTTATATGAGAGTCTTTTTTGGTCATTTTAGATACACAGGTTTTAGAGAGACATGTTTTAGCTCTGGATTGGAATTAAAGGAATTTATTGAAAGTTGGAATTTCGGATTGTGGATTGCGTTCTTCTTTTCTTCTCAATTTGTCATTGGATTGGAGGTAGGGTTTTGAATCCTTTTGTAAAATCTTCCTTCCAAAAAAGATTGTCTTCTTCGTGCACATTTCTTTTGTGTGATTGTTTGTTGTCCACTCCAAGATTGTGATTTGATAATTAAGGTTTGGTTGAAAACCTTGTAGGAAATTTGATAAAGATATTCTCTTTAATATGGTTGCATGTTGCGTGTTTGAGTTTGGGATATGTGATGGGTAAAGGCATCCCAGAGTTTTAGTTTTGAAGAATTTGGGTTTTGGAAATAATACATGTGTCTCTAGGGTTTTCTTGAATTGGTTCTTCCATTAAACTATTGAATTTATCATTTGAAAAATTATACATAACTTATAACAAAATGCCCTTGAGAAAATGGAAATGAAAACCTAAATATATATAAAAAAAGAAAATATTGTCATATAAATATATATCTATATATTCTATCATGCATGTCCTTTTTATGGAATCTATATGAGTTAAATTTGAAAGGAAAAAATAAATATATTTATAGATAGATAAATGAAGGGAATTTATTTATAAAAAATATTTATTTATTTAAAAAAATAAAAAAAATATTATTTATTAAAGAAAAGAAAAAGATTATTATTTTATTTATTTAAAAATATATTTTTTATCTATTTAAAATAATAATAATAATATTTATTTATTTAGAAAAAGTTATTATAAAAAAATTTGAAAACAAAAAAAAATTAAAAGTATCTTGAGTGGGGTCGACATGGAGAATATCACCCCACTATGTTTATTTATTAATCAAGGGGATGACTTTAATTAAAAAGTTCTCCCTATAGCTTAAGATAAGGATAGGAGAGGGGAGGTGGGGGCCACGTACCCCACCCCCAATATATATATATATATATATATATATATATATATATATATATATATATATATATATATATATATATATATATATATATATATATATATATATATATATATATATATATATATATATATATATATATATATATATATTCTTATTAGCCGATAGGCTATTTGTGGGAGCTTTGCTCCCTGAAAATTAATTTTTTTACCGAAAAATTGTCAGCCCCTCTAACTACATTTTTTTCCGATTGTGAAAATAATTTTGCCCAAATTTCCATTAAAAAATATTAATATTTTAGAAAGTACTATTATGAAATATTTTAGAAAGTACTATTATGAATTAAGTTTCTAATAATCAACTATTAGAAAAATGTATGAATTGTTGTTTCTATTTGCATTCCAGACCCTTCCTCTTTCTTTCAATTTACCATTTCAACAAAAAGTCAAAAATAACATATTTTCATTTGGTTTCCAAATTCCAAAATTTCTTTAAAAACTAGCATAAACAAGCAAAAATATTTTTGGGGGCTGCTCTAAAACAGGTGTGATTTTGATCATTTGAATAAAGTGATGAGCTAAAGGGTTATATAATTGGCAACGAAGAAGTCTAAAAAGAAAAAGTTTTATTTTTCGGTGTCCTAATTTTAAGGGTGTCTTGCATCGAATCAAAGCCAAAATTTTGTCAATTGCAGGTCTTTCAATCATTCCAGACTTGGTATTTTGTTGATTGAGCTGCATTGTAAAGAATGGCCTTATGAAAATTACCCAACCCCACAAGTTACATACAGTTAGGGCTTCTCAAATTTTAATTTTGAAGATTGAGTTTTTTTGTGGTTCAGCTAGTGTACACAGTTTTCTTGATATGATTTAGGCACAAGAAATTGTGTTGTTTGGAAATTGGTATCAATGAACATCTAATCTTAATGAAGTGTGCTATTTATTTTTACTTTTATTTTTAACTAACACTAGAAGAAGAAGCGCATGAGGCGATTGAAAAGAAAGAGACAAAAGATGAGACAAAGATCTAAGTAAATCAAGTTGTAGTTAGCGTAGTGTGTGGTCATCGAATGTAGAGGAATTTATTGATTATGTAGTTAAGGATGACTGGTGCCTCTCACAGAGGGGTCCTCAAGCTTTTTTATTAGACCTTTGTTTGGCCAGCATTCAGATCACACTGTCCATTTTTTTGCAAAAGTGGATCAGATTGCTCTGTGACCAAGATGTCCTTATGTTGTCATTTTTGATAGGTTTTATGCTTCAACCAATACTTTGAGGGTGTATGGCGAGGGTTTATTTTATAGGCAATGATATTTGGATTTAATTGAGACCTTTTAGATTTTATATATTGTGTTTTGAATGATTAATATGCGAGGAATGGTTTGTAATGTGTTATGATATTATTGAATGAATTGGATTGTTTTATATTGTTTTGAACAATTTTCAAAATTTTCTTGAGAATTTTGTGTTATGTCAATTACAAGATTTGGCTATGGTTTGCCAGTTGCTGCATGCACTATTGTTTTTTTAATCATTGCATAGATTTGGCGAATAAAAAAATTGAGTTGCATTTAAGATGTTGAGTTTCAAAATATTGTTTCCTTAAATTGGAGTCTTCTTCTTAGGGTTTATAAATTTAACATTTTTTCTCAAATTTGTGTTTTCTAGAATGGTCTGGACTCAGAAGAAAGGAATTGAAATAGTTGCATTCAATGTTTTAGATTATCTATATAATTAAAATAGTTGAATTTAATGTTTTAGATTATCTGCATAATTAAAATAGTTGCATTCAATAGTTTAGATTATCTGCATTAATAATATGGAACTTTCATTCAAAATCATTCTTTTTAGTAGATGATTGCATGTTAATAAATGATTTAGATATTAAGGATTTGTGGTATTTTATCAAGTATTAAACTATCTTCGTTTATTATGACCATTTGTTCTCTAAAATGGCATATTAAGACTATTTTACTATTTCAATCATAAACATTATTTTGTATAGATCATTGCAGATTAACAATGATTAATAACTTTGGCATGTTTCCATTGTATGTGTATTTTACCTATCTAGGATACTATTTTTCAGTGTAAACTCTTTTGTTTATGTATACAAAAATTACCAAGATGTGTTTGACACTGGAAATGAAGTTGTCTATTGTGAATTGACTGGTCACGAGTCATGAGAAATACAATATCTTTATTGATTGATGATACATTTAGTTATGACAAATACAATGTCTTTATTGCTTGACGATACATTGACTATGGGTAAATCATACCAAGAACATAAGATAACTACTTTTATTGTGTGTTAAGGTAGTTGATATGGGAGCCTTAACACAGTGGATTTCATGTGTAACATTTCTTTTTTTCTATTTCTTAATATTTTGATAAGATGAATTTTGGAGTATGATCTGAAATGTTGATTTAAAAAGATAAATGAGATAAACATAGTTGAATCTAAAACAATTATTGTTAATTTATGATTTCAATGTTAGTATGTAGATTTTTAAAGCTTTCAATGTTACGTTCATTAGCTTGAATTGTGGAAACTTAATTTCTCATTCACCAAAGGCATTTTTTTTTTTGAGAAACTAATTTTTTCAAAAATTGATGATATTTGACATTTTGAAAAATTTATATTTCCTATCGGCTCATCGTTGCATGTACAAAAGCATGCGACAACTTAGTTAAGCTCTTTTGTATTAGAATGTATTTATTTATTTGTTTTATTTTATTTATTATTTAAATAAATAATAAATAAGATAATTTCATATTTAAATTAGTTTATTTAATTTAGAATTTAATTTATGTTAGAGTATATTTAATTAAATGATAATTTATTTTAGGTTATATTTAACTAATTTATAATTTGACTTATTTTAAATTATATTTAATTAATTTATAATTTTTTTTTAATAAGAATTATAGTCAAGTGGGTTATAAGAGCATCATGAAATAAATGAAAATTAAATATTAATGTGTTTTAAAAAAAAAAGGGAACTAAGTTAATATTCTATGGAATAAGCATTTAATATTTAATCTAGTGACTTATGTTTTTGATTAAGGTAAAATCAGGTTTTGAATGGGCCCCAAAACCATTTACAATTAGTTTTTGGTGGGAACTAAAACCATGAGTTTAAAGATAGGAAGCATTAGCTCAATCTAAAGTGAAACAGCTGGGGAAACTGATAAACCTTACAACACACCCCGACACACAATGCCAGTAGAAACACTAGCAGAACACACCCAGCAAATCAACAACAGCTAGTAGGAAAGTAATCAAGGAGGCTCAAGCTGCTGAGACCAAACGTGTAAAGCCAATGCCTTACAACATCACCAAATATCTAGGATTTTTAGGCTCCCTAAACCTTACATAAGGGTTTTGATGGCTCCCATAACCAGACTTAATGAAACAACAGCTTAAGTAATTGTGCAAGTAGATTTTCAGCTGCATCAAACCATCAGGGTTTTGAAAGGCTCCCCCAACCTTAAACAAAGAACTGGGTATGAGGAAAACTCCCCAAACCACTGACTCACAGCCAAATAGGAAACAACAACTTAACCAAATGAGCATGTTAAGCTTCATCTGCACCAAACCATCAGGGTTTTGAAAGGCTCCCCCAACCTTAAACAAAGAAATGGGTATGAGGCTAGCTCCCCAAACCACCAAATCACATCCAAAAAGAAAACAACATCTTAGATAATTGAGCATGTTAGGCTCCAGCTGCACCATTACACCAGGGTTTTGAAAGGCTCCCCTTACCTTAAAAAAAGCCAAGGGAATGAGAAAGACCCCCCAATCCCCCATATCACTACCTGCCAGAAAGATGGTAAGGCCATTACCGGTCTTTGGCAAAATTAGAACCCTCCAGCAGCAGCCAAGCACACCAATAGAATCATCAGTTGCACAAGAGCAATTAGGGTTTTGAATGGCTTCCCCAACCATAAACACTAAACTGGGAATGAGGGAGACTCCCCCTACCTCCAAATCACCATCAGCCAGAAGAAAGATAAGACTATTAGAGATTTCTAGCAAAAACAGGACTCTCCCGCTAAGGTCGAGCATAGAAGGGTTTTGAAAGGCTCCCCCAACCTTAAACAAAGAGCTGGGAATGCGGGAAACTCCCCACTCCACCTGATCACAACCTGCCAAGAAGAAGATAATACCTTCAAAGATCACTGGCAGAAATGGAACCCTCCAGCTATGGCCAATCTCACCACCAGAACTCCAACCCACCTCTTCCATCTAGCTACTAGCCACCTCAATAGATAGAGCCTCCACCTCAGAAGGAACTTCACCCTCTATAGAAAGCAGGAAAGAGGAGTTAAGAGGGAAAGGAACCTTCACCTCAAAATGAGCTTCCACCTCAGTAGGAAGCAAAGAAGAGGAGTAATGGGGAAAAGAAACCATAGACTGCCAAAGAGCACTATTGTGCAACCCCACCTCCATAGGGATCCCACACAAAACCAATCCAAGCGAACCATCACCACACTCCCATACGAAAGAGTGATGATCCTCGGAATAGGCCAACATGACAAAGTCCCGAAGGAGGACCAGTAGCAGCCTCTCACCATCACAAACCTTCTGAGAAAACCAGGGATGACACCTCTCAAAAATAAAGGGGAAAAGGAATCCCCCAAAGCCTTTACCGTTGCTACAGAGAGCCCTAGCCCTAATCTTAGAAGTTGTATAAGGATATAGATGAAGGCCCTGGGCACAAAAACCGCAGTCCCCCCTCATGAGCACCTCCAAACCCCCTCCCGAGTCACTCTCTACTTCGTCCAAATCTCCCTCATCCGCGTCAGAACCAGGGATCCCCCCCTCATGGCATCCGCCCACGCTGCTATTGCATTTGCTCCCGCTCATTGCACCCTTGATTATAACAAAGTTGTGGTGCACTCCACATACAATTCTAGTGACTTATGTTATTAAATAAGATTATTTTAATCTAATAACCTAATTATGTTATATAATTGGATTTGCTAAAACATCAAATACATTTTCTATGTGTGCATTATATTATGTCATTTTGTTTTGATTAATTGTCTGTATGGGTAGAGTGATGCCCTAGGTGGAAATTTGTCTTCTAGACTTGAATTATTTTGTGATTTTTATACTATGGTTTTATACCGTGGAATGTTCATGACCTTTTTAGTTTCCTGATTGGTTCATGTGTTGTTTTGAGTGTAACTGGGAGTTATGTTGTGTTTCTATTAAGTCTTTGATATTTATGTTATTTAACTAGAAGGTGACACACATTATTGTGTGGAGTCTTAATTAACTTGGTCACCTTGTTTCTTCTGACATGGTTGTTCTATGATTTGACTGATGGTCTTTGGATTATGTTTTACTCCATGTTTGGAGATTAAATGTCATTGATGATCTTTTCCTTAAAAATTGGATTTATCTTGTGATATGATGAATTGTGAGTATTGGTAATTATTTTATTGAGATGTCCAGTTTGGGATGGATAGTTTGGATCCTTGTATAGGATGATATATTGTTTATTATGCTCAAACACTTGTTTTTTATGACATTCATGGATTATTGATTTATGGAAATCTTTTATGAGTTTAGTTTTTCTTTTTCTTTAGTTCTTTTTGTTGGGAGCATTAGGGTAGGTTATCTAGGAGCATATAAGGGAAGTGGCTTACTTTGGAGGTGCCAAAGCCCTAAAGTGGTTGCTTGGGTATCCTTTGTAAGCTGACTTAATAAGTGAAAACTTAATAAATATTTTAGGAGAGAAACCTTAAAAAGATAATTATGCCTCACTCGAGTCTTGAGTGCTAGTACAGGCTAGGATGAGAGTGGGACAAGATGCTTGCCCGTCTAGAGAGAGATGTTGAGGTCTGACATAGTTGGTTTTTCCTTATCTATACGAAATGACTACTGACACCACATAGAATCACTAGGGGGTCAGGGTCCAGAGAGGCTACCAGGTGACCTTAGAGTTGACTTATGTGACGACACTTCCCTATGTGTGTCCTAGGTTCCTATGTTGCATTTGGTACACTTGTTTTGTGTCCTGATCATTTATACTTGATAACTTGTAACCACTTATTACCATTTTACCTTATGTACCATTGAATTAGTCTTGCTTGTTTGAATGTATCCTTGAGTGAGGCCTGGTGTTATCTCCTCAGCACAGTGTGAATGGACTTCTTGGTTCCACGTGGTTGGGTAGTAGTGATTCTATTGCCATTGAGATCCAGTGTTTGTGGCTTTGTGCTTGGATAATCCTTGATGCTGCTTCTATCTTCTTGTTCTTGCTTGGAGACTTTCTCATGAAATGTATATCTTGTATTTCATTTTATGTATTGGTTAGTGACCTTGATTCTAGAGATGTATATGTTTTTGTAATGTATTATCATTATCCTTGCGACATGTGTAGTGGAAGTTGTATTATCTTGAAGACTGTGATGCATCAGTTTGTATCTTATTGTATGTACTTTGATTTCATTGATGTAATAAATGTATCTTATCATTCAATTGAAATGAATGTGTTAGCATACTTTATAATTTGTGTTTTTTTCATTATGATTAAGTAAAAGATTAGGAATATTTTAATTTGGGTTGTAAAACGAATCTAAGATATATCATGTGATTATGTGCTGGATTGTTCTTAGTAGATTAATTTATATTTACGTAGTTCTATGTCATGGAGCCCTTGAGACTTGTAATCTATCAATGAGTTACATTTATGAATATGTATTGTCTTATGTTATATTGCTTCCATATTGTTATTCATTATTGATTGTAAACTCTTAAGAAAAAAATTATTCGGTAAACTTAGTAACATGTTTAGATTAATTTCTCCTGGGTTCCCTAGCGGGGCATTACAAGATATTACTCTATGTTTATGCAATTAATCTTTTATTCTCCCCTTTCCTTGGTTGCCATTTGTAAGAGAATGATGGTTGGTAAAACATGAGAAAAATGCTCCACTTTGCTAGGCTAAAAATATCTTTTCAAGTATAAGATTACTATAGTTCAAATAATCTTTTATCATTCACTAAGCATACCTAAATAAAAATGAGCTTCTACGTCACATTTCTTTGCCTTGATAAGTCAAACTTCAATTTGACTTCATTTGCTTGAGTTTCTAAACTAAACTATAAAACTTTAACTTTATTCTAAATTAAGACTTAGTTCCTTAAAAGCTTTTCTTATCTTTTAAGAATTCATGTGAAACTTTAGAATTTAATAAAATGAAACTAGACTTTAAATAAAATGATTCTTTATTTATAGTTTGTTTTAAATAAATAGAGGTGTATATATATTATAATTTATAATATTTAATTTACAATTGAATATGTGTACTCTAATATAAGATATATTATTTATATAGCCTTTTTTAAAGTAATTAATTGCATTAAAAATATCTATAAAATAAATTTTATTTTCTTGAATTACATAATTATTGAGAGGGGATTTTATTTTTCTTTAATAGAAGAAAGTATATGTATATTAATGAAAACTAATAAAAGCAGTGATTTGATTTTTCCTAAACATATTACTTTAAAACAAACACAATGAAATAATTATTCAAATGCCACGTTCAATTATCTATGTAAACAAGAAAACGTAAAATGAGAAAATATTATGAATGCAATATGAGCCTTATGTGGGTGTGTGAAAGATTCCTTCATATTCAAAGGTGTCAATTGGCTAAACACCTCTATCTTGGCCACATTTTCATCTTTGACATTGTACCTACATTCATTTGCACTCAATTCACATTAGTAGGGTTAGTCCAATAATCCATAATCATAATTTAAAACATTATAGTAATATTTTAGTATGATCATCATGCACTATAAATATGCACATCTAACTATCATCCATGCATGCACATTCACTAACACATAGATCAACATGTGTGAAAAGTCCAGTGGTCTATTTTTTTTCATATAACATAATGTAAAATCTATGCAAGTAAAAATTGAGATGTGACACAAATGCACAAAAAGAGGGCGATTTAGCTATCAATAACATATAATTTCAATAATAGAGATCTTAAAACCGTGATAGATATCAGAAACGACAATGTCTTAGTTTTTTATTTCCAAAGCCTTAGATACCGTTTCTCTTAAAAAAACCGTCTAAATTTTTTTGTTTTGAAGATAGAGGATAAAAAACCCTTGCATAAACTTTTGATATTTTCATACCAAGCGGAAGATACACTAACCCTAATTGTTAGGTATGATGAATTCAAATGCCCCTTTTGCAAAGCCACAACAATTTTAGCTTTGAATGACAAAGATCAAAAAACTTTTCCACATACTCTTCTCTAACATAACTTTACTTCTAAATGCAACTTAAAACATGATAATTTAAGCTTGTAAGCAATATCTCTCAGAAACGACAACTTCTTAGATTTTTTTAAAAAATATTTGGCCATTGAACACTTAAACTAACACGATTTGACCTTACAACACAAAAATGACAAATTTTAAGTTCCCCAAATTTTAAATGCACAAAAAGGGGCAATTTTAACTTTTAATAACAAAGAACTCAAAACTTTTCCACGTACTCCTTTGCTAATAGAACTTTAACTACAAATGCACCTAAAGAACACAATAATTCAAGCTTGCAAGCAAAAGATCTCAGAAACGACAACACAAAACAAACCTTGCAACACTAATCAAAGACAAAAGTAAACAAACCCTTGTAGAAACCTCGAAATGTTCATGCAAAGCGGAAGATGCAAGAACCCTAGTTGACACGTATGGAGACTTCAAATGCCCTCTTCACTATGTATCAAAACAAACACATAACAAAAAAAAGGACAACATGTTCCATTAATGCACATTTAATACGAACATATTTTACATTGAATAATATCCTTATCAAAAGCACTTGACAATAATTGATACTTTTATTTTTATTTTTATAATTTTGATTTCTAAAATTGATTTTTATCCTTACTTTTTTTTAGTAACAATAAAAAGAAACACAAATAAATATTTTTATTTTAATTTATAAACATGCAAAATTTTTCTAGAATATACATGAAGAATTTAAAAATCTTAGTAGTCAAATAAATGAATGATTGCATCTAATGGATACAAAAGTAACCTAGCTATGATAGTAACTAAGAATTTTATGTCAAATTAAATATACTTATAAAAATAATTTTTACACTATTTTTTATTTAAAGCAACTACCAATACATATAGAAAATACCTGTAGGAGGAAATTACATCTTTCACATTTCACGAAGTATCCATAAGATGACACCCTTGTCCTGCAAGGGGTCCCATACTCCACCATTTCTTCTTTATTATTATTAAAAGAAAGGACAGCCAGCATAAAAACATGTCGCAACAGCCCCACATCAACTTTTTCGAGGCTTTGATGCTTAGCGCGCAATGTTCGATCAAACAGCTGATGGGACGCAACCAGCTCCACAGACAATTTTGTTTCATAAATATTCTCAGAGCTTGCAAACAATTACAGAGCTGTGTGCTAATGCCTACATGAATGTTTGAAGTTGTTAATGCATATATAAACTAGTATAATTTTGATAAGTGATGAGGGTGGTTTGGTGCTTTGGCTGCTTCTCCCCTTCTCATGATAGTGATAATAAGAACAAGAGACGCGAAGATGTTAGGAACAGTAACAATGATGATGTGGTGAATGCGAATGATGATGGTGTAGTGAGTGCCACTGCACTTGGTCCATTTGGAGGGGGAGGCTTTGTGAGGGGTGCAGGAGGAACAATGGGTGAGTGCGTACCGTATGCTCATGTAGATTCAAATTTGAGGGCATTGGCAGGTCAGGCTGAAGGTTTTGGCAGATTCTCTGTTGGTGGCTTGCATGGATCTATCTACCATGTCACTTCTTTGGCAGGTAAGATATGTGTTTTCTTCTATTTAAGTTGCTTGGGTTGATTTTGGGATACTATTACTTTTTGGTCAGTTGGGCGCGCCATGTTTCTATGTTTATGTACTTTTGACGCAATCTAATTTCCTTTTCTGGTAGTTTTAGTTTTTGCCGATTTGTGTTTCTCAAGTTTTATGATATTTCACTTTGGTTGCAACTGAATTTCCGTTCGAGATGGTTTTAGTTTTGTTCGTTTGGGTTTTATGTTATGTGATTCGGGTACAATTGAATTTACTGTGGGGCAATTCTAGTTTTTGGGCATTTGGGTTTCTCGGACTCAGACTTTAGATTGTACTTTGGGTGCGATAAAAATTATGTTATTTTAAATTTATAGATTCTCGTCTTTTGAGTTTCCCAGATCTTATATTTCTGTAACTTTGGACACAATTAAATGGTTAAATTACAGAATTTTCAAGGTTTAACCCTAATCAGCATACCGATTTAGCATATAAAGGTCCAGTTCGTACTATGTAGGGTTTAATCCGATGATCAATTTGGAGAATTGTACCGAGCCCTGCCAATCTACCCACATTAATATACCATTTTCGCATTGTGATGATTCTGGTATTGGGGCATTTGGGATTTTGCGTATCTTATGTCAAGTACCTCGGGCACAACTGAATGACACATTTGCACTTAGTAAGGCCATGTTACCCGCAATGCCAATTATTATAATTCTTAGTTTGTGCCTTCTCAATTTTGATCGTATGATTATGCCTGGGAGTATTCTAAGCGTTGTTAATCTACCTATACTATTTAAGTTATTAGGATTTCTCAGATTACATGCTTTTGCAACTCAGCCACAATTGAATGGACTGCAAATAAAACCTTGATAATCCAACTTGAATCAGAGCTTTCCAATCTACCTACATCATGAATTACCTGTGATAATTTCACTTTTAAGTCATTGGGGCTTCTCATATCTTGTCCTAGATTGTACGTTGTACACAATTGGTTGGTGTAATAACACTTTTATTTTGGTTTCAGCCTAGCTAGCATGCCAGTGTAAAACCCCAGGTTTTATACCATCAGAATTTCATTCTCATGATCATGCTTGGAAGTAAATCACCCCTTGCCAATCCTCCTACATTATGCAATACCATTTGCACATTGCTTCCCTTTGAGATATTTTTTTTGGCTTTCTCATATATTATGTTATTGTACATTGGGCAGAATCATTCTGGTGTCACACTTATTTTTGGGCTTGAACCTAGCTAGCACGATGATATATCATATAAACCCCATTTTGTACCATCTAGGTTTCAATTCAATCCAATGGCTTATATTGCATGCCTAACAAATTACATTATATAGCCTTATGTCCTTGCCTCTCATAAAATTGCTACCACTTTATTCTTTGTTGTATCCTAGTATGAAGCCATTGACATTCTAACATCATTAAGATCAACATCAAATATGAAAGAATAACTTTGTATAACTAAAGCTCCAGATGTGATGTGAGAATGAAAGACATTCCATGTGAGATTACACACTGATAGCTATCAAATTAATTTGCAAAATTCTTATGTTCTAAAAAGGCCCAAAAATGCTTATTGAAAACTTAGCTTTTTCTTTACAGATTTTAAAACACTCAATATTGATGAAAAATCTACAAGTTTTTATCAAATTACTTGATTTAATAATCAAATCTGGAATTTCCTTTTTGGATGTCAGTGAAGGGGATTTGACCAAAGAGAACTGATTGCTTAGGGTTTAATCCTTGTTGATATCAGTGCATTGTAGTATGATATTAGTACAATGTCAGTGAAATTAACTCCTGTACATTGTGCCTATGAACTTCAGACAATAGCCAATGGGACAATGATATCAGCAAAGTAAGATTCTAATTTCTGGTCGTATATTTACTTGATATGATTGAAGAGTATGCCATTTGATTGTTCTTGATCGCTACTGATTGCAAAAAAAGCTTAATGGATTGGAATAAATGCTGTTTTTGCTGATTATGACTGCAAAAAATTGAGCTCTCACTTATTTTATGTTGTTGAGTGTTATTAAAGGGTATTCAACTTACATCAACACCTTAATATTATTCTAATGACTGCTATATACTGCTGCTGCTATACTAATTCTTGAAGTTGTAGCTTAATATTTTTGTCTATGAGCCACTGATGCTTTTTTTCTCGGGACAAATGCTGTTATTAAGCTGAGTTGTAGCTCTATTAGTGGGCCAGGCCCTTCTATAGGTTTAATTTGAACTCTAATTATGTTATTGGGCCAGACTGAGGTGCATGCTTTTTGTCAAGCAAGCCCATCTATTTTGCTAGATTGAACTAGAGCCCTGGTATCAGGAAATACTGAAATCTGGGCTCTAACCCTGTTCTGGGAGCAATTAATGATTTTGGACTAGATTGACTTGCAACCCTTTTATTAGTGCACACCCCGATTACACTATAACCTTGTTATTGAGCAAGACTGAGTCATGTTAGTTTTTTGTGTTGAAGATACTTTGAGAGATGAGCTAGTTGGAGTGCCAAATAAGGGGGCCTTAATGGCGAGGAGTGTTAAGATGTTCTAAGTTTACAGATTTGTTTTGGTGATATATCTTTTCTGCAGAAAAAGTCTAAATCCTTGTGGTTTCTTTAGTAGCTCTCAGATCTTTCTTTTATTTTTCCATCATGCATAGTCTGTAGGAAGCGGATGATCCATAATGAGCACTATACATATGCCAAGCACATAGAAGGCTAAAAGCGCATGCTTAAAAACTCTCCAGCCTGCAAATATGAAGGGGGGTGTATTTTTATCAACCAATGTTTTCTTGATGACAAGATTTTTCAATATAGACTAGTATAAGTAATACAAGTCTTACATATTTTAAATTGCTAATTCTTAGGTTCTGACATCTCCACATGTTTCTGTTCATCTCATTTCACTCATTATTAAATAGATAAAACATGGTTTCTTTAAGCATCTGCACACGAAGGATTTTATCATTTGCTGAAAGACAAATAATTTGGTGGTCCAATGTGCTAGAAAAACAAAATTTTGTGAATTTCTGCTTCATTATTCATGGATTTGTATGACAAATTCATAGATTAGCAAAGATTGCTTTTGGGGCAAGTGCAAATATACCCACAAAATGTTTTCAACAAGTTTAATCAACTAGCACAATTTTACATGCGCCCAGTGATTGTAAGCGAAGTCTTTTGAACATTACAATATCAAAATTTCATTGCATATAGAAATACAATATTGAGGCTTTAATAAATGTTTGACGAAATGCTTGTTAGCTGGACAGATAGTGGCCCTGGAACCCTTCGTGAAGGCTGTAAACAGAAGGAACCTCTGTGGATTGTTTTTGAAGTGTCGGGAACAATTAATCTTTTGTCTTATTTGAGGGTTTCCTCTTACAAGACAATTGATGGACGTGGCCATCGAATAAAGCTGGTGGGTAAGGGCTTGCAGTTAAAAGAGTGTGAACATATCATTATAAACAATTTAGAATTTGAAGGTGGCCGAGGGCCTGACGTTGATGGAATTCAAATAAAGCCAAATTCACGGCATATATGGATAGATCGCTGCAGCCTTTGTGATTATGATGATGGACTTATTGATATCACACGCCAAAGTACTGATATTACTATCTCAAGGTAAAGTAACATTCTGTTAGTTTGGTCTGATTCAAGTAGTGCTTTAAAGAGCTATCAGCTGCCATAAGACCTTGAAAATAACATATGCATTAATAGTCTTAGTTACGTAACAAGCATGTATAATTGCATTTCTACAATGCCTGCAGCTAATTCCTAGATGCTTCTCTTGGACTGGACAAACCTATAACTGGATCTTTGTTTGAGAAAATATTTGCTCTTATCATGATCTAGTTTGCTTTCAAAATACCCTAGCACATAATTATTACTCAGTCTGCTTAAGCCATAATTAATTCCAACTTTCAGTAGCCTCTACGCCATATGCTGATATGACGAGCATAGAAAAAATGAGGCTTTATCCTTTAGTTTGGGTCTTGTTTGAATTGTTCTATTTAAAGCCGAGTTTCTACATTTTACGTTTGTTAGCCAATACATATTAATGGTTTAATACATTGCTTATTGTGTAAAAATAAACTATTTACAAGGAACAAAGAAAAACGTCACCGGAGAAGACTATTTCTTGATTGGAAAACATCTTACTGGAATTTGGTTCTTCTACAGCCATCAGAACTTTCATCTTGTCCCGTGTCCTCACATTTATTTCACAAACTACTGTGTTTGAGAAATTTTGTTTGAAATAACAAACAGATGGGATTGACCTTCAGCAACACCTTTCAAAATTAAATTAAAAGATGTGAAATTGGTGACAAGAAATTATTTGTGCTGTTGCTTAAAATGATTTGCATTCCTTTTTTAAAGTACACCTTGAGTTATAACTAAAAATCAGAGCAGGTGATGGATTTTGGTTTGATACATATATTTTGAAAGATTGAACTAAAAACTTAAATTATGAAAGATTGGACTATTAACTTTTTTAAGGAAAAGTGGCAATTCTTGCTTTTTGAGGTAGTCAGTTTAGCTGTCTGTGTGGGGGTTCAATAGACTTTGCTAATGAATTGTTTGAAATCAAGAAGAAAACTTCACTCTAATTTGTGCATTTGGCATATTGTGCTATTTTCTTAGAAATTATTAACCTTAAGTGTTAAGGTTTTAGGATCATTGCAAATGTAATAGCACTATCTCATTGTATGTGTTTTCCAAATGCAACAATCTCTTGCATTTATATTGAGAATGAGCCAAAGAAGAGACATGTCCCTTCATGAGACATGTCTATTCATTAATATGTAATTAATATAATGACAATTGTTATTATATATATATATATATATATATATATAATATCTCTTGAGTATTATATTAATTTCTCTAATATTTACATAATAATAATATATATATATATATTTAAGTATATATATACATCTTATATATACTAAATATATATATACATATCTTCACTAGTATTGACTCATAGTGTTTATTCGACTGAAGCTACAAAACATCAACACTCCCTCTTAGCTAGGGAGGATAAATCAATCCAATGTCAACACTTAAGACACTTGACAACATCAATCATATGATGTAAGAAATAAGGGCATCATCATCAAGATGTAATCAATAGAAGCATAGTCTCAATATGTGGATTGCCTCCATTGGCGATTCTATCCCACAAGTTCTCAGGTGGATTGCCTCCATCGGCGATTCTATCCACAAGCTCTTGAGTATTGGCCTATCAGAATGTCAACACATGACATTCACCAAATACTCTGAGTATTGGCCTATCAGAACATCAACATATGATATTCACCAAGTACTCAATAAGGTACTGGCCTGCAGAATATCAACACATGATATTCATCAAGTACCTATCATATATCTATACAAACAACTCATAGACCGTCAATGACATCTAACACTTAGTTGTTGATTTACAAGATATCTATGCAAACAACTTATATACCGTCAATTTAATGACATCTAACACTTAGTTGTTGCTTTACAAGATGTATCTATACAAGCAACTTATAGACTGTCAATTTAATGACATCTAACACTTAGTTGTTGCTTTACAAGATTTATTTATGCAAACAACTCATAGACCGTCAACTTAATGACATCTAACACTTAGTTGTTGCATTAGTTCATCGTGATTTGTTTCGACATTATAAATAATGTATATCATGATTTAAGTTATTGTAAGATCGTCACCTTCCAATAACTTCTGCAAATACAAGTGATAATCATTTTCAAGTCGTCACTTCCTCATGATTTACCCGGGGTAGGCCCATTAAAAACATTCATGATTCATTAGTATAATAATCAATTATATCAAATTTACCTTAGAAGTGTTTCACCTTCAATAGTGAACTCCCTCTCAATCAATATGATCAAGATTGTCACAAGTTGACTGAACCATCTGCTCCCTCTGAAGCTCAAGTTTATCAACTTCTTGACCTCTTCTGAAATGTCAGACTCCCTTTACATCTAGTCTCAATCATCAATTCATTTGCAAGCATCAAGTTCTTTCTCCCTTGAATGCAATTATCTTGTACTTCTGTCTCTTTTTCAGATTTTTTTTTTTTATAGACCCGTACATAGTCGGTCATAACTTTTGAACCTGACATTTTCTCTTCAATCGCTCCGGTGAGATTATTGTTTTTTTGTTTATCACCAACATATTTGAAATTTAGCAAAATCGAACGGTGAATTTGGGAGATATGGTCTTCGTAGTGAGACTGTATTTTCTGAGACAGTCACACATTCACCATCAACAAACTACTCTCTTACATTTGCAACTTGGCTCTGATACCATGTTAAGGTTTTAGGATCATTGCAAATGTAATAGCACTATCTCATTGTATGTGTTTTCCAAATGCAACAATCTCTTGCATTTATATTGAGAATGAGCCAAAGAAGAGACATGTCCCTTCATGAGACATGTCTATTCATTAATATGTAATTAATATAATGACAATTATTATATATATATATATATATATATATATATATATATATATATATATATATATATATATATATATATATAATATCTCTTGAGTATTATATTAATTTCTCTAATATTTACATAATAATAATAATATATATATATATATTTAAGTATATATATACATCTCATATATACTAAATATATATATACATATCTTCACTAGTATTGACTCATAGTGTTTATTCGACTGAAGCTACAAAACATCAACATTAAGGACCTCAACTATTCTTTGAGCTGAACCTGCTTTTTAAACAGTCAATTTCATCCCTTAATATTAATTTCTTTTGCATATGATTCTTTCTGCAGTGGGAGCTAACTTCTCACTCACTTTTTTACAAAATAAAGGATGTGACATAGATTCCAAAATATGTTCTTATCATAGGTCTCATTAATATCTTAGATGAATGGTAAGTTTCAACTTTCACATGACTAATAAGTAGATTTGGCAGTGGCTTCTCAAGAACATTTTCACAGACATGATTCTTGGCGAATCGACTGGTAACTTGAGTTTTTGAGTATGTTTGAGCACACAAGTATGCCAGCAGGGTGGATTGTTCAGCTCAAGAGTATATGCCATGAGAGGAAAATGAATGAGAATGTTGTAGTTTATTCAGATCATAGTGTTAGAGTCTCAGTGAGGATTTGTGGATTTGAGTTCGGGTTAGGCTCAATGAGTCAGCAGCCTTGACTTGCAGAGTTGGTGGAGTTTGATTGCAGACATTAGCGAGTCTTGGTTGTTAGACTCAGTCAAAATTTTGAAAAATGAGAAACTCATCTTGAAGTAAGAATTTTTTAAAAAAACATTAAAAACAATATTTTTATCTTATATATATTTTTCAATTGCCCAGTTTGTGCTGAGTTTTGGTGCCAAATCTGAGTCTGAAGCAGA
Source organism: Chamaecyparis obtusa (assembly GCA_027943335.1). NCBI lineage: Eukaryota > Viridiplantae > Streptophyta > Pinopsida > Cupressales > Cupressaceae > Chamaecyparis > Chamaecyparis obtusa. The sequence continues at coordinate 80,157 of BSBK01003286.1, forward strand.
GATGGCTTGCCAAGTCTGTGCTGAGTCCAAGTCCCGACGCTATGATTCAGATAGTTTTATTTTTGTGATATTTCAATTGCATATAATATTTATTGTTTGTGTCATCTTTGAGTAACCTTTTTCCCATGAGAATTTATTTGTTTAAATAAGGCTTAAAGTGTCAGGTTTTCAGATCAGAATAAATAGTGACATTGGGAGATGATGTCACAGTAAAGTGTAAACTAGGCAACAAAAGAAAATGACTATTCTTTTTGATCTTCATGTGGAAAAATCTAGACCTAGGGCTGAGCCCTGGAATGTCATTGCAATTATATTAATTAATAGATGTTTGTACTAAGACTTTGGCATTTGGAATCCTAGATTTTGAATGATGAATATGGTATTTTTTATTCAACAACAAACAAATCACAACAAACAAATGTATTCCCTTCTGGTTGCAGGTGTCACTTTTTCAATCATGACAAGACAATGCTTATTGGAGCAGACCCTACTCATGTTGGTGATCGATGTATTAGGGTAACAATACATCATTGCTTTTTTGATGGGACTGTTCAGCGACATCCTCGTGTTAGGTTTGGAATGGTTCATCTTTATAACAACTACACTAGGAATTGGGGAATCTATGCTGTCTGTGCAAGTGTAGAATCACAGGTTGTTCCCAACTTTTGAAGTGGAGTGTATCTTCATTTTAGTCATAAATTATGTACTTCCATTTGAGTCAAACTTCCCACTATATTTGTATTTTCTGCTTTGTGCAACTTTTTAAAATTATTGTCAGGATCATCTTCAGTGTCTAAAAGCCAGTTGTTATTTGCTTTAGAGTCCTTGATTATCTGACTTGGTCATGTTCCTTATCTTTTTTATGGTTGCATCTATTGCAGATATTATCCCAATGCAATATATATGAAGCAGGGAATAAAAAAATAGCTTTCAAGTACTTGACTGAAAAGGTATGTTATGGATGCATCACATTGTCATCTTGAGAGAACACTACAGATTTACATATTTTGCCAAACTAGAATGTAATTATTTTTTTTCTTACCTTTTCCTGTTTTTGTCCTTCCCTTTATCATTCCTCACTCATCATTCTATGAATCTATAGTTTCTATTATTCTCAGAAGTTCTGCTTATTTATAGCTCTACCCAATTTTTTGTGTCATGTACATTCAGATAGTCTTTTTTATTAATTTGTGAATCATGTTAAAACATTCTTGAATTTTTTAGCATGCACAAATCTGTAATAACCCCCCCCTAACCAATTGTCAGGGTGAACCATTAGCCCAGTCAGTCGAGTTCCTGCAGGCTAATGGGTAAGAGAATAAGGAACTCTGGAGGCGATGTACCTAGTCTTGGGTGTAATTCTATATTCTATGTGGTTCAGGGCTTTATTTTTAAATAACATAAGGGCTTAAGTTAGAATAAAATATTTCACTTATGTTATTTAAATGTTAAATATTATAAAGTCAAGTCATTTGTGGGTCTCCTCATCATTAAATTGTTTTTAAAAAAGGGGTCTCTTTAGGGTGAGCACCCAACTTAGGTTGTTATAATTTTTTTAATAAATAAAAATATGGGAAACCCAAAGGTGTTGTCTAACTTGGGAGATATAAGGTTTCCAAAAAATGAATAAAATAAAATGTTTTCTTTCCTCATTTGGGCATGTGAGTTAGAGCCGAAGGTGGCACCCTATTTGAAGCATATTTTGGAGCTTTGTGCATTCATTCAGATCTTTTCTTGTCTGGGATTTTTGGCTGTAGCTTCTCTGGAGGCTCTTTATGGGTTAGTGAGTACGAAACCCCTCGTTGATGACATCTTCTATGCTGTTGAAAGATACAGTCTGGAAGATTTGGGGTGTTTATCATACAGGCAACACACGGTTTTATCATGAGTTGCATCTTTCATTAACAGAGCTGTTGCAGACTTGTTGAAGCTGTTTGGACAGATTAAAAGGGGTTTAATCAGACCTATTTGTGATGGTTAGGGCTGCAGATTTCCTTCCATCATTACACTGGCATTTGGCACTCAAAGTTGCAGGTGTGGCGCCCAGATCTTGGGAATTTGCAGATCTGATTTAATCACGGCAGTGAGTAAAGGTCATCAACCTTTTCTGGGTATGTTTGATTTAGATTTGTAGGGGTATTTATCAATTTGGGTTACTGTCGTATTGGAGAAAAAACCATTAACTTGATCAGAAATCTGGAATTTTTCTGCCACAAAATTTCATGATATTTACAATATTTCATAATTTGTATTTGCTGCTATTTATTATTGTTTCCTGTTGAATCAATAACACAACAAACAAAAAAAAACAAACTCCTTCTGCACCTTCTGTCCATTCTGAAAGATCACCAATGAAAAGTAACATAATATTTTTAGTTGAAAAAGAAGAACATGGCAGTACATTACAGTGGTAACAAAGCACAGTTTTCCTGCCATTCAGTGAGTTAATGAGCTTCTATGAGTAATAGTGATAGAGAAAGAAGATACCGGGAAGACTAAGGAATCGAGAGGAAGATTTTTGGTATCAATGTTATGGGCATCTCAATCTATCTTATCTCTTTTAGTTGGCTTGAGAGAATATGGTAGATGGCTTACTTGAGATTCAACAGCGAACACACGCTGTGTGCGGAGCTTGCCAAGCAGGGAAGCAACATCGAACTCCATTTCGGGAAGGACAAGCTTGGAGAGCATCAAAGGTCCTTCAGCTAGCTCATGAAAATGTGTGGACTGATGAATATGGCATCAATTACTGGTGCCAGATATTTTCTCCTATTTGTTGATGTTTTCTGTAGGAAAATGTGGGTGTTTTTCCTCAAAGCAAGATTAGATGTGTTTAATGAATTCAGAAGTTCAAAATCTTAGTTAAAAAAGTCAGGATGTCCAATCATCACTCTGAGATCAGATAATGGGGGCGAATTCTGTTCCATCATTGACTTCTGTTCTAAACATGATATCAAATGTGAGCTTACCACATATTATACCCCTCAATAGAATGGTGTAGTAGAGAGGAACCGTACTATTACAAAAAGTGGCTTGATGTATTTTGGAGAATATGAGTATTCCAAAGAAGTTCTGGGCTGATGCAGTTTACATTGTAGTATACCTTCTGAACAGGTCTTTCACACAGGTCATCAAGAAGATGATACCAAAGGAAGCTTAGTTTGGGAGGAAACCATAAATCAACCATCTTAAGGTTTTTGGTTCTATTGCATATGTTTGGATCATATATGCCAAGAGAATCAAACTGGATATCAAAAGTCAGAAGTTGATGCTTATAGGATTCAATGTCAATCATAAGGCCTATCGAGTGATTGATATGGATACTGATCACCTGACATTCAAGAGGATTTTGCCATCAATGGTCTTGAAGCTTAGCCTCTAAAGGCTTCAGATTTGGGTGTTCTGCTTCCATTAGCTTCACCTGAGGGGAGGGATTTTGACGATTTTGACCTTGTGGAATTTCCTAGGCAAGTACCCATACCAACAGATTTTTCTTAGGACAACCTAGATCAACATCTAGATGATTTCATTCCAGGCAGCCCAAGTCATGTTGATCATCAAGATTTGGAAGATGCATTTACCTTGTGGCCTAAGTGGTGGGAATAGCTCATTGGTGGTATAATGAATTGGTCGAGGGTAGGTCATCCAAAGGCAAGAGCAAGTAGAGTACAACGACCTTTGCTCTTATGGCCGACATTGAGAATGTTTAGGAGCCCCAAGATTATTCAGTGGTGAAAGGTAAATGTGATGGGAAAAGGCTATGGAATTTGAACATCATAGTCTTTTGAAGAACAATACTTGGGTTCTTTTAGATCTTCCACAAGGGAAGAAATCTATTGGCTACAAATGGGTGTAAAAAGTCAAGTACAAAGCTGACAAAACACTTGACAAATACAGAGCACAATTGGTGTTTAAAGGATTCTCGCAAAGAGAAGACATAGAGTATGAGGAGACCTTTGCTCCTACAACAAAGATGAGCACCATCTATCCGGTTCTAACTATTGAAGCATAGTTTGGTTGGAAAGTCCATCAAATGGACATGAAGAGTGCCTTCCTCGATGGAGATTTAGAGGAAGAGCTATACATGATGCAACCTCAAGGTCTTAAGGTTGCAGGAAAAGAGCATCAGGTATGCGGATTGGTGAAGGCTCTTTATGACCTAAAGAAGGCCCTTAGGGTATGTTGTATAAAGATTGGTATGTATTTGGATGCACATGGCTTTCAACGAAGTCCTTCAGATCCAAATTTATACGTCAAAAGCACTGGTGGTGACATCATTTTTCTTGTCATCTACGTGGATGATATCAACATTATTGGTAGTGGGGCACATTTGATTGTGTAGACCAAGTTCAATCTTTGTTAGAATTTTGATATGATAGATTAAGGCCTTCTGCATTATTTTCTAGGTGTTGAAGTTTGGTAGGCAAGTGGCAGTATTTTCATTTCTCAGTCTAAATATATATGCCAAGAGTTACTTGACAAGTTTAGAATGACAGATTGCAAAATATTGTTTACACCTATGGAGAAAGGCTTGAAACTTTCAGCCAAATTAGACTCACCAATGGTCAATGAGTTGTGGGCAGCCTTATCGACCTTAGAGCCACTAGATCTGACTTGAGTAATGCTATGAGTTATATTTCTCATTTCATGACAGCCCCAAAGGTAGAACATTCGGTTGTTGCGAAATGAGGATGTGGAACAGACACTTGTCTTTGGCATTCAATATTGTACAAGAAAAGATCCTAGGCTTGTTGGGTTCATAGATTTAGACTAGGTAGGTTCTGTTGATGATAGGAAGTTTAGTTCTTGACATGATCTTAGTCTTGATTTAGGTCTAGTCACATGGACCAGCAAGAAACAACAGGCGGTAGCTCTCTCCTTGACAGAAGCAGAGTATCGGGTAACCGTCAAAGCAGCATGTGAGGCAGTTTGGCTTTGAAGGATGCTTTTTAACATGAAAATGTCTCAAGCATGGCCTTTACCCTTGTTTTGTGACGACCAAGGGGAACTGAAACTTCCCAAAATCCTGTCTTCCATGAGCGTCAAAAACATATGGAGCTTCATGTTCATTTCATACGCCAACTTGTAGAAGATGGATCATTGATGTTTTAGTATGTTCCTAGTGAGATCAGATTGCAAAGTCTTACCAAGCCCTTGAGTCTAGATAAATTTGTAAAATTTCTAGACAAACTTGGTGTCGTTAGTAGAATGATCATTAAGGGAGGGTATTAAAGTATTTTTGTTGTAGTTAGTATAATGGTCATGTGAGCAACTTTCATTCAAGTCATTTAGTTAGCTTAGTAACTTTCTATTCTGTCTTTAGTTCTCAATATTTTCCATTATGGAAAGATCTTTTGTAATCTCTTATATAAGGAGTATTCCTCTCCTTTGTTTATACAATCGATTATAATTTCAGTTTCTGGATGAGGGTCTTTCATAATAAGTTGAGATTAGACTTTTGATTTTCCTCGTATGTTATTTGTCCCTTGCTCCAAAGCTGATGGAAATTTCAATCGCCTAGGATATCTTTCTTAATGATGAACTTAGTTGCAGGTATATGGTTATGAACATAGTTGCAGGTATCATGCGAGTCCCGAGCTGAGTCAAGCTTGCAGGGTTTCTTGGCCTCTGTTGACTCAGCGAGTCCTGTCAGCAGGACTCTGCCGCAGCCAGCCAACACACATAACCAAAAAATAACATTTTTTAGTTGTTTTTTATTATTATTTTTGTGTTATATTGCCATTACAAGTTTAATATCAGACAAGTGATTACTTCAGATCGATCAGCAGTAGTAAACTTGCATATATTTTACAAAATATATCAGGGATGGCAGATGCTCTCAGCACAGTAGTAATCTCATTGCACATTCTGAAAATAATATAAGAAACAACACTATTGCTTACACTTGATTGATAACACTCATTCCTATATTGTTTGATATTTAGACAAGATAAGAATCATAACATCCGCAAGCATCATCTACTTGAGATCAGAATCACTAAGAAGATACCAGACATAGCAACTCATACTTGATCGATAACATACATTTCTTTAGCCATCCGTATTGAAGCCATCTAGATCAAAAAAAAATTGAATAAGGTTATTTAGTATTATATATGATCTTATTGCTCAAGACATTTGGATATAGGAATAATCATTGCAATCCAAAGATCATTTTCATCATTTATTATCATTGTATTAGTAATAAGGAAATCGATATTTGCAATTAGTAAATTTTTACTATCTGGCTGCTGCTCTTTAGTCTTTTCTACCTCCTTTCTTAGGTAAACAATTTTCAAGTCAAGCTTCTCACATTGCAAGATTTTCACTTTTAGCAGAATTTTCAAAACATCTTCAATGCATTTGGCTTCTTCAGCTTGAGTCTTCAAATCCATACTTGTCTTCTTGGACTTTTCACCATCTTCTCAGATTTGGTCTTTCAGCTTTAGGTTCCTCTTCTTGAGTCTTTTGATTTCATCAATGGGTAGTTCTCCCTTAAGATCTGCAATAGTATCCTCCTTGCTTTTGGTCTTTTCACTTTCTAATGTGTTATTTAGTAACTAGTTTAACAATTAACTTATTTACTTCAGAATCTTGCATTTATACTTATTTGACCAATGTAAACTTGTGTATGTGTGCAAAGTAGCTTCTATTTATCTCAATTATTGTGTCTTTGATGTTAATTGACTGAATGATGCATAAATAAAGTTTTAAATCCTTAAATTCTTTGAATTTCTTGGGTTTTTCAATTTCCGGAGTCCTTGTTGAGTCCGGATGCTGAGTCCGGGTCCGAGCCCGAATCCAGCTTGCCGAGTCTGAGTCTTGTAACTATGGTTATGAATTATTGAACTTTGGTTTGGTTATGCTTATTATTTGGGTTGTGATTTTTATTGGTACAAGAATATTTTGAGCAAGATGATAAGTATCCGGAACTGATATTTGAATGACAATGTCTACTGCTTTCCTCATCTTGAAATGTATAAAAGTATCTTCTAGACTTCGATTCATATTTCTTGTCTGATGACCACAAAGAAACCTAATCAACTCATGCTCATCTGATCTGGTCAACTTACTAAAGTCTGTCAAAATTTTGATTAGCTAAATGAGTGTCTGGAAAATCAGCAAGTACTTAACAATTCTTCAAAAGCTCACAAGATAGAAGGTGAGTTGCTTACCAAACTTGTGTAAAATGGAAAACAGAAGAAATAATTTTCATGTGTGCATGCACCAAGGCTAACATGTTTATATTCCGTAGACTGTTTTTGTAATCTCCATTATCTATGCGTGCAGTTATGAGGAAAGTTGTAATGCCCCCTCTTGGGATCACCTTAATTTTTGCCTTAGAATCACAGTTTGATAAAGGATGACTGCACAATTGTTTGTTTAATTCCTTTATTTAGATCCCAATGCCTGGAGACATATATAAATATACAGATTATTAATTCTGACTGCAATATCACTGTTTAGGAATATTAAGAAAGCTATAAATCTCCTCCTATAATCGCTTTTCAACTTCACACTTTTCACAATCAATCACAGATATTGCAAGGCCACTGTTACTTAGGTTTCAAGCTACACAACTCCTTGTATTATTCATTCAATTGTAGATACAGCCACAATACTCCTTGCATAGGATGAACATAAAGATATGGAAAACAGAATATTTCAGAACCAAATTTTATTTGTCTCCAAGTTGACAATGTAGCAACTACTAATGCTGAGCATTCAATAACAGATAGTCCTCTCACAGGAATTCATGAACTGCTGAAAACTCTTCTCATATGGGATCACGAAGAGAAATCAATACTCACTTCCCAGCATTGGAAGTCTCTGGAATCAATAAATATCAAATTGTCCCTTATACTCACTTCTGCATCTCCGTTGATAAGTCAAACTCCCCTAAAATGATCTTTCTGCTACCTGAATAAGAGTGCTTGATGTTTGGAAAGCCACGGTAACAGAATTAAGCAGAATATTTCAATTTGCTATAGCTTTGAACTCCTTTGTGTAGCCCTGTTGGCTTGACTGAACCACTTCAAATAAATACTTATGCTGCTGTTCGCTATCTCTGTCGAATATATGTTTTTCTCCTGCTGATTGATGATTGTCTTGGAGTTGCTCCTCATGTATTTGTATGCCCTCCCCCTCAAGTTGGAAGAGCCATGTCTCTTCCACATAAACCTTTCTTTTGCCAATTGCATCTCCATTGTACCTCTTTTTAAAGCAGTTCTTGTTAACTTATTATACTGTTCCCCTTTGGAAACTAATTACTGTTTGTTTAGTGGAAGATTGTTGCTGTTTGGATAGTTGGCTCAATTTCCTCCAAGTTGGCCTAAAAAATATTAATTTACCACCCGCACCTTATTTAAGCTTACAGATGGCATTCCCCCAAATCAGTTTACAAATGAATCGCCAATTTCATAGATCGCAGGTATTGTTACTGTATTTGTAACTAATCATCAGCCTGCTGATTAATACTGTTTTGTTAAGTCAACCACATTAAAAGAAAACAGCTGATTGGTATGTTGAGGTCAGCAATAACTAGTTCCCATTTCCAGGTTGCTTTTTTAGGAAAATCCTGAAGTCTTGAGGCATGGCGGTTTTCCTAAGCTCTTGATATCCTTCATGGTGGGGACATGACAAAAGTTATCCATAAGAATAGCAGTTTGAGTTGTTTTCCATGTTATTAGCATATTGGCTGTTGAGAAAAAATGCTTCATTTTTTGATTCAGTTATTTTGTCAACAGAAATAAGTTGGAGTTAACAAGGGTAGAATTTTTTTTATTATGTTAATACAAGTCTTCCTCATCTATAATATTCAAAGGAAGACTTCTAAGAGGTTTAAAATTTTGGGATGACAATTCTAAAACCAAAGACCTAGATGATTATGCCTTATAGCTAGCTGATTTGTCAAGATTTTGAAGCTCATTGAAGAGGTTTGCATTTGTTTGCAAGTCAGGTATTGCAGTCACTTTTATTGTTCTTGTGTTTGCATCAAGATATGCTTCTAACAGTGCTTCTTATCAGTCCATCTTAGATGATGTGAATGCTGGAGACCAAAGAGGTTTCACCTTATATATGGGTTAATCTTATCTTGGAATAGAAAAAGATGGATTAATTGCAGGAGTATTTTGGATATATAAAACCATATTTAGCATGGTGTATATTTATTACATCGTAAAGAAGTGGATTGGAGAGATTAGTAATTTAATATATTTATATTATCACTTCAGCAAAACTAACTCTAAAATTTTATTCACTTGATTGTGACAATATATTATAGAGCAGAGTATTTGGGAATTCCAAAATAATTTAGTAAGTTATTATACCTTTTAAGTTTTAAAATATCTATTTAACTTTTATTGTTTCTTCTGTATCTATTATTCTCTAGTGGATTGTTTTTTTTCATATCTGAGGTTCACCATTTAAAGCATTCCATATGCAATTTTGGCAGGGACTAAATATTATTACTTGTAGCTTTTTACATCTCTTTTGTTGGTACTGTTGACATGTTTGTTCATAGACTTCAGTCCTTTCGGAAATTCATGCTCCATTGCCATTTTAAGTTACGAGTAGATTTATGCACCTTTGATTTAAATGTGTCAGCAACATGTGCTTTACACTGATGATTTATGTATCAAATTTCATTGAATCATAATATTCTATGTTTATTCTATATGTATTCCATGATGCATTTTAATAGTTCTTGTAGAAGTCATCCAGTTGGTGAATCTTGAGGTCATAAATAACCTCTATCCTTTTGGTATGACATGGAAACACAACATCAAGTGAGGGGAGGGTGAAAGACCTTGTGATATCCAGCTTAACCATGGTATGGGTGACCAACAGATGCTTTGAACACAACCCTCAGATCAATGCAAAAGTTGCATACATTGTCCAATTGATGAATTACGACCAACAGTTCTTTATTGAACTTGCTAAGATCTCTTGAAGTGGCTATTTTGTGGGGTCTTATTTAACTTCCCGAGGTAAATCCTCACCCTTCAGCTGAATCAGCTCTGTAGAAAAGGAAGCACCAACCTCCAACAACAAGGCATACAAAGTTAAGGTCCACACAATGCAATCCAGAACCTTTTCCTTAAATTTCTGAAGGAAATCTGCACATATAATATCTCTTGGCCTCACTGCACCAGTTTTGCCTAGGTCTCGTTGGCAAAAAATCCATTTGACCAAAGTCAAAGAGACCAGGTCAGAATAATTATAAAATATCTTCAACTGTTGATCAGAAAACACACCTCTTTAAATGGGCTCCATGGGTTTTCCCCCACCTAGCTGTAAAAACCAAAGCCCAGAGAATGAAAACACAGGCCACTCTAAAACTAACCACTCCTGTAAGCACAGAAGTAAAGTGCAGAGAGCTACAACCAATCAGTGAGGAAAGACTGCCAAATACATATTCCCAATCGCCAGGTAGAGGTAATTGTTGAAAAGCCATACTTGAACAAGCATATGGAGAATCCTTTGCAACCCACAGTCTGCATGCTAGCATCGTGTAATGCCCCCGATCTAAATTTCTACTAATTCCTTTTTTTTGGTATTTTTCTGATTTAGAGAACCAAATGAAAACTGTAACTGAAAATAAGGGCTGATCAAAATAACAACTGGCTGGGAATGTCACCAGAAACCCTCAAACTGCTTGGTTTTATGATTTTCTGGTTAGCTCAAATCTTATCTGTTACAATCAATATTATGTCAACTTGTATAGCAGCAACCAATAAGAAAACAACAATACAGGAATCCCAACTCTATTTCATTCAACCACATCAAATTGGAAAGAGTAAAATTACTGATAGGTTGAGCTGGAAATATAATTTTCAGAATTACATATGGAAAAATATCAACTCACTGAGCAGCATACAACAGTCGCAAATTATAGGTTGATTGCTTGATAAGGGCACTGTGTAACTATGGATTTGATCACTAAAAAGGGATGGCAATTTGCTGGAAAACTGTAATAAAACGCTATGATGCCCATCTGAAATTCACCGCACTGTCCTAGGATGAGAGTTAGATCTGCTGGGGAACAAATTATATGGTGCAGCCACCACACAGCAGATGTGGAAACAACTTTTGATTTGTTACAGCTTCTGTGATCAGTGAAAAAACCCTCAGCAGGGTCTGCAACAGCTGCAATCTCCTTATCTCCAGTCGCCCCTCTAAAAGGGTTGTGTCAGGGCTGTGCTGTTACCTCTGTCTGGTTCAGTTAACCTGAACAGCATTGACCTCAGCCAAACAGGCAGCAAGATTTGGAAATGAACTCTGAATTTCAGCAATGAAGATCACTGGAGCCCTCCCTATGAATTTGGCACCTCAATAATATGACAGCAATAAAGGACGATGGATCAGCAACAACTCTGAACTCTGGAAATTTTTTAATTTAGCGATGCTGGATATTTGCCTGCAAATTCCAATTGCTTCAGATTTGAAAAATTGTATGAAACCACCCAAATCAACTCCAATGCAACCCGTGTGAAGATGCCATAGACGGAGTTGAGGTTTTCATCCCAAAATTGGAAATGGAAATCCAAGAGGGTTTTTGTCCTCCGAGAGCTCCAAATAGACAAGATTTTTTGTCATTGGTTGTGAAATTGGACATAAAGCTCCAAAATGAAAATGCCAAAAGAAATCAAGATGCCAAAATGATTCCAAGTGCCAACTTTTCAAACCTTGCCACAATGGGCCCTGTTGTGAGGTTTTCACACCATCGCCCCCCCTCTTTTCACTTTGGGCGGTAGAGTAGTTGTCTTAGGTAGCCTTAGTTTAGCCTCAATCCTGGAATCTCCAAGCCAAGTAAGAGGAGTGTGAGCAACTTTCAGGGCAGGTAATGCCTAGTCAAGAGTCAAGTCAATTGAGAAGTCCACATTTGGCCAAGTTTTATGAAAGGTTGAGCCTTAGCCAAAATCTGATATGGAAGTGAGGAACTTGACTTGAAGCCCAAAAGCTGATCACAGGGAAAGAATAGAAGTCTGATAGGGGTGAATCAATGATGTTTGACGAAGGTGAAGTAAACAATCAACAGAGTATGAGCATTTGTACATGGTGGCGTGAAATTTGAACCTTTTTTGCCAAAACAGATCTGAAAAGATTATGTAAAAGCATGCGTTTGCCAAATGAAGGGATCAAGTTCCGAGTATGAAGGACAAAGAATGAATGAAGCAAAATGGAATTCAAAGCTTGAAAGAGGAGGAAACTTGACATTTGAGTGTAAAGAAAAGGTTTACCACCTTTGGAGCATGTCCAAAGGGTGTGCGGAATCACACTTCCCTTGGACAAGGCTGTCTAAGGGGAGTGCGGAATCCGCACTCCCTTTGGACAGCCTTGTCCAAGGGAAGTGTGATGCCCCCGTTTGAAATAAGATTCAATAGTAAATAATAATATAATGTTATTAAATAAATAAATATAATAAAATAAAATAATATATTATTGATATAATAATATAATATATTATTAATGTAATAATTTATATTGTGATAATAAATAATATATAAATTAATAATAATAAAATATAATCATATCATTAATAAAATATAATCATTTGATATGATAAATATATATATAACATAATATTTATATTAAACCCGAACATATTATATGATGGGCAGCGACTACAGAGTTGCAACCATGGCAGGTCGCGACATCTCCCCACCCCGTGCGGGTATTTGAAGGGGCATCGAACATCCAGTCAAAGACCAAAGGTAATATTTTAGCATACAGCAGAGAAAAGGATCATTCGACAATAAAAGGAAATCTGGATTTAAAGACTACAGGCATGTCAAACAACAACCAAAACAATTGGTGTGTCATCCATTTGGTCAGAATGGCATCATTGGCAACGTGGAATGAGGAGGGATAAAAAGGAGTGGTATTTACCATAGCAAGGAGTAAATAAAGATTTGGACAAATACAAGTCACCGCCCAGCATTAGTAATAAGACAGAACACCCATTCAGCAGAGAGATTGCAGGAAAAATATAAGGCAACGAGACTACACATTGAATCAGCGGTAGGAGAAAATGACAAAAGAAGTAAGTCCCAGTCAGCAATAAGATAGCAGCGAATAGAGGTGAAATAATACTTTAGTATCAATCATCGATCAGGCAATCATCTAAGCCGTCAGTGTTGAAGCATCAAACAATTAGACTCAGCATGAACCAAGCAATTAATAAAATAATAAAATAAATATCTTTCAGATCGCTGGGAATAAGCATATTCATTTGTAGTCACAGCAGGAGGAATTAGCCTAAATACATTAAGGGACTTCCAAGCGTACACAACAGTAGTTAAGGTGATAGATTGAGGACTAAATCAAGAAGAAATGTATAGTCAATAGTACCAGCACAATCAAGAACAGGATTAAATATGTGCCACCTTTGTCAGTTGCAGCATTGAATTCACGCTATAGTAATCAATATCATCTACAAAGCTAAAAAAGGACAGCCCATAGAAGATCCATCCAGTATAGAGAAGGGATCTAATAGTCAAAGGAATTCAAATTCTCTTCATAAGTGGGAGAGTATCACAAATATATTGACATCGGATCAGATTTAGTGATGGTTTATTCATCAAGGAATCAATAAAATCTCAACCTAGGAGGTGGGAACATTACAAGTTGCTCAATCCAACAACATAACCTTTTGGCATCCAATTCCTCTTCTTGGAAATGGCTTGAGGGTTGTTTGATTTGTAGATTTGATGAGGATAGGATAGATGGAGGGTTGAGGTTAATTTATTATGGATGGCTAGGTGGGAACATTACAAGTTGCTCAATCCAACAACATAACGTTTTGGCATCCAATTCCTCTTTTTGGAAATGGCTTGAGGGTTGTTTGATTTGTAGATTTGATGAGGATAGATGGAGGGTTGAGGTTAATTTATTATGGATGGCTAAGATTGCATGAGGGGAATTTTTGAATTTAAATTTGAGATGGAGGAGAGATTGAATGCTAGTGGTTGGTGTATGGTGGTCAGGATTGATTGGATCAAGTGAATGGTTGGGATTAAAAGTTATTTAAAATTTGGATCGAAGGTAGTTGGAGAGGAATGGCTAGGATTTGTTTAATTGTTTCGACGGATAGGATATAGTGTTGAGTACATTTTGGATTGATGAATTGCATTTATTTCAATTTTAATTTTGTATGGGACATGATTTTCCTATTTGTGGGGGGTTAGATTAGGATTTGGGGCTTTAGGCTAATTGATCAAATAATTAGATTATTTATGTGGGGAATGAATTTGTTAATTAAATATGATATATTTAATTAATTTGATGCAGGGATTGTTAAAGGCTAATTCTTAATTATATGTTTCTAATTAACTAGTGTTGAGATGATGCGACTGTGATTATGATGAGGTTAGTATGGTGTTAAAAGTGGCGATGATATATGTGTTGTTAGGATGTGAATTTTAGGTGCCTACAATAATCACAATTCTCACTTGAAGCATGGGGAGGGATTGACACCCTTGCTAGAAACTCATGCATTGAACTATTTATCTAAAACAAATAATTACACATCCAAGTCTAAAAAAAAGGCCTACTTAGAAGTAAACATGCACACTGATACAAAGTACCATATTTGTTCATATTAATAGCTTATGATCATTTAGTCTCAAAGTATCTCTCTACGATTCTCAAAGCTTCTCTCTATCAAATCAAGTCCATTTGACCATTAGAACTACAAGTTTTTTACCACTGCACTTGAGCAATTGATGACTTGTGCTAATTAACTTTAGTGCTAATCATGATGTGTAATAATTATCAGCTACATCTGTGGATATAACTTAAAATATTAGTTATTTAATTATGCGCACAAATTCAAATTGCTTGATAATAGCGCTAGTGATTACGCAAAATACAAGAGTGGCATTATTAGATGTCAACATTCTCTTGGTGCAAAATTGTGTTTGATCCTTTGAACATTGAACCAAAAACCAAACATTACAAAAAGGGCCTTAAAAGGCATCATCGCATAGGAAACTATTGCAACTTCTATAGCAATCTCTTTTGGACTCTATTCCTTTGAACATTAAACCAAAAACCCAACATTTTAGAAAGTGCCTAAAAAGGCATCATTGTGTAGGAACCTATCATGCAACTTCAATAGAAATCTCTCTTGTAACTTGCTCTATACCTCTCTTTGTAGGTATGTCACCTTGGCACTAGCTTCTTGGACCATTGAAACTACTTTTGTAGTCATCATGATCTCTTGTTGAACTTTTTACCATTGCGTACGCATGTTTCAAAATCTATTAGCCCAAAACTCGGCCTCAATGATTAGTGCTATAAGTGCTTACCATATCTCTTGGCAATTGTAGCACATTACTCATTTAAAATGAGGAGTTGTGCCAATTTCATCATTTGTAGGAAGAACTTGCATACACCCTTGTCTTCTACTTGATTTTCCACTAGAGAGTAATCATTTGGTTGCCTATATTTCCAAGCTCATTATTGCCAATGTCTATGCATATATAGTCTTGCTCAAGTTGCGTGTTCAAGTGCCAACTACACCTCAATCCAACCCAAGTGCTTTTGGACAGATTTAATACATAGAAAATTATACCCATGCTCTCCTCTATGACCTCACAATCAAGTGGCACCGAAAATAAAGTGGCTACAAGTCAATCCTCAATCTCCCAAATGTTCTTTCATGGCATCATTTGGGCATCGGCTATGTAATAAGTTGCTTTGTCTGCTGTTATCTTCTAGATGGACGATGAACTTGAGCTTGGTGAATCTAGCGGAGGGGACCAAGTAGAGAGTGATCCTTGGATCAATACTTTGTGTCAGTCAATGTGTGTTGCTGAAGTGTCATTTGGGTCTATATGGACAATACCCAAGGACAAGTTAGTGCATGTGCTCAAGATTTCCTTTTGAATCAAGTCTATCTTGTTGGAGGCATAGGTCACACAGGATTTCAATTGTTGGTGTGTGCTTTTTTTGCAATTATTTCTACCTTGGAGTTTTGCAACTCTTGCTATGCTTCTTTGGCCTGTGCTAGTGATAGGTATTAGTAGCTTTCATATGCTTTTTCTTCAACTTGACCCATGCTAAGTTGTAATGTTTTTTTGTCATGGGTTATAGAAACACATTTGTGGCTATTAAAGACAATGTGGCAAAGCTACCATTAGTAACAATAGATGGTGATAACATTATGTGCTCTTGTCCTTTCTCATTTTATCAGAGTGCAACACCTCTAGCATTGACCAATAGACAAAAAATTTTATCTGGTGAGAACTGCATGCCAACTGTGTGCCCAACAATGGAACCAAGTCAGATTCATTGGTGTTCTAAAATTTAGACACTTGGTTAAGAAAGAGTTAAATATGCGCGAATAACTGAGGTGATATAGGGGTTTATGTGTGCTAGAATCAACAATATATGTGGATGATGGATCTTGCATTGTGCCAAATGTAGATGGGGTTGGAGTATTGCCTTCAGGAATTTCGCATCAAGGGGATTTTGTTGAGGAGAAAGATGAACAAAAGTGTTTGTATAGAGAAGAATTGAATCATTAGTATTGCAATTATTGACTTGATCAACTTCATGTTGTTGAGTGTCTTGTGTATTTTTCTCTACAAATTTTTGCTGTCAGGACATATGACAATTGAGATGCTCACGCTTTTTCTTCGTCATTGCTTCCTTCAGCATCCATGTAAATTAGGCAACAAAAATGGCTTGGTGCATCCCCTACCATCTTGTTGTCCTCCAAATGCCTAGGGGGACAAGGATGGAGGTTTGAGGGGTGGGTATGCATCCCCATGTAACACAATTTATTTGAATTTCAACATCTTTATCTAACATAATATTCAATTTCTCCAAGCATTCAAACTTATTCAAAAAGTGCATAAAAATTAATTCATTTGCATTTTTATTTCAGCATTTAGATTAGTTTCAAACATTCATTGCAAACACTAAAATCCACAAAAACAACCTGAATTCATAGGATCTTTCCATTTGAGCAAAGTAAACTCTAAACATAGTTTTGAATGCCCACATGTTCAGCAATCAAACATCAACAAACATGCACACAACTTGAGATTCATACCTGTATCAAAGTCAACCGAAACACACAAGTCATAATTTTAAAGGAACTTTCACTCATATTTCCTCATCCTAGACATGCTTGGCATATCATGTTTATATGTCTAGGAGTAAGAGTGGATTGGGTGGAAATTACCTAGAGGGAGTTGAAGGAAAATTTACCAATTTTCACATCCATTGAAGAGTAACAAGATCAAACATTAGAACAAATCAAATAGGAAACTGAGTTATTAGAAGCAATTGAAATAGCGATTTAAATGAGATATTTGAGAAAGAGATTGCCCACTTGGTTGTGCTCCTTGAATCTGTTGGACAAAATCTCAATGAACATTGGCAGGATGTTAACGCTTAACAAATGACAAACACCTGCAGAATGGTTGCTAAACCCCAATCAAACATCCCTGTCATTTATAGGGTACTCCGTCCTAGTGAAGAGAGTGGTCAAGCCAATTCCTCACCATTACACCTATTATTTCGTTGCAAACAACAATATCAGGCTACCTATCCCAACGTGAACAGCACAATACCATGCACAATAGTGTTGAGTTAGGTTTGACAAACACAATCTCAAAGCATCTCTATACAATTCTCAAATCTTCTTTCTACTAAACAGTCCATTTGGTCATTACAATCATAGGTTTTTATAGCGCTTTATCTAGGCACTTGAGGACTCACATGTTAACTTTAGCATAAATTATGACACACTTTGTGTGCAATATAGTTATTACTTTAAGTTTCAGTTATCACTTAGTTAATTGCTCAGACAAATTCAAACTGCTTGGCAATAATGCAAGTTAAGTAAGGATTGTGCAAAATATAGGAGTAGCATTATCAGGTGCCAACACTTTAGACGATTATGTTGCAAATGGATGAGTTCTTAGTACATTGCCTAGGCTATATTTGCTGTCCAATCTGTCCACCTCAAGAGTATCTGTAGGCTCATTTGATTTATTCACAGGTTGAGATTGCCTCTTTGGGTCGCCTTCGATGTCAGCATTGTGATTCTTTGAGGTCCTCCTATAAGATACTCCTTAGGTGCTGGGGATGACTTTCTTCCTGGAAAATAGGTGCTTAATATATCTCTTTGATAGGCAATCTACTATCACTACATCCTGGTTACTTGGAGCTTACCTCTAAATTCTCTTAGCCTGAAACTAGCCCTCTACAATGAGGGTTCTCCATGGTTAGTTGTGGGTTTGCTCCCTTTAGCTTCATGTTAAAATGGATTGCTATATTTTTTAGACTGAAATATTGTTTTGCCTTCGTTCTCTCTAGGGAGAGTCTTAGACGCATTTGATTTTCTAGTCTGGTCTATTATGAAATTTGTGGGAGGTATTGTTGTTTAGATAGAGATTTTGGTGGTTTTCTTCCTCTTTCTTTTGTCACCTTGATCAGAGGTGTTGACCCTTATATTTCACGAGGCTACTAGGTTCAAGCATAGATCTCCCCATGGTGCTCCCATATCTGTAGATCTATTACTTATTAGTTATCTCTTTCAGACTGCCACAAATTTTAGAGTTGCTAAGCATCCTTTGGATATGCTAGTAAGTACTTATGCATTGATGAGTTTTTCATGGAGTTTTTAATCTATGTTGGATACTATTGATTGACATCAGATGGTGACAGGTTGGTGATCTACTACTTATTTTTGTCATTTACTGTGGTGGAAGCTCCTCAACACCATTTCAGTCACTTTAATGGTTGTGGCTCTATCTCTTCTCATTGTCGAGGTCCGAGGATTCTCTCACACCTATCACTTCCCATTGTTGAGGAGCCTCTCTCACCCCTCTTTCACAGCCCAAATTTTGGGGGAAATATCACATCACCAGTTTCTCTCATACTAGAAACAATTTCCTGGCTTCAAATGTTAGAAGAGGTTCTATGTGGAATCAGTGGACTCCTAGGATTGTCTAGTCCATCACCATTACCTCTAGACTTATTCCAAAGAGCATTCTCAAACATGTCATTGGTATTCCTATAGTGATGGATGATAACATTGGATGCTCCTCCAATAGGTCACTGAACATTGATGCTTGAGGGTTTTGGTTCACTGTGTGGCTGGTCTACCTTTATTTCTACTGCCTTGTGGGGTTCTTTCCATTTTTCTATTTATATTTGTACTAGATAGGGAGTAACTGTTTAGGATAAACTGCTGTGTTTCAGCTATTCTGTCTCTCTTTTTGCTTAATGTCTAGGGCACCTTTAACCCTAGTCTATCGCAATTGTACTTCCTGTACATTTCAGTCTTTTTGATTCTTTTTGGTCATTCTTGGAGATTAATATATATTTTCTTATCTTTCTTTTTATTATAATTAATAAAACAACTGCTAGTATAAGTAGAACAATGACCTAATTGATTGTAAATGTTGCTTCTGTCTTGTGTTTCAACTTTCAATAGCTCTTAAAATTTGTTATGCATTTACAAGAACATAGAGAGTAATGCAAGGAAACCCCTTAATGGCATGCTGACCTGAATAGAAAAATCATTGGCATCTTAAGATATTTATGCTACGTTATCAGTTGTCTGAGCTTGAGTACTGGTGAGTACATTATAAGAATTAAACTTTAGATTATATATCTCAATATCTGCACCAAAGGTTGAAAGCTAGACTTTTAAACCCTTTGCCAACTTCCTACTTGCTTGTGCTAACCATGGAGCTTTGGTACACTGCCTACAATATTTCAGAAAGTGGATCCTTGTCAGGTTTGACTATCATTGCCATGAGGAATACTTAGAGAATTGGGGCAAAATATTAACAGAAGGAATCCTGTAAGTAATACCTAAGTTTGATTTGATTTCGTGGGAGATTTTCATTCCCAGGTTGCCGATTTTCACTTTCATTTTTCACAATTTTAAAGGATGGCAATCTTTGGATAACCCCCATTAACCATCTAAGATATATATATATATATATATATATATAGGCAGTGAATTCTTTCCATTCTGTCAAGTGGCTATTGGTCCACTAGTGAGAATTTATCTCACAAAGAGCCCTCCAGGGATCTAAATCTTGGCAGTTTGCCAAGGCCTGACATCGTAAGGGATGTGGCTGGGTTTGATAGGTAAATTGGGTGGAATGGATACCTCTCAGACCTTGGCTCTAAGCTGATGAAGGTCAATGATTCATGCACCCAATGCCTATGGCCTGCAAAGTGTACAGTGGTGTTTATCCTCCCAACAATTTTTTTTTTCAACGTCTTCCAGCATTTGTTTCTGACATAAACCAATTTATTAGGTCCTCCGCAATACACACTCACACATAGATATACATAGTGTTAGATATAGACACGTATTTGATAGCATCCAATCTAGAGCCTTGGCAATCCACCCATCTGTATTATAAAGTATTTTTAAGTTACAATCCAGCCCATCCATCTGTCCAGACTTGAATGAGTTGAATGTCTTCCTGAGATGAACAACTGAGCTTCAAGAATAGATGAAATAGTTTAATATGTTGACCATGTGTCAACTGATTGATGTCCATGCTTGCATATCCATGCATAGATACACACACACATTCACATCAAAAATAAGAAAAAAGATACAAATATCTGGAAGCATACTGAGTGGGCATGTACCAAATTTAAAACGATATTGTTGTGTAATTCCCAGATCTTATATGAAAAAAGAGCACTTCACATCCATGCAATCAGTTCTTGAACAAAATATAGTGCGGATAGTTGTAAATTTAAATTTTGGGATCTATACAGTTTATTTAGTTTTCAATAGCTCCTGATTAAGAAAAGCAAAATGTATACTTAGTTTGCTGCCTTGACGTCTTTGCCTTCATATAAGATTGAATGACAATTTTGAACAACATCCATTACATCTCTTGTTTATGCTAACTGATAATGTTTGTGTCATTTTTAATTTTAACCACACGCTCCAAGTTTCTCATGAAGACATTTCTTTGGTTATTCTTGTTCAGCCAGCAGATAAAGAGGAAGCAACATCTGGTTGCGTACGTTCAGAGGGTGATTTATTTCTGAATGGTGCCCAGGTTGTGCAAAAAGATCCAGAAAAGGTATTCAAAGCACATGAATTCTATCCAACGTGGACAATGGAATCAGCCAACACTGCTTTAAGGGAAGTAGTTCAATTATGTTCTGGTTGGAAGAGTATCCAGAAGCCATCTGATTTAGGCATCATACATTAACTTCTGGTAGTGTTTATCGCAAGCTTCTATATGCTGGCTAGTATTGTATATTGTTATATGCACACATTTCGTTACCCATCAAGCAAACCTTAGAACATACAATCACATTTTCTCCTTTTGTAATTGTAAAAGGAAATCCTCTGTGAGATTTTTATATTAACAGGTGATGGAGAAATTTGCCTTGCCATAATGGGTGTTTGTAAATATAATATGCAATGGATTATTCAATGTATTTTTAACAAGGACCTTGTCCATTTCCCTATATTATAGTCTGTGAATTACATGTAGTATTGTTGTATGTGAATTACATGAATTTAATGTAAATTACTTCAACAAAAACAAATGAAATAAATTCCTTCTTTGACGGCAGTAGCTCTAACCATTCAGTTTTCTGGTAATTTACACCTTTGGGTTTTTTTCTAAGAGGAAGTTAAGCAAAAACATAAAATAGATCTGATGAATTTTATTATTTCTATACATCTTAAACATTGTCATGTACAATGTTTGCATGAATGCAAATAGTTCAATGAGGAAACATCATTGTGTCAAACTTGTTAACAGAACTGAATGCTCTGTATCATTAAACTCAATCTCATTGTCAAGACGGTAGACTCTATGAATCTCACCGAGATACTCAAAAAATGAGAAACTACATAAAATGTTTTCAGCTTTTGCAGTTTTATCTAGTTTAACATGAATATAAATGCCTAGGATTGTGTCCACTAGAACTACATGATAGGCGCTATTCTTATTTCAGTGGAATATGGATTGCTTTTTTGGGCTCCAATCCATGTTATCCATCCTGCTATCATAATTACGGTATGTTTAGCAGCTTTAGAGTGAATGTTCAAATTTAATGCTAAGAGCCGATGTGTGACCATCTCAATGGTTTTATTTTTTCATTCCCCCCAATTATAGGACGTCGCCATTATTTACTTGAATGCTTGTTGCCACTCTAATAAAGCTGGTAAACTACCTTCCAGATTCATATGTTTTATTCTAAATGGAAATTAGCAAAAGACATCGTTAAAGTTTTACTTTGGTCGGGCTGCATAATTTAGTAGATTAAGTTGTGGGTTTGACAGCAATGTGATCACTGACATTTATGTGTTTCTTTTAATTCAAAACTATTTGATGGAGTGAAATAAAAAATCAATATTTGACATGAATTGAAATCAATACTTGACTTCTTATGTGATATAATTGTAGGAAAAAAGGAAAACCAAACAAAGCTAGACACATGGCTGTGATTGATGCCTTTGAATGTCAATAGGAAACATTTCCTCGACATTGAAGTATTTGTATTTTATACATATTGTAGTTTTTATGCAGTGGATTATGCGTTCTTTGGAGTCGCTGTATATTGAGTTATATTGTCTGATTATTGGTTTGCAAAAACTTTTCCACATGATGGTTATAGGTATGAAATTGTAGGATATATGCACAACTTAACTTTTCGACACAATCGAGTTTGTTTGAACTTTCTGATTTCATTTTCTTCTTTTAAAAATTTAGGAATATCATGTTCTCATCCAAAATCTACTTTTTTTAATTTTTTTTTTTCAAATTGCGTCTTATAACCAAAGTATTATTTCTATCAATTAACATGATAAGATGAAAATATAATAATATCAATTAAGTGGGTATTGAGAAAATATATACAAATTTGATAAGTTATTCCATCTTTATTAAGAAGCATATCATACTAGTTAACAAATAGCAAGGTGTTATTTTCCTAAAGTTATGTGTATGTATTGTGGTTTGAGAACTTTCATTTTTTTGATGGAGCTTTGATTTGATTATATATTTTTAAAAAGTTTGTTGTAACATAGAGTTTTGACAAAGGTTCGCTTGGGTGCGATTAGTCCTAGTTTAGCATTGTCAAATTGTTACTATTCAACTTTCCAATATTCAAATGATAAACCAAGGATCTAACCTATTTAATGCATTCATTCTTTGGGTTAAAATTTGGTTTCCATCTCTTAAGAAATAGATGAGTTTCCAAAGAATGACGACCTCGTCCAAAAGAGATTGAAGACAATTTTCATATAAAGAAAAGGAAATGGGAAAGAAGCCCTTCAATAAAATTGAAATCATCAATAGACCTTGAATATGTCATTTTTGCCTAGCCTAACTTTTGGAAACATCCACATTAGATCTAGCTCCTAGAATCTTCCCAATTAAAGTATTTCTCGGCTTGGAGGATGATCTATCAATGCTAGAACTAGGGACCAAAAACAACCATCCCTTGCATTTGATCGAGACCAAAGAAATAGTTCGATCAAGATTGAGAATTGATTTAACTTTGACAATATCAATCCAAGTCTTTTTAAAAGGAAGACTATAGTTAGCACCAAAAGCACCCCCTTGAGTAAGCAGTGGCATAAAAGACAAACCAACAACCCTTATACTAAAATTTGGTGATGCAGAAGGTGAGATAAAATTGTTGAAGAACAAAGAAGCGCTGGGTGTCAAGAAAGAAGTAATGGATCTGTATAACCCTAGCAACACAAGCTCCATGTGGGAACTTGAAGGGCCAACTTGCTTTCTACATCTAGATTGTAGGAGGCTACCTCCTTTATGTTGATGCTAGATGCACCACTTGCACCATGTGCTATTAGAGGGTAGGAAGGATAATATTTCTTTCCCTTGGCTAGCTCACTACGATCATGGACCCCACACCTTTCCTATTTGCTACTCCATGCTAAACACAAGTTTTAATAGTGACACACTCCCCATCTAAACAAACATGACAAGAAGAGAGAAGGAAACCATTATGCAACCTTGACTTGAAACCCAAGATTTTTTAACATCTTGCTCATGTCAAGATCCTTTAGAAGCTAGCACCAACCTTCATTGTAGGAGTAGGAAAGGCCAAATCCTCACACGAGTTTCTTGGGGATGTAGGCATAGCCAACATTTCAACAAGCATTCAACTAGATGTCAATAGATGAACATTTTCCCTATCATATAGCTTGTTCCCTTTGTCTATGGATTCACAATCAACATTGTCTTCGCCATCATTGTTCTTTTCTTTCCACCTCCATCACCCATACAAATTCCACTCTCCACCTATAATCATTGAGACTTCAAAAATATATAAATTCGAGTATTATATAAAATATCAGATAAACTTTAAATTTAATGAAATATATTTCTAATTATTTATATATTAAATTACAAATATTTAAACAAATTTATTAAAATATATGCTATACAACTTTTTTTTCAAAATTTTAAATTAAAAAAGATCAAACTTTTATAGTATGAAGACATTTCCTTGGTCTCATATTTCTTCTAATAGATTTCAAAAAGTACCAAAAACAAATTATTGTATGTAATAATATGCTGAAATAAAGTTAGCTTTTATAAATTTGTGTTTATTAGTGTTTCTTTTACATTTGTAATAATACAATTCATTTTATGATAGAAAAATCAAAATCTTATGTGGATGAGATTTGACTTTAAATTTGATGGTCATGTTATTATGTCTTGTTATTTTTACTATATCATATAGTGAAAATTTTATGGCACAAAAAAATTGTTTGATAAATAGAATTAACCACCAAATTTAATTTTTAGATAGAATTTTAATATTAAATATTATAACCACATTAAAATTAATCAACAATATGATAAAAATATTAATTTTATTTTATTTTTATAATTCTATGTTTATTTATTAATTAAATATATTGAAATTCAATACATGTATAAAACATATAAATCTATAACACACCAAAGTGAAAAAGCTTTGAATAATTTAAAAAATCTAATTTTAAATTTGAGGGAAGCTATACTCTATCTGATACATTCTTTATTTCCTAGCAGCTAAACTTAAACTAGTAGCCTTTGTTTCTTACATATGTTTTAAAATTAAGATGATTATCTATTACCAATCAAAGAAAGTTTAAGTTGGTTACTTTCTATTAATGAGTAATTGGTCTAAGCAATATTTATATTAGTGATGTAGCATACACAACAATTATATTCTAATTATTGGGTTGAGAATGACATATGGTCATCCATCAAAACATAAATGATAGAGAAATTTTGTTAGCTCTTATAGCTTCAACTAGTCTGATATATACATATGGAATATATGATTGGTGATCTTGGTTAGTAGTCTTGTTCTCCGCAATGCATTTAGATACAGTATTGACTAATCTTGCTAGCCACTCATTCAAAACTCCTATTATCTACAATAATTAGGCTAATTGCCACTCAAACTACAACAACCAAAATACCTCCTACCAACCAATTCAAAGAAAACACTTTCATTGTAAGTGCTATGCACTAACCACTCAATGCAACAACTCATTCGACCTTGCCATTATACACTAACCATTCAATGCAACAACTCATTCAATCTAACCATTCAATGCAATAACTCGTTTGTTCTTGTCACTATACACTAACCATTCAATGCGGCAACTCATTCGATCTAAAGATTTAATACAACACCTCATTCAATCTTTACCACTATATACTAACCATTCAATACAATAACTTGTTCAATCTTGTTACACGATCAAACCTAACAAACTTAATGGTTAACTCTTAAATTAATATTTGCATATATAATTTCTTTACCAATGATAAACATTGAGATTCCTTTTTCCACTATAATGACAGTCACATCAATTTGTACATCAACTTTTTGAATCTCTTTAGAAAATTATAAATATTACCAAATTCCTTAATTCACCTCTGTATCAAACAATGAACATGCCGTCCAAAGTCTCCGAAGTGAATGTACAACTCCATTAATCGACCGAACACTCACATATATGTATGGGTGCATTTGTTTAAGCTTCCTCTCAGCTAACACTAAGGAAGGTAGAAATGTTTTCTGATTTCAAGAGTAGTTTCTAATTTGACTAAATACAATACTAAATGAAGCATCAAGTCACACATATTTACTCAATCCCACATAGGTCCAATTCATCTTTTGGTGGATCCCTTCAGACCAATCATGTTGAGGCCTGAGTATTACAAATTAATAGAGCTCACTTATTTTGAAGTTGCCTGCATATGTGGCAAGGGGACAGATGTGGGGTAAGGGCCTGACCCACAAAACAAAGGTGGTCGAGGAAGAATAGACCAGTGGAGGCATTGTGCCCGGTGGACAACACACCATATGCCTTTCTTTGAATTCTTTAGGGTCTTGATATGTTTTTTTGACCATGAATGTAGACAAAGTAACCATAGTAAAACATACACAATATGTGAGATCAAAGGATCTGATTTTGGAGAGAGCCCAACAACCAGCCGACATTGTCTTGTTAGCATTGAAGGGAAAACATGGGTATTGCAGGTGGGGTTTATTGATACACATTCTGCCTCATGGAGATGGGAACTCTTCGTTGATTGGGATTTTTTTTTTTAATATGGGTTAGTAGATTTTTAGTTTGTTTGTGAAGTTGAATGGATTTTAATGAGTTTATTAAAAATCGAGTCAATGATGGTACAATTGATATATGAGCGATTTGAGGGAATAGATATCCTTTAATCTTCAATTCTTCGTCAAAGAAGTTTTGGTCTAAACAGTGTTATGGATTACATTAACTCATTTTTACTATAAATTTATTTTTTAAAACATCTTTCATTGTAGAATGCAGTTTAGATAAAACATAATTAAAAATTAAAATATCTTTAAAATTGTTTTTAAGTTGATTATAGTTTTAAGATAAACAAACCATTATAAATTTCGTTTAGTGATTTATATCAAATCTCAAAACCTCATTTTTAACTGTAATAATTGTTTAAATATCAAACAATCAACACATACAATTGTCTCTCCATTTTTAACAAAATAATTATAAAATTTGATTGTAATTTACAACAAATAGAATAGCGTACGAGAAAATAGGAGCTTTAGAGTAGGTTATGGACATCCATCAAAGCATACAAGAGGCACTGTTTTGTCAGATGTAAATGGAAGTGCTCTTGTTAACATGTATACAATGAGATGTCATAGATGTCAAGTTTTAATATTTTATGATAAGATTTATAGGTTTTATATAATAGAAAACAAAACAAATAGAATTGCAACAATTGAGAAATATTCTTATGTAAATTTTAAATGCTTTTTTTCATAGCACTTTCACATCTTAATCTTTAAAACAAATTAGTAATTAAAGTAAAACTAGTTTTACACAATTAAGTTGTGTAATTTTGACATGGTAGGATAACTAAAATTATAATGAGAACACTTATTGATTTTTATGATTTGAGCCTTCTATCCAAGAGACAAAGTTGAAGGGTAGGAAACATGAAATAGTTAGAGTCATGTACATTGTTTCATACACTGTTTTCTTTGTCCAATGTTTGACATGGTATAATAACTAAAATTATAATGAGTCAAAGACTTGTTGATTATTATGACTTGACTTGTTTGAGTTATTTGGTCTTGCTAGCCTAGAGACAAAGTTGAGGGTAGGAAACATGAAATGCTTAGAGTGCATGCAATTTTTTTCATAAACTATTTTCTTTGTCTAATGTCTCACATGGTTTGACATAGCC
This sequence comes from Chamaecyparis obtusa, assembly GCA_027943335.1. Lineage (NCBI taxonomy): Eukaryota > Viridiplantae > Streptophyta > Pinopsida > Cupressales > Cupressaceae > Chamaecyparis > Chamaecyparis obtusa. The sequence continues at coordinate 107,897 of BSBK01003286.1, forward strand.
TTCATTATTTGATAAATAGAATTAACCACCAAATTTAATATTTAGATAGAATTTGAATATTAAACATTATAATCACATTAAAATTAATCAACAATATAATAAAAATATTAATTTTATTTAACTTTTTATAATCCTATGTTTATTTATTATTTAAATATATTGAAATTCAATACATGTATAAAACATATAAATCTATAACATGTCAAAGTGAAAAAGCTTGGAATAATTTAAAAAATCTAATTTTAAATTTGAGGGAAGCTATACTTTATCTGATACATTCTTTATTTCTGTTAAAAAGATAACAAAATATAGAGAATTGCAAGAAATTGTTTAACTCAAGAGCTAGGAGTAAGGAAAAATACCATGAATTAGCACAAGAACTAGGAGCATACACCAAACAAGCAAGGAGGAGACAAGATTTTGAAGGGGAAAAGCATAAAAAAACCCCTATGAACTATGAATTTAATGAAAGTGGCAACAAATGCCTAAGTGAGAGAGAGAGAGAGAGAGAGAGAGAGAGAGAGAGAGAGAGAGAGCAATGCTCATACAATAATAAGAAAAATCTCATGAGAGAATAAGAAAAAGAAGGAGAGCCATCTCTTTTAATAGAGATGTGAGAGAGGAGTTACATTGTAACTCACATATCTGATTGTGCCACATTTCACTAGCATGTGAGACAAGTGTAGGATTCCTCATAAGGAGGAATATCTATTTTCCTTAATAAAGAAAATTACAAATATGACATGTCCTCCCACTTGGACTAGAGGACAAAAATACATTAGGATACCTTGGTTTATCCTATTAAATACATAAATACCAAGGAAAGATTAAATTCTAACACCCCCCTTTAATCTTTACTTGGGGTAATTACAAAAATATGCAACTAGATTATCCTTCTTGTAGTAGAGGAGGAAAGCTTGTTTTTATTCACTTTGTGTTGATATAAGGTGATGGTGCAATGATAAATGCTGGGATCTTGAAATAGGATTCCTTCGATTTTCATAATGCAAGAGTGTAGGTGTTTGTGGATATAGGCTCAAATCTTTAAGTAAACTTTGAGATTGTTCGTTGTTACTTGTCCAGGAAGGATCACCTGAATCTACAAAAAAACAAGAACAATGAGGGGATCTCCCATGATTGGGATTTCCTCCTAAAAATGAATTAGTAAAATATGAATGTGAATCATTAAATGTAATTTCATCATAAAGAGGTTGTGTAAACCAAATAGATTTATTACTAGATACATAAGCACAATCACCATCAATAATATCATCAAGAAGATTAGAGTTTAGGGAAGGAGGTTGGTCCTCCATAAGAAGCATTTGAGTGTCACGAAAGTCATTATCTACTTTGGAGCATATAGGAACATAATCAATAATTGAGCCTGCGAAAAGGCAAAAAACACTAGTAGAGTGCCCATCATTGGGATCACCTAGAGTTGAATTAGTAACACTTTGGAAAAAATCATATTGCGAATCATGAGGAAAAAAATTAGGAATGCAAACTTCAGTTGCATAAGGCAAATCTGTAGTGTTTTCATCATAATATGAAGCATCAATAGGGGAGTTAATATAAGCATCATTATCATTAACCTCCACAACAGTCATAGGATTAGTACTATCAGCATGAATTTCATCTTGAGTAATAATCATATCTTGCAAAGTAGCATTAAGAAAAGTAGATATAATTTCCTCTTCTTGGTCAAACATATCAAGATGAGAGCAAGGAGGAGTAAACAGATTATTGCCATTATCAGTATCATCACTGCTAGGAGGAACAAAATCATTAGGAGTATCATTACTATCGTCATGTTCATCATTATCTTTTTGAAGAGTATCAGTATTATCCTTAATGTTAGGAGCAGAAACATAAATATGGTTATCTTTCAAAACAGGAACAACATGGAGTTTACCATTGGGAACAGGTGTTGTGTAAGTTTGAAATGTGTTCTCTAAGACATGCCACATTTGATGTGCTGTAGTACAATTTGAGATAAGATGGTATAAATTTGGATGTAATGAGAGTCCGATTAGACCAAATGCTTCCTCATCTTTCAACTGCCAGGAATCTTGGTTAGCCTGAGGAGCGGTGGAAGTCGGTTTCAAATTAGGTGAAGACACAACATCAAACAGGGGTTGAGTTTTTAAGAAATCAGACATGTGAGTCCTCCAAACAGAAATTATATTTAGAAAAAATAAACAAAAGTTTTCCTTAGATTAACGAATAATGAAAAAGCTTTATAAAAAAATTATGAATAGGAGAATTAATTTTAACTTTAAAAAAATGAAAAAGCTTTATATTAAATTAATTTTAAAAAACTTTAAAAAAGTTTCAACCTGCAAGAAAACGTTAGTTGAACTTATATACTGAAAGAGTTAAAAAAGGAAATGAATCAAACCTGCAAAAAGAATGTTAGCAAAAGAAAACGAGTAAATTTAAATTGGGATTAGTAACTAGGAATAAATAATAATAAAAAAATTTAACTAACTAAAAAGAATTAGAACTAGAATTAAGAGACTAAAGAAAATTTTGACAATTGAAGTTATTAATAATCAAAATAGCTTCGTTTAAAAAAGGAGACAACAAATTTTAATAACTGGTGTTCACCGAAACAAGAACAGGCCAACGCCTGTAACAAATAAAGATGATACTAAATTTAACAAAGATAAGGGATGATACGCTAACAGTGAAATCAAAAGCAGATTTCAATTTGATGGATGCAAACATCACTGAAAAGTTGCATAGAACGAGTAAGACAGTGTAAGGAGTTTACTTCCTTACGGAATCCATCGAACCGCAAATAAATAATAACTTTTCAATATAGTTGTTGCAATTTTTACTAAGAGGCTACAAATTTCTTAAAAAGACAAAACTGATTTCCACAAATTCATAAATTAGGACAAACCTAGCAATTCGAGTTAATTAATCTTCACCAGCAAAAAGAATGGAATTATATTATTTTAAATCACAATGAATGAAGCTCAAAGCAATAAAGGTCAAGACAAAAAATGATACAGAGTAACCCGAACTGAAACTGCAAACAAAGGAACCTGAGACAAGCACAAAAAAAAGAACAGAGATATAATGAAATATAGGCAAGGCCTCTATTTGCAAGTACGGTGCCACACGGGAGAGAGAGAACTCCCATGCTAGGTGTCTTCGAGGGCACGAAAAAAAGAATGTAAACTATAAACTATGCAATGCAAAATGAAGTAGATATTAAAAAAAATCAATGAGTATGCAAGCGCCAATGATGAAACAAGAGCATGCAGTGCTAAAACAAACGCATGCAATCGGCTGCGATAAAGAAGATTTGCTTGAACATGCAACCTGAACAGAAATGAGGCGGTCAAGGTGCACCAATGAAAGCCAGAGGCAACGAGAGAAACATAACCAGAGAAAAAAAAAACAACCAAAACATGATCTCAAAGCCCGATTCCAAACAAGCGGTGAGGCACAAAGCAAAGATACGGCTACCACAGAAAGATTAATAACAAAAAAGAAGAAAATGCGGCTAGAGTCTATGCCCTTAAAGATAAAAACAGTTATGAATAGAAAAAAATAGTAAAAATCAACGAAATGCGATCAAAGTATGCAACCAACGCATGCAAACAATAGCTATTGCATGCACATGAAAGGAGACCTGCCTTACTGGATGCACAAGGTGGGCTCGAGCTGGGTTGGAGACCTCCCTCGAAACAAAAAAATGGAGACCAAAAAATGAAAAAAACAACAAAAAAGCAAGGCAAAACTGGCTCGAATTCCTTATCGGATTGCCTTATCTCTTCTTAAAAAAGGAGAGATGCATGCAACAACATGCAAGTGATCTTCAGCGAGCATGGAAGGTGATGGAGCAACAACGAAAAAATCGGGAGACAAACAAAGAAAAACAAACACACACCAAAGATAATGGAAGCTATGCCTTTCGCCAAACAGATGCCAAAGTTAAAAAGAAAGAAAAAAGAAAGCAAAAAAAAAAAACCCAAAGCACGCAAACAAAAGAGAAGGCAACCGACGCAAATCTAAGGGAAAAAGCTTAGAAGAACGAGAATCCGGAAACCAGGAAGCACACAAAACCCACGCGCTTAGAAAAAAATAAAAGCACCTCGAGACGTTTTAAGGGCCAACGTTTTTCCTTGAGAGGAAGGGAACCAACGAACAAAATGGTTCCTACCCTTCCGAAGATGAAGGTCGTGGCCAGTTCTGTAAACCTCCTCCAAACGTAATGAAGAAGCAATGCTAAACCAGGTTCCCAAAAAAAACTAAGAAGACTGAAAAAAATGAAGAGAGCAAGCAAAACTAGAAATATCGATAGAATGATATTGATGAAGTTAATAAATTAATAAAAGAAATTAATAACTAGAGCTCTATTAATAATAAAATAAATCTCTGCTATCAAAACACTAAGACATGAACACAGCAACAAAACAAAATGCCAAAAAAAAACTTCACAGACACTCAACACTAAATCTGAACACTAAAATCCTCTAGATGGGTATTCAACCCAGCCCTTGAAACAAAAAATTATCCAATGGCAGGACACCCGATCTTTCCGAGCTTGTAGATCTCAGAAAACAAGAAAACTCAGACAAAGAGAAGTGAATGCAGAGTTTTATAAAAACTCCAGGTTTCAAATACAAGGCAAATGATATTCAGCCTCAACGCTGGTTGCACAAAGTTCCAGCCTGATCTTCTCAAGTACTCATGCTCAATGGATTGCAGAGATACCATAAATTTGCCAAGATCAAGAATGCAGTGATGAAAAAGGATGAGAGCAAAGATAAAAAATGAAAACAAAAAACAATGATAAATCTAATGCATGCAATAAACTAATAGCACGAAATGATAAAAAATGCATGCAGAACAAATATTCCTTTTTCTAAAAAAATAACGCAAACTTAAAAAAGAGAGTAATGATTGAAACAGACAGAGCAAGCAAATCAGAAAGAAATCATTACAATTTGAAAGAATATTCTAAGCATGAAGAATAGATTATAAATTGATTTAAATCTATTTTTTGTTTTAAAAAAATTTTAATTTTTAAATCCTTTAAGATAAATATATAATTAGAATATGGAAATTTTGATAAATAAAATCAAACCTGCACAAACCTAAACAAGGTTAAATATTGATATTGTGATAACAATGAATTTGCATTAAAAACCGAATTAATAAATTAACCAACTATATAAACCGGGTTTGGCGGTAAACCAGCCAATCCCCAAAAAAATTTCAATTTTTTTACTTAAATGGATTAGACAAAAAACAATAGTAAAATCTCTCTCAAGAGTCTCCAATTTGAAGTGCTCCAAAATATGGTAGCTCCTTCACCTGTACACTCAAAATGAGATTAAACCAACCTGCTCTAATACCATGTTAAAAAGATAACAAAATATAGAGAATTGTAGGAAATTGTTTAACTCAAGAGTTAGGAGTAAGGAAAAATACCATGAATTAGCACAAGAACTAGGAGCATACACCAAAAAAGCAAGGAGGAGACAAGATTTTGAAGGGGAAAAGCATAAAAAAATTCTTGTGAATTTAATGAAAGTGGCAACAAATGCCTAAGAATGAGAGAGAGAGAGAGAGTGAGAGTGAGAGCAATGCTCATACAATAAGAAGAAGAAAAATCTCATGAGAGAATAAGAAAAAGAAGGAGAGCCATCTCTTTTAATAGAGATGTGAGAGAGGAGTTACATTGTAACTCACATATATGAGTGTGCCACATTTCACTAATGTGTGAGACAAGTGTAGAATTCCTCATAAGGAGGAATATCTATTTTCCTTAAAAAAGGAAATTACAAATATTACATGTCCTCCCACTTGGACTAGAGGACAAAAATACATTAGGATACCTTGGTTTATCCTATTAAATACATAAATACCAAGGAAAGATTAAATTTTAACAATTTCCTAGCAACTAAACTTAAACTAGTAGCCTTTGTTTCTTATATATGTTTTAAAATTAAGATGATTATCTATTACCAATCAAAGAAAGTTTAAGTTGGTTACTTTCTATTAATTAAATATATTGAATTTAATTCAATACATGTATAAAACATATAAATCTATAACATGTCAAAGTGAAAAAGCTTTGAATAATTAAAAAAATCCAATTTTAAATTTGAGGGAAGCTGTACTCTATCCGATACATTCTTTATTTCCTAGCAACTAAAATTAAACTAGTAGCCTTTGTTTCTCGCATGTGTTTTAAAATTTAGTTGATTATCTATTACTAATCAAAGAAAGTTTAAGTTGGTCACTTTCCATTAATGAGTAATTTATCCGAACAATATTGTATTAGTGATGTAGCATACACAACAATTATATTCTAATTATTGGGTTGAGAATGACATATGGTCATCCATCAAAACGTAAATGATAGAGAAATTTTGTTAGCTCTTATAGCTGCAACTAGTCTAATATATACATATGGAATATGTGATTGATGATCTTGGTTAGTAGTCTTGTTCTCCACAATGCATTTAGATACAGTAATGACTAATCTTGTAGCCACCCATTCAAAACTCCTATTATCTGCAATAATTAGGCTAATTGCCACTCAAAGCACAACAACCAAAATACCTCCTACCAACCAATTCAAAGAAAACACTTTCGTTGTAAGTGCTATACACTAATCACTCAATGCAACACCTCATTCGACCTTGCCATTATACACTAACCATTCAATGCAGCAACTCATTCAATCTAACCATTCAATGTGATGACTGGTTTGATCTTATCACTATACACTAACCATTCAATGCGACAACTCATTAGATCTAAAGATTCAATACGACAATTCACTCGATCTTTACCACTATACACTAACCATTCAATGCAACAACTCGATCTTGTTACATGATCAAACCTAACAAACTTAATTGATAACTCTAAAATTAATATTTGCAAATATAATTTCTTTACCAATGATAAACATTGAGATTCCTTTTTCCACTATAATGATAGTCACATCAATTTGCACATCAGTTTTTTGAATCTCTTTAGAAAATTATAAATTTTACCAAATTCCTTAATTCACCTTTGTATGAAACAAGGAACATGCCGTCCAAAGTCTCCGAGGTGAATCTACTACTCCATTAATCAACCGAACACTAACATATATGCATGACTGCATATGTTTAGGCTTCTTCTTAGCTAACACTAAGGAAGGTAGAAATATTTTCTAATTTCAAGAGTAGTTTCTAATTTGACTAAATACAATACTAAATGAAGCATCAAGTCACACATGTTTACTCAATCCCACATAGGTCCAATTCATCTTTTGGTGGATCCCTTCAGACCAATCATGTTGAGGCCTGAGTATTACAAATTAATAGAGCTCACTTATTTTGAAGTTGACCTGCATATGTGGCAAGGGGACAGATGTAAAGTAAGGGCCTGACCCACAAAACAAAGGTGGTCGAGGAAGAATAGACCAGTGGAGGCATTGTGCTTGGTGGACAACACACCATATGCCTTTCTTTGAATTCTTTAGGGTCTTGATGTGTTTTTTTGGACCATGAATGTAGACAAAGTAACCATAGTAGAACGTAGACAATATGTGAGATCAAAGGATTTGATTTTGGAGAGAGCCCAACAACTAGCCGACATTGTCTTGTTAGCATTAAAGAGAAAACATGGGTATTGCAGGTGGGGTTTATTGTCACACATTCTACCTCATGGAGATGGGAACTCTTCGTTGATTGGAAAAAGTTTTTTTTTATATGGGTTAGTAGATTCTTAGTTTGTTTGTGAAGTTGAATGGATTTTAATGAATTTATTAGAGATCAAGTCTTGTTAAGTGGTGATACAATTGATATATGAGCGATTTGAGGGAATAGATATCCTTTAATCCTCAACTCTTAGTCAAAGAGGTTTTGGCCTGAAAGTTCGTGCTCCAGCATAGTGTTGTGGGTTACATTGGCTCATTTTTACTATAAAGTTCATTTTTAAAAATATCTCTCATTGTAGAGCATAGTAAAGATAAGAGATAATTTAAAATTAGAATATCTTTAAAATTGGTTTTAAGTTGATTATAGTTTTAAGATCAACAAGCTATTATAAAATCCGTTTAGCGATTTATATCAAATTTTAAAACCTCATTTTTAATTGTAATAGTTGTTTAAATATTAAAAAATCAACACATACAATTCTCTCTCTATTTTTAGTAAAATAATTATAAATTTTGGTTGTAATTTACGACAAACATAATAGCGCATGAGAAAATAGGAGCTTTAGAGTAGGTTATGGACATTCATCAAAGCATATTAGAGGCACTATTTTGTTAGATTTAAATGGAAGTGCTCTTGTAAACATGTATACAATAAGATGCCATAGATGTCAAGTTTTAATATTTTATGATAAGCCTTATAGGTTTTATATAATAGAAAAAAAAACAAATAGAATTGTAACAATTGGGAAATATTCTTATCTAAATTCTTAATGCTCTTTTTCATAGCACTGTCACATCTTAATCTCACACCCACACTATAATCCCAAGATTTGTATTCATAAATTGAATCTTTTTTGTTAATGTTTCCAAGCATGTCTAGTCTTAGTATAAATATAAAAAACAAATTAGTAATTAAAGTAAAACTAGTTTTACACAACTAAGTTGTGTAATCTCTATATTTTAAAAAAATCTTTATCACTTATATACATTTTTTAACATTGACAATTGAATTGTATATTTAAATAACCATCATAATTTCTTCAAAACATACTCTACGTATTTTGTTATTGAACAAGTTGTAGTCTAGATGTTTATCGATGTTAAAAGAGAAATTAAATAAGCCACTAAACATAGTCAAGAGTTACTTTATTTAGGCCATGCAATATATATAATCATAAAAATACCAAAATAATCTACAAAAGAAAGATTTGACGGGAATAGAAATAATATCTAAGAAGTGCATATGTGAGGACTCCATATGATGTTTTCATATATTGCACACGATAATTCTACTAATTGAAAGATCCATTTAGTACAAAAAAGGATTGTTGTCTCTCTTCACTTTTATCATTGTTCATGTAAACCAAAACTTTTTCAAGACCAATATAAATTTAGAAAACTTGTGATGATGTGTACCTTGTATTGAGCTTACAATCTTTTTTGTTAGAATATGATGTCTAGTCCAATCATGATTTGTCATTCATAAAATCCTCAAATGCTCATTTACGTAGACAATGTTCATTAAATAGCACTTGTTATGACTCCTTATGTTGTTGGTAATTGGACATTCGCTTTACATGGGTTTTGGGAGTGCCTGAACGTGTGATACTGCCATGTAGCATTGTATAATAGAATGGTTCAAGTTTTTTAATTAGATTAAGACTAATATACAAAAATATAGAATTCAATCATCAAAACATAACATAACAACAACAAAGAAAGGCTATTGTTTCTATCCAAAGCGGAGGTAATAAACTAGACCCAAATTAAAAAATAATGCAAAAGATTGAGCAAATAAAAACAACTTAGAACCCACAAACAAAAAATATACAATTTCAGCGAATGAGTTACACAAACTGTACCCTTTGATGCAAAGGATATGTTGTCCACCAAACAACAAATATATAGTCTTAGAGACTAAAATGTAAACACTGTGCTCATTTTGATTAAACCCTATTGTCTTTGTGTAACCATTAATTTTTCTGACCTTAGCCATGGAGGAAAAATACTCTTCTTGTGCATCCTTCATAGTCCTTAATAAGTTCACCTCACTTGCTGAGTGTAAGGCACACGACCTTTAATCCTGGAAGAAAACACAGTTTCCATCAAGTTGCTAGCCTAGAGACAAAGTTGACAAGTAGGAAATGTGAAACAATTAGTGCACATTTGCATTGTTTCATAAACTATTTTCTTTGTCGAATTTTTGACATGGTAGGACAACTAAATTATAATGAGAACAATTGTTGATTTTTATGATTTGAGCGTGCTAGCCTAGAGACAAAGTTGAAGGGTAGGAAACGTGAAACAATTAGAGTCATGTACATTGTTTCATATACTGTTTTCTTTGTCCATTGTTTGACATGGTAGAATAGCTAAAATTATAATGAGACAAACACTTGTTGATTACTATGATTTGACTTGTTTGATTTATTTGGTCTTGCTAGCCCAAAGACAAAGTTAAGGGTAGGAAACATGGGATGCTAAGAGTGCATGCACATTGTTTTTGATTAAGGAAAATAGGTTTTAAAGGGGCCCTGAAACCCTTACAGCATAGAGTATCTCAAAGATATATGATAAAAGTGCACATAGTCAAGATAGCCAAAGCAAGAAAGGAAGGCCAGACACAGTCTGCCAGTAAACTAACAAAAAGCCTAGAAAAATAGAACCAGGGGCAGAGAACAAAAACCAGGTCAAAAAAAGCCAAGAGAGCTGCTCAAGCAAGCTTTCTGATGATCTCGGCCGCACATTTCTCCAACTCTGAAGCCTTATCCCGATCCTGAGTATCCTTCTTCAAAGTGCTGGAGTGAGTTCTCTTCCTTAGACCCTCCTCTGGCGAGATGTCTTTACTGCTATTGGGAGACTCCTCCTTACTGCCCCTGTGTTCCTCAATTTTATTGATCAAGACTTTAATGTTGTCATTTGAGGCTTTGAGGATGCTATAGCTCTGTTCAACAATTTTCTGTAGAGTACCCTCCACACTCTGAATTCTTTTTTTCACATCCTCCATCTTCTTCTCCATTTCATTCTTCTCCTCGGTAAGCTTGATCTTACTGTTGTTATCCTCCCTCTCTAACCTGCCCACCCTAAATTTTAGCTCCTATATCTCGTGGTAGGTCCACTTAGTGGTTCTGTAGCTATCTATGACACTATTTTTGGCATTGTTGAGGACATCCATTTGCGGCTTTTCTTTAGTGATGTCACTCAGAATAACCAAAGCAGGGTCGATAAGATCCTCCATTTGAATTTTACCAACCTTGTTCTCCTTGACCAAAGTCTTCATCATCTCCCTCTTTAATCCCATCCTGACCGAGTCATTTTGAAAGTCTCTCCAGACCACACTTTTCTCTTTATCAGAGATCTTACAGGTGTACTGGTTAGTCCCTTGCTCCTCACACTCCTGATCCTGATCTTCCTCTGTCTCCTAATTCTCCTCTTCCTCTTCTCTTTCCTTCCCCTCCTTATTGCCTTCTTCAAACTTCTTCCAGTTCCTCTGTTCTCTAGCTGAGTTCACATCATTATCCCCATCTTTGTTGACTGGCATTTTAATTGTTATTTTCCTCCTTCCCTTCTTATTCTTCTTATTATTCTCTTCCTCCCCTGGCCTATCATCCTCCTCTTCGTCACTTCCTCCCTTTGTTTCCATGCCCCTTCACATCCTCATCATAATCTCTGTCAGAAGAGATTTCAATGCTTTGTTTTGGGTCCAGCTTCTCCTGTTTCTCCCTCTTTTCCTTTTTAACCTTCTTTTTCCCCATTTTAGTGTGGGGGGGAATTTATACATCCGTATCCGAATGCATATCTTGGCTCTCCTTAGTATCCAAAGGAATGTACTCTTCTTCGCCTGAGTCAAGCTCCTCCTCTGAAATATCCTTCCCCCCTCTTCCCTGCTTAATTTCTTTCCCAATTGTTCTAGCTTAAAAAAATTCATATATCAACAATAACAAGCCCTCGTGGAAGGTAGGGTTACCTATAGGCTTCTCCCTATAATCATTGATATTCTCATTGATTGACAAGTAAAGGTAAAAAGGAATAGAGATTTTGGCACCAGACCTGAAGTGGTTGAGCATCACAAAATGGTAGGAGTAAATGCAGTCAAACCTCGTATCTAGGGAAATAAATTTGATTATTGCCCTCAGCACAAACCTCCACAACGGTTTAATGGACTTCGACAGGTAGTAAGTGCCCTTCTTGACCAGAGCCTTCTTTTCCTCCTTCCCTTTTGTGAATTCCGTCATCGCTTGACCTGAAATTCGCACATCTCTGTAGAACTTCTTCCCAATAATGGGGATGCCCGTAACAACAAAAATGACCTCCTCCGTCACCATGAACTCAACCCCATCAATTCTAACACTCCCCTCATTCTAGTTCTTCACCATGGTTTTGGTAATAGAGGGTTTCCATCCATGCAATCTTTCGATGAAAGATGTCACCTCACCTTTGCTCAAAATCTCCTAGACCTTTGAACGCCTCTACCATTTTTCCGCTTCATCCTCAGGCTCCCTCCTGTGTCTTTCCCCCACCATTTTACCCTTCTCTCTATGAACCAAAACTCTGCTAACAAAGCTTTGCGTATTTTGACACCAGCAGTTCAAATGGGAAATGTTCTCGATCCTTCCAAATAAATTATGAAAAACAAACCCGAGAACAGGCCTCAAAGTGCAATGATGGCAGTTGTCTAGGTGATTTGTACTTTAGCTCGTGTACTTACACCACAAAATATGACACATTTCCCCTAACACATAATCAGACATGATTAAACTTTAATGTTTCCCAATCTACCCGAGATTCTCTCGCTTTCAATTAGATCCTTAATTTCAAGTGGTATAAGATGTCCTTCCTTCCATCTATTCACCTCATCCTTTCTGACAGCCCAATTGGCCAGCCTGTCAGCCACTTGGTTAGCCTCCTTGTAGTCATGTGCCACATATACTCTATCAAAGGTCTTGAGATAGAGGATGCTCTCATTGATAATATTAGCTATCATCCAGGTAGGCAGGTTTTTCTCATTGAGATAGTCAATTATGTTCTTCGAGTCTCCTTCCAGCCACAGGTTTCTAACTCCTATCTCCTTAGCAAGCTTGATTGTTTGATGGGTCGTAGATGCCTTTGCAATATGATTTGTTTGGATCCCTAGAGGAACCATGATTGCAACAATGCCTTTTCCATGGTCATTTCTGATGATTCCTCCAATCCCAGCCTGGCCAGGATTACCCTTTGCCGCCCCATCAAAATTGGCTTTGCACCAGCCTATCGGTGGAAGAGTCCAACTACAGTCCTCCCTCCTACTCTGGTCATCTTCCTTATTAATGAGAAGAGGATTGTAGCCCTTATAAATAGTATAGTTTTCAACCAAGGCATTAAGGCTTTTGTGAAAAACCACCTTAGGGTTGGCTTCTTTTTCCCTAAAAATTTGGTTGTTTCACTCCTTCCACACTCCCCAACAGAGATGAGGAAGAGTCCAAAACCAAAGTCCCTGACACACCTCACCAGCCACCCCTTTATGCCATTGCTGAAAGAGCTCTGTGACAGTATTGGGAAAAACCCAGGACTGTTTGAAGAAAGCATGCACATTGTTTCATAAACTATTTTCTTTGTCCAATGTCTTACATGGTTTGACATAGCCTTCATTATAGTGGGAGGTTTTGATATTGTGTTTTGAATATTTATTAAGTTTTAAAATAGTGACACTATCATATTTAGCTAGATTCATGTGTGGAATGTCAATTTAATAAATTTTTCAATTTTAAGAAAATTAAAATGAATAAAAAACTCACTCGTATTTGTGAATAATATGTAGTGAGTATTTTTGTGCTATTCCAAAATCTATTTTGGTATTAGAGCCTATCGTGCTCATCTGTCTTCTCCATGTTTGGTTAAATAATCTCTATATTCCTTTATTAGTATGAATGAATTTTGTACAATAGTGGGCATAATGTTTATTTAGTTGATGAGAAGGCTGTCTTGGTCTACACCTCTATTTCGATGATGCATTCACTGTACTAACCTTGTTGGATGACATGTTTTGATTAAGTAAAATAAGGTTTTGAAAGGACCCAAAACTTTGTAAAACAACTCAAAAGATGTAGTAATAAAAGGCCCAGACACAATAGTGGAGACCACCAAAATAATAGAGGGAACACCCACCAAAAAAACCAACACCAAGGGACAACAGTCCACAACAAGGGTTCTTACGATTTATATTTAGAGCCACCCTTATAGGACCGAAGATTCATATCCAAAGGAGGAATGGATGACCTTGGTTTCTTTCCTTTCATAGTTGTCCATCATTCCTCCAATATTATAGCATCCTTCTGCCAAACCCTTAAAGAAATAGAAGAACCCACATTACACACCAAAGAAGAATCAGCACCAAACAACACAATCTCCCTAGGAGAAACCAGTTTGGGAGAGTCCAAAGTAGTAGCGGACTGGAAGAGTCAATAGCCTGGACATTAGCAATAGTCAAAGTGTCATCCGACCCTGCAGAATTAGCTAGAACAGGCTGAACCAAAACATTACCCTTCGTAGCACCAACTCCCACAAAAGCAAGAACCTCCTGAGAAGATCCGGCAGCCTGCTCTCTAACCTCAGCTGAAGATTTATTCACTGTATAATGTTCAGCAGAGACACCCGACCACCAAGAAGGCGGTCATTTTGATTTCACCTTCTCAGAAGAGCACCGAGCAACCACATGGCCAGTCAAGTGACATTTCTTGCAGTGGAAGGGAATACCCTCATAATCCAAAGTCTGTATCCAAGAGCCCTTTGGAGAGGCCAAGAAAATCTTCTCAGGGAGACCCTTAGAAACATCCATCTCAACAAGGATGCGAGCAAAAGTTGAATGTAAAATATCAAAGGTATCCGAATCCACAATCTGGAAATCCCCAAGAGCATTCCCCACAGATTCCAAGACCGGATCCAACCAGAGATGCATGAGAAGATTCAAAAGCCTAACCCAAACTGAAATCTTGTTAAAGGATTCAGTAAGCGGGTTGAAATCCTTATGCCAAGGTTTGGCCATCAGGGGAAATTGGTCATCCTAGGAGAAGCTATAATCACACAAGATAGATTTCCTATCTTTAGAATTACTAAATTTAACAATAAAAAACACCTTGCAGTTGGGTAAATATGAACATTTTTGGATAATATCGGCTCCCAATAATTGGTAATCCAAGCATGAAGAGCAGACAAAGAAGGCCAAAACCCCCTAAATCAAAATATAGCAGCATTCGAAGAGAAAATCTCTACAGTTTCATAAATTTTATCTATAATATCAAAATCTAATTGTATTTGAATAGGCTTACTCACAATCATAGGGGAAGCCACCCGGGGCCTTAAAGTCCCTGAAGAAAGAGCACGAGCACTCCCATGGAGGCCATCCTTAAAGGTGACAACATCAGCATAAGAGCTAAGGGCACCAACAGAAGAACCCACTACTGCAGCCCTTCCATCAATAGAGGCGTCAACCCTACCGCTAGTGGTAAAGGTCATCTGAGAAAGCCTTGGAAATGTCAGGGACAACCCAAGAGCCTCAACACCAGCCATAGTAGAGCCATTAGCCACCACAACAAAGGAAGCCCTAGCAACACGAACAGAAGCCCCAATAGACAGAGCAGCCTAAGAAGCTGCCAAACGGCCAGGGGCCTTCACATGGAAATGGGCGGGAGCATTGTTTGTTTGAAACTCATCAAAGCGGGAGCGTGTCATTGTGATGTTATGACAAAGAAGTTCAAATGTTGTTGGATGACATGTTTATTTATTTTTTCATAATTTTTCCTAAGCAACATGTGAAGCAATTTTGAACTTTCTAGTATCACACCAAACTACAAGAAGGTGATGCTTTACTAACCTTAGGTCTAACTTAAATGATCCAAACAATGTGATTTGAGTTGGAATTAGTGGTCAATCCCTTGAAGAACCATAAGAAGATATTGCTAGGAATTTATAGCCACATCAATAGAGAAGTCAATCTTGTGAGGACTGTGCTAAAGTTTTTTGATGTTTTTCATGCCTTAAAGAAGTCATTACTTCCCAATCCATGGTCAAATATATAAGGCTACTTGAATGTGGTGAATTGACTAGAGGAGGTACTTTTCCTTTTTTGAAGAGGCCAACACTGTGAAGACAAGGAAAGATGTAGTAGAGGATAGATAGATGCTCAATAGCTTCAAGTGCTTATGGATCAAAGAAACAATACCTCATTCAAGCTATGCGACATACATGTAAGGATTGGTTTCTAATTGTTTAGAGGGGGATTTGAAATCTACAAGTTCAACATTATACCTTGAGGGTGATGATAAAATTCATGTGCAAACGATGCCCAATGATGTTTGGAACTTAGATGATAACTAGGTAACTATACATGTAGTTGGGAGTAGCTTAAAGAAGTCTGATTGGTCCGATTACTAATTTTAAAGAACAAATTCTACATAATGTATTTCTTTTGGTTTTATATTAATGTTGTAGTGTTAAGAGGGGGGATGGAATATATGCTCTAACATAAATGTTGGTCATTAGAACAAGTGTAAATAAGGAACTATAGATTTGTGGTTGAGTTCTAGTTTATTGTCAAATGAGTTTAGTATGATAATAAGAAGTTGTGAAGTCAATTGCATCTCTAAATTTTTTAATTATGTACATCAATAATATTTAGCGAATGTTTTGTATGGTGTTCCAAAATCTATTTGATTCACTTTGTAATAATTATGTAAAGTTTTTCCTAACTGAATTAAAAAATAATTGAATGAAAAACTTTAACATATTAAAGAAATAAATAAATAAAAATTATTTTGTCACTTCACATCGATACTTAACATAAATCTTGTTCCCTTATCTAATAATATTTATTGTTCTTTTAAGTTTACTTAAAGAATAACATTTAATTAGGAATAATAACATTTTCTTTAAAATGCCTTG
Organism: Chamaecyparis obtusa; assembly: GCA_027943335.1. Taxonomy (NCBI): domain Eukaryota; kingdom Viridiplantae; phylum Streptophyta; class Pinopsida; order Cupressales; family Cupressaceae; genus Chamaecyparis; species Chamaecyparis obtusa. The sequence goes on from BSBK01003286.1 coordinate 124,488, forward strand.
TTCCAAACATAACCATGCAAATACCTAAATGTTGAGTAGAAGTCCACAACTTGATCTATGAAAACTATTTTTAAGTTCATAGATGAAAATAATTATTCTTTTATAAAATAATGTAAATAAATTATAAAAATAATAACAATAGCAAAGTAATTTAATAACAAGAATAATAGAAAAATAAAAATATTAGTCAATACCAATTACATAGACATTGACGCCGTGGATGGAAGCACATGTACTATATTGGTACTATTATTATCGATCAAATGAAATTCAGTAGATTCATTGTAGTCTAGTTGGTTAGGATACTCAACTCTCACCCGAGAGACTTCGGTTCAAATCTTGGTAACAAAATTTATTTTGTTTTAATTTTTGAAAATTTATTGGATTTTCCTATGATAAAACACCATATTTATAGATTCTACAAACTCAAATAGAAAACAATAGAGAAGGCAAAATATTATTCCATGGTAGGACAACTAAAATTATAATGAGAACAATTGTTGATTTTTATGATTTGAGAGACAAAGTTGAAGGGTAGGAAACATGAAACAATTAGAGTCATGTACATTGTTTCATATATTGTTTTCTTTGTCCATTGTTTGACATGGTAGAATAACTAAAATTATAATGAGACAAACACTTGTTGATTACTATGATTTGACTTGTTTGATTTATTTGGTCTTGCTAGCCCGGAGACAAAGTTAAGGGTAGGAAACATGGGATGCTTAGAGTGCATGCACATTGTTTCATAAACTATTTTCTTTGTCCAATGTCTTACATGGTTTGACATAGCCTTCATTATAGTGGGAGGTTTTGATATTGCGTTTTGAATATTTATTAAGTTTTTAAATAGTGACACTATCATATTTAGCTAGATTTATGTGTGGAATGTCAATTTAATAAATTTTTCAATTTTAAGAAAATTAAAATGAATAAAAAACTCACTCGTATTTGTGAATAATATGTAGTGAGTGTTTTTGTGCTATTCCAAAATCTATTTTGGTATTAGAGCCTATCGTGCTCATCTATCCTCTCCATGTTTGGTTAAATAATCTCTATATTCCTTTATTAGTATGAATATATTTTGTACAATAGTGGGCACAATGTTTATTTAGTTGACGAGAAGGTTGTCTTGGTCTCAAAATCTATTTCAATGATGCATTCATTGTTCTAACCTTGTTGGATGACATGTTGTTTATTTGTTTTTTCATAATTCTTTCTAAGCAACATGTGAAGCAATTTTAAACTTTCTAGTATCACACCAAACTACAAGAAGGTGATGCTTTACCTAACCTTAGGTCTAACTTAAATGATCCAAAAAATGTGCTTTGAGTTGGAATTAGTGGTCAATCCCTTGAAGAACCATAATAAGATATTGCTAGGAATTTATAGCCACATCAATAGAGAAGTCAATCTTGTGAGGACTATGCTAAGGTTTTTTGATGTTATTCATGCCTTAAAGAAGTCATTACTTCCCAATCCATTGTCAAATATATAAGGCTACTTGAATGTGGTGAATTGACTAGAGGAGGTACTTTTCCTATTTTGAAGAGGCCAACACTTTGAAGACAAGGAAAGATGTAGTAGAGGATAGATAAATGCTCAATAGCTTCAGGTGCTTATGGATCAAAGAAACAATACCTCATTCAAGCTATGAAACATACATGCAAGGATTGGTGTCTAATAGTTTAGAGGGGGATTTGAAATCTAGAAGTTCAACATTATATCTTTATGAGGGTGATGATAAAATTCATGTGCAAACGATGCCCAATGATGTTTGGAACTTAGATGATAACTAGGTAGCTATACATGCAGTCGGGAGTAGCTTAAAGAAGTCTAATTGGTCCGATAACTAATTTTAAAGAACAAATTCTACTTAATGTATTTCTTTTGGGTTTATATTAATGTTGTAGTGTTAAGAGGGGGGGATGGAATATATGCTCTAACATAACTATTGGTCATTAGAACAAGTGTAAATAAGGAGCTATATATTTGTGGTTGAGTTCTAGTTTATTGTCAAATGAGTTTAGTATGATCATAAGAAGTTGCGAAGTCAATTGCATCTATAAATTTTTAAATTATGTACATCAATAATATTTAGTGAATGTTTTGTATGGTGTTCCAAAATCTATTTGATTCACTTTGTAATAATTATGTAAAGTTTTTCCTAACTGAATTAAAAAATAATTGAATGAAATTTTTTAACATATTAAAGAAAGAAAGAAAGAAATAAATTAATTGTTGGATAATTATTTTGTCACTTCACATTGATACTTAACATAAATCTTGTTCCCTTATCTAATAAGATTTATTCTCCTTTTAAATTTACTTAAAGAATACAATTTAATTAGAAATTATAGCATTTTCTTTAAAATGCTTTGTTCCAAACATAACCATACAAATACTTAAATGTTGAGTAGGAGCCCACAACTTGATCTACAAATTTTTTTTTTTAAAGTTCATAGATAAAAACAATTTTTTTTAAAATAAAATAATATAAATAAATTATAAAAATACTAACAATAGCGAAGTAATTTAATAACAAGAATAATAGAAAAATAAAAATATTACTCAATACCAATTACATGCACATTGATGCCATGGATTGAAGCACATAAGCTATACTGGTACTATCATTATCGTTCAAATAAAATTTGGTAGATCAATTGTAGTCTAGTTGATTAGGATACTCGACTCTCACCTGAGAGACTTGGGTTCAAGTCTTGGCAGAGAATTTTCTTTTGTTTTAATTTTTGAAAATTTATTGGATTTGCCTATGATAAAACACCATAATTATAGATTCTACAAACTCAAATAAAAAATATAGAAGGCAGAATATTATTCCATTCGGTGAATTGTTCACTGGATTATAATATGCTTCTGTGGAAGTTTTTGGGCAAATTTGCAATCTTAGTATATACATCAAAAGGAGCTTTTCCACCAACTCATAGACATTGTCATCCATGTTTATGCCTTATTGATCATGAAAGAAAACTATTTTTGTCTTATATTAGCATCAAGAATTTGTACAAAAATGCATGAAAAACTTAAAGAAGAGAAGATGTCTAAAAGATAAGATTCTCCCCCAGTTAAGGTTACATACTAGAGACAATTGGTCTACATGGGTGATGATTAAAATTATAACTAAAGTGAGTGTCATTGTATAAATATATATTCAAGTGAAAAGATTTGTACAAAATTATTATTATTGATTTTAATATTCATATAACAATTACCGCGTATTTAATTGATAAAAAATATTGAAATATTTTTATAACAAATAATATTGGTATAGAATAGGGGAAAAACAAACCAAACATATTGCATGTTGCAATGGGACTACAAAAATAATGTGCTCGCTAAGTCCAAAAGGAGTGACACAAAAGATGTTACTATTCACATTGACATTGTGGTAAAAATACATTTAAATTTAGATAAAGCATAAGAACTTTATTTTGTATGTGGAGGCTTTAAACGAATTCATATCTTCTTTATAAAGATTTATTTTAATTAGTAGAAATCTTAATTTTTTTAATAAATTGAATTAATTTTTAAAAACTTTTTTTGATGTACCTAAACATTGTAACAGTTATAAAGTTTCTTAAGTAAATTTTTACAGATAATGAAAAGATAAAAGTGCATGAATAATTAAATAGAGAGGTTATTCAATTATTAGATGAAGATAGAAATATACATATAATTCTACTTCTAAAATTTTAAAATCTTTTATAGAACATGTAGCCACATATGATAATCAATCTCAATTTTTTTTAAAACAAAATTTCATGATAAGAGAAGAAAAATCTATTTGCAAGAAATATGAATGCCCTTGCCTCATTGCCAAAATGAAACATTGAATCCCTACTAGACACACTAAAATATAAGTAAAAACAAGAAAACATAATTAGTGGGGATGATGATAACAACACACAAATTTTAAAATAATAAAATAGGGAGAACACCCATTTTCATATTCATTTTGGTGAAATTTTCATGTATAGTCATCTTTTAGACTCATCTAATCCATTTCTATGCATTAAATCCCTCACCAGTGTACCAAGCAAGTAACTCAAACCCCCTCTAGAACGTTTCCAACTCATTTTTTACATCATGGCCTTCTATCCTCTAGGACAATAGTGCATCCATGTGTCCAACTCGATTTTGAAGATTTTAGGCTCTGGTTAATTAGGATCCTTAAATCACTTATTAGTTTTTCCCAATGGGCATGTAGTTTAAGAAACCTTCTAAAAGTCCTCACCCTCATTTCATATATCTCTTTTTTATTGCATCTTACACACACTTATTACACTCTTGTTCCTTTTACACCTCTTGTATACTTACACACTACTCCATTTCTTAAGGTTTACAACTCCCACGCTACCTTTTTAGCTATAAAAACCCATCTCCATTTACTTATCATTTATCCAGTCTCTCTTACTATCCTCTATTCTCCTGCACATGTTTTTGATTAATTCAACAACCAAACAAGGGGTTTGACTCTTACAAAGCTATAGCCAAAGGGATGTCAAGAAAATAATAGCATTGTCCCTTTTGTTAGGCTTGGAAAATGGTCTTTTGTTCTCCTATGACTAGTCAACTGATGATATTTTTCAAGGGCTCTCTCTTGTCTTCTATTTTTGGTTGAGTTTTGCAGTAGGTTTGGGGGTTTTTCCTGATCAAGAGGATGAGTGTAATGTGCTATTGTCCAAGAGGTGGGATTGGTATTTGCGGTTTACTTCTTCTTTCATGGTTCCTATGGAGGTGGATGAGTCTCTTATAGAGGTGGAGACTTTTTTTGTGAAAAAGTAGATTTGTAACTCTATGTTGTCTCCCTTTCGTGGATGTTTGGATGAAAGGTGTTTTAATGGTATGCTCCTTGTTTTATTGGTCTATTTCTTAGCTAATCTTATATAGGTAGACTCCTTTTTTGTTGAGGGGGAAAGGGGTTTTGCAGTTGGGAGTTGGATTTGTAGTCGGGTTGGTGTTGTTTATCACCGGATGGTCTTGGACAACTCTATGTTTCTAAAAGGGAATATTTGGAGAACCTTTCATTTTACCTTTTTTGGAATGTCGCAACAGGTGGATTGTTGGCTGAGCACTTTTGGGGGTCTTTCTTGGCCTAAGTATTGTATATGGCCTTTTGTGGGCTTGTGTTTTCCAAGCAACATTTCTATAGAGGTTCTTTGCTGACATTGTGCCATTAGTGACCTTATGTTGTAAAACTTGCATATTAGTTTGTGCTATTATTCTCTTGACAACCCTTTCGCTATAGATTTGTAAGGGTCAACCCCCTTGTTTGGCTACTAAATTAATCAAAAACATTCTCCTATACATGTTATTGCATTCTCCCTCTTAGGGTTTTCCTTGAAAGTTTCAATGCTATTTTAAAAAGTTTTTGTTACCAAAATCTTGTAGTTGCAAACTAACCATACAAAATAATCCATTACCAGGCCTCTTCACACAAATTATGATCCTCCATCACCCTAATCTCTCTTTCATGACACTATAAACATCGACATTATTGTGGCAAGCCTTCTAGGGTTTTAATTTGTACCCATTACACACATCATATTCACTACTAAACCATATCAAGCAAACATTCAATATTTTCCAATTCTTATAGGTTGAAACATAAATAGTACTAATAATTGTAACAAATAAAATATCCAATGACAAATTAATTGTTCAATTGACAAAAATTTCCTTGTAGACCTATGCAGGAGTAATTAGGAATAAAGAGAAATAACAACATAGTAGTGTCAATTAGCCATTTTATTAATTGACTAATCAAATGCATTATTTTTAAGTAATACATAGAATAAATAAACCAATGTGTATATAAAAAAAAGATGGGCTAAACTAGCATAATAAATAGAATTTAATAAAACTAATCAACACATCTAAGTGCAAGCTAAATGCAACTAAAATAACATGATAGATGAGAGATAGATCAATGTAAATTGATTGTCAATCAAATGCATAAAATATGCACACATGATTAAATGCCACAATACTTAAGTGTGCTTAAGAAAGAAAAAATAATGAATAGATAAGTAAATAAATACAAGCATAATACTAGTCCAATGAAATGTCACGAAGACCTAGTCTAGCATGACAAATTTATCACTCTAACAACCCCATTAAGTACAACTTAAAGAGAAAATTGAAAAAATAAGGCAACTCCTTAGATATAGGTCCCAACAACAAGAACAAATAAGATACCCATATACAATTACATAATATTCTTGACTAGAGAGAGAATTAAGAGAGGAATTGGAAGCTCCCAGAAATAAGTGATGTTTCTTTGTTGAGAATATGAATGATTGCACCATATAATTACAATTTGGAGAAGATGAAATCAAAAAAATGTGAAAATTGATCCACTTGTATTAGATTAGATATGGAAGAGATATTAAAAAATTACATGTTAAAGTATTCCCATTCCTTGATATGCTTGAGCCAACAAAAAATAATATACTAGGGTAAAAGCACAATAAGCTGTCACCCTTTTACAAAGGAAGAGGCTAACAACACCAAAACTGAAAAACTTCAAGGGCATAAAAGTCACATTTCTGTTGAGAATTTGAAGATGATGTAAACTAATAAAATATGTAAAATAGGATGAATTTTATGCCTATAATTTTTAGAAATTAATTTGAGCAAAAATTAATATGTTTTTTAAAATTTTTAGGTCTATTTTTCATATCCTGAAAATACTACAAATCAGGGAGTTTACTTCCCGTCAAATCATTATAAGTAAAACATTGTTTTTCCCTCCAATTTTAGAATATGTTTTAGATGACATGTATATCTAGTGTAGGAAAAAAGAAACAAGTTTTTTTAATCTATAGTTTACCCGTTATAAGTATTCAAAGTCGAACTTCCCTGAAATCAACAGTTTTTGTCTCTTGTCACTTTTCCCCTATCAAAACTATACCAAAAACCAAATGAATTACATATTATTGAAGATGACTCTCTCCTCTAGTGTCATATATGATTTTAAATTTTTTTTGAATTGATTTAGTATTTTTCTATATTTTCTGAATCAACATCTTCTCAAAGTTTAATATACCTACATGTAGTTTTTAGCAAATTTGTTTAACGTTTTGTAGTTGAAACAATATAAAATTTATATGTCCAAAATTGTACTTCTGAGATCTAGAAAATGGTACTTTTGGTTTTTTAACATTTTGTATTTTGATCAAATAAAGGAACAACATAAGTGTAAAATTCTAGTTTTTTTGTATTTTTGGAGGTTTGGTTGCCAACATGACATGGCACCTAGGTAGATTGGGACGAGTCCCCCTAGGGGTTGGCCCCACTTGAATAGCCAAATAGTGTGCAAATGAGTGGTTTGTGATGTTTTTGTATATTAAAAATATTATTTAGACTCGGCCGAGAGCTAATTCAGGAAACTAAGATGAGTAAAGATAGGGTGGAAAAATTTAAGCTCTTCCATAATTGTGGTGTGAGCAATAGTAGTTCGGAGGGTCAGCCCAATCTACTGGGCCACATAGACACCATTCGGCGCTGCATGGTGCCTACGTGTACTCGGCTGTGTTAGACTCGACCGAGTCTAACTGGGCCGAGTGATGTGAGTTAGCCCAAAAGGTGAAACTCGATTGTGCTTTTACCCACTATTGGCTATATATTTATTTAATTTGGAAACAAAGAGATTTTGGAAACAAGTTGTGGAAAAAATCACCATCAAAGAGTAACTACTAAAGTAAGAGCTAGTAGAAATAGATAAATCACTCACAATAGGAATGGACACCATAATAGAAGGGATGTCAAGATGCACTCTCAAAGTCTTCAATAGAGGGCCTACAACATAAGGTGAATTGGAAAAAGGAGGCTTCACACTATAATGTGATTAATATGTTATAAAGAAGATCAAAACACACACATGGGGAAAGTCCCATCAAATAAGAAAACAAGTTTATACAAGAATGGAAGGTAATTTGCAGCGTGTAATAATATGCGACCAATATTGCATAAAATTAATCTGATAAGAGGTTTCTCATTTATGAGCTAAACATATTCTGTGGATGTAATGTCAAGAAATGCATCACAAACTAACAATGTCATTGTTGGACTCACATATGAGTCCTTAAAATATATGTGCCAAATAATTTTGAATGGTGTGTGTTGGCGAACAGATTTGTTCTCTTATACTCTGATATGTATCCTCCGACTCTATGCCTCTGAAAACAAATCATTTACACAACAGTTGGGTAAGCATTTACTTTTCTTCCCTCTAAATTTTGCAAAAAGGTACAGCTCCCTTTATAAGATATTCAATGAATGGAAAAAGTAATTTTAACATACAAGCTTTTAACTGAAAAGCAGTAAAAGGACTCTCAACCGTTCCTAGACGGATGAGGTAGAACAACAGAAACTTGTAAAACCAATAGATGTAACAGAAGACTACCTTGCGAAAGAAAAATAAGCTTCAGCGGCCATTCAGAGAAATTTAGACTAACTAACAAAAAATGCGTCTACAGAAAAACTATAACTCACAGAACTATAATAAATGACTGAAACTGAATAGCACATACACAAGATCGATATATAATTCCCAAGATAGAACATATATATATTTCACTATTTGATTCAAAGATCAAAATATTTTCATGCACAAGTATTCAGGTAAGACTGGCCCAAAGTCCAATTATCATCAGTCATTCAAACTACTGCAAAAAAAAATAAAAATGGAAAGAACTTGTACTACTGCCTCTATTCCCTTCTATGTTTTTTTAAAAAAAATTCTAATCTATCCCCCTTTTCCATGTCTTAAGCACCAGCTTAAATAGTTTAAACGGTCCGAGAAAGCCTCCCGAAAAACCCAGCTTCTCGGACCCCATTAAAATAAGAAACCGTTAACAGTTTAAAACCAGTTTCTAAAGAAGAGTTAAGGTAGGGTCAATTGAGTAAATAAAACTAAATTTGATTCAGTTTTCTTGAGCATCTTCTGATGTGACAACCTTTACGAGCTTCCAGGACCGGTAAACTCGGAGTAGCTCCTGAGTAGGCGGGGCGTGCAGGTTCTTCAACGTGATCAATTTGGCATGCGTGGCATTTTTCTCCCATCTCATCTCCTGAATTTTCTCCGCTTGCTTTGGCAATTGACCTCGGTTTAAGATAAGCATTACTTCTATGTTGGCGGTCCTCGTGAGGTCATGAACCATCGGCGCTTCACTTTCCTTGAAAGCGTTCATTTCATCCACAAAGGACTTCACTAATGCATCAACTCCCTGGTTTGTATCTTCCAATTGTAGAATACTTGAGGGATTTACTATTTTAATGTCCTTCAGGGTGTCAGAGTGAATCTCGTTCACGGCCTTTTCCATAACCCGCATCTGAGAAATGGCTGTCTCAAACAAAGTGTTCTTCCAGCTGAAGTTCTTCTTCAGGATGAACAACATACATGGGTCGACCAGCTTCATGGGGTTCTCTGTCAGAAATTGCTTCACTCCGTAATCTTCAATTTCTTGTACTCTTTTCATGATCTCTAAACAAATTTCAGCTTCACTTTCCCATATTGGGATCAATGTCTGAATTTCCCCCAAGAGCGCTTCGCCGTCTGTACGGGTGCTCACGAACTCTTTTATGAAAGCACTGCCTTCCGCTATGATACCATCTGTCCATGCCTTCATTACCTCTGTCCAAGTCCTCCCCTGCTGAACTTGCTTGAACAGCCTCTAACTTTTCGTCGAATTAGGGTCGAACCCCTGATGAGTCTGCGCTAGAGGTATTGCACTATTCTCAGCAAGCGAAGATAGGAATTCCGCCATGGTCGAAACTATCTGTTTCAACTCCCGCTTCTCTCTGCCGTCCTTCTGCGACTGTCTGAGCATACGATCGGCAGAGAATTTGAAAATGTGATCACGGGAATCCCTGTTCAGTACTCCAAAATCCATCTTCGTTATCTCATAATCCTCGGGCTCAGGATCTTGGGTATTTCCCATAGATCTCACTGTAGTGACTTTCCCGGTAGAAGGATCTGTTATTAGCCTTGCATCACTCTTCATCCTTTTAGCTTTCGGAGTACGAGCTGCGTACCTCGTCACTATTTCTTTAACTGGCATAGATAGAGGCTTGAAGCTTTTCCTTTTATTAACTGATTCCATGAGCCAAGGTGGGATTGTGCTGGACACCATTCGATTGTCAGGGGTCTTGACAAGTGCATCTGCATTCTAAGATAGGTCTTGGCAGTGCGTGAGACCTTCCTGTATCTTCCCCTTATGATCGGGGGTGAAGGTGAGATCTTCATCATTGAGGTCACCGACGTCATCCAGATAATCAGGCTCCTCTGAGGCCATTTGGATTTTCTTCTCAGATCTCGTCCTTGGTCTTGACCTTGGCGCGGTTGGATGTTTCACTAGGGCCATTTTCTCCTTCACTAGTATTTTCTTACCTGCATTTGATGACAAAAGAGATTTATTAGCAAGGGCTTGTGTTACACTCTTAATGGGCGAACCAGTGTTATGACTTGTATCTGTAAGAGGTTGAACATCTTTCTTCTTCGCCACGATCCAGATTTCTATTTCCTCAAAAATGCTGCGGGCCCGGAGTCTGATATCACTAGACTCCTCTCTACTCCAATCGATGATCAAAACAGCATCCTCTTCGAAAAAGGTGGCGAATGGATGGGGAACTTCTGAATCATTATCTTCTATATTTCTGGTATCAAACTTCAACTGCAGCAGTTTAATCTGAGATACCGTAAGCCTGGTTCTATCTCGTTCCCAGATCATTTTTTCATTGCCGAGATCTTCCCACAGGTCCTCCAGATGGTAACTTGGTGAAGGGCATTTTCCTAATCCCAGGGTCTGTCTGGCAAAGCCTTTACTATCGAACCCTATTCTTGGTTCATAGAAAGGCATGTGGAAGTTCAGTAAATTACTCCCCACAACAGATGCGTCCAGCATGCTGTTACAGATTAAGTGGCCTAACTTCACTAGGAACAGAGAGTTCCATTTATCTTCCGGGAGAGCTTTTTTAATGACAATGAACAACTGTCTGCAAACTTCTACAAGAATGAAATAGTCAAAAGCGTACCTAGGTAGCTTCAATGGTTCTTCTTCAAATCCTCCTACCCGAATATAAGTAAAACGGAGAAATTGAATATAAAAGCTGCCAAGTACTTTAACTAATCTCTGCGCATTGTCTGAAATCCTCTGGTTAGGCCTGCCAGCCAATTCCTGACATAATTTCCCCCAGAACATATCATGTATTGTTCTATAATCCTCCAAAACCTTATCTCTTCTCAATAATGGACAGCACTCATAGATAAATAAATCTCCATTCCAGGGAGCTTTCTGAATAGGGTATAGGTCTTGAGTACAGGCCAAGCAATACATCAGGTACGAAGACATGTAAAATCCTTCCTTGGTCATCTGAGTCTGTCTGAGCTGGTCCCGAAGAGATGCGGCTATAATTTCAGCCCAGTCAATGTGTTGACTTCCTTCTAAGATGATTTCTACAAAATGATACATCCACTCATCAAAGGATAGGGCCTATTCTGAACTTTTTAATCGGTGAAGGAGAACAACCAAATCATGTATTAGGGGGTTCATATGGTCCTTGGTGAGAGTTTTGGGTAACCGCGACCCTCCTTTATAGTTGGTCTTCGTCCACCTTCTCGCTATGTGACTCCTATTTTTATCAGCATTTTCCCTGAATTGGGCCAGAGACTGGGTAGGCATGAAGTTGACCAGACCTTCATCTGGTATTTTGAAAACTGCTGAAATGGTTCTGCGGTTAACAGGGATTAGGGTTTGACCATCCGTGTTCAAAATACTCTTCAACTTTACATCATATCTATTGATACATTCTTGCACCAATTCCGGACAAACAGTAGCCGGTGGGAAAGCAGCCGCTTCTAACAACCCACTAGCCAGGACTTCTACAATGTACTCCTCGTCAACATGAGTTGAGAGTTTTGAAGGTATAGTATCGACTGAGACCCCTAAAAGATTCATGTCTGTTATGACCGGGGCCTTACATTCAAGATTCTTCACGTTGCCAAAGAAATGCATGACAGACCTCATGCTTGCCTAAAAATATGAAAGTCTACCAGCTCACTGCTTGAACTAATGAATTTGAATGAATAATCAGAAATGAGAAGGTAGAGCTTGAAAGAAGCTACCTGTACGCTTTGCACTTCGACCAGACCACCCTTCCAGCGCCCAGACCTCGCAGTGTACAATAGGGAAAAAAATGACTTACCCAATTTCTGTTTTTAGTTGCCACTTGAAGCGCGAAATATACTCCATTACGCATGTATTAATAAAATTTTTGACACCAAGTGGTGATAAGAAATAAATGCCTTCAAATCAAATTAACTCTTCGGGATCCGTCACCTTTTCAATCATCATAATTCAATCTCAAACCAAATATTTCCCAATCGTGCAAGTGATTGCCTCATTTTCTGTGCACTGGCCCGTTTAATGAAATCACGCCAGGTCTACATGGCGCATCTTGTCAGGACATTCCATCATTATTGATCATGCCGGTAGTCCGTTTGAACTACTTTGAACTCCTTCGAACCAGACCTTGAAGAGGTTCAAACTCTCTCAAGAAGAAAATGCCGCTAGCCTTCCTGCATAACACATCGTTAGTAATAAAGGACTCAGGCCGCTTTTGAACTCCTTCGAACTATTTCGAACCGGAGTTCGAAAAGGTTTGAAGTGATTCAAAAGCCTTGAAAGGATATGTTATTGGCTTAAAACAGGTCAAACTGATACAAACGACGCCGTAAGCTTGGTTTTGACAAATTCAAATGCGCGAAGACTCGTGGGAAGACCAACAAGGTGGAAAAATGAACAGAGTGAAGCTTGACATGAGAACTTAAAAAGTTCAAAATAAGGCGACTCTTACTCACCCAACATCGACTCTGACTGGGGACTGCAAACTTCCCAATTTGCAGAGAACTTTAGAAAATTGGTTCCGCAAACCAACCCAAGCAAACAGAAGGGAAAAGAAAAGAGGGACACAACCAAAACTGAAACACAGGAAACTAACTACTATTTACAAAGGGGACGACCCCGGACACTTAGAGTTTGCATAACTTCAGGTCCTGCCCATTATAGGTGAAGGGCAGATTAACACCATCTGGATATGATAGTTTAAAGGCATTTGAGCCCAGGTTTTCTGAGATGATGAACGTGCCTTTCCAAAGAGATTCTAACTTTCCATGTGCCCCCTTTGATGCTCTTCTCTTATCCCACAGTAGGACTTCATCTCCCACCATAAAACCGCGAGGCCTAGCTCTCATGTCAAAGATCTGTTTCACTTTCAGCTGATGTTCGGTAATATGGTCTACCATATTTTCCCTGTCTTCCTCCAACTTACTTAGGTGCATTATGCGCCTCTCCAGGGGATTTTTAAAATATTCATCTTCAATAACTGCTTGAAGTTGTGCAGAGGATAGCTCGAGAGGCAGAGAAATATGAGCCCCGATCCCATACACCAATTTGAAGGGTGACATGCCAATGGCTCGCTTCAAAGTAATCCTGTCTGCCCAAAGTGCCTCGTGGAGCTTCTTATGCCATTCTCTGGGATTATCATCCATCAACTTTTTCATTATGATGATCAGGTTTTTGTTGCTGGATTCTGCTTGGCCATTTCCCTGCGAAAAATAATCCGAGGAATGAGCTAAGGCCACACCATGTTCATAGCAGAAGGTTGATATTTCTTCTAAAGAGAAATAAGTAGCGTTATCTGCTACAATTTTAATTGGTACCCCGAACCTTACAAAAATAAAATTTATCAAAAAGTCACACACCACCTGAGAATTGGCTTTCTTCGTGGGTATTGCCTCCACCCATTTTGTGAAGTAATCGGTGGCAGTTAGAATGTAACTATCCCCGGCGCTAGATGGTGGGTTCAAGGGTCTGATGAAATTAATTCCCCACTACCTGAATGGTTCTTCTATTATAACGGGCTTCAGAGGTAACGCTGCTAGATAGGGTCTCCCAGAGAATAATTGACACTTGTCACAACTTCTTACATACTGGTAAGCATCTTTAAACATCCCTGGCCAGTAGAACCTGTTTCGAAGAATCTTATAAGCTGTCACGGTTGAGGAGTAATGCCCTCCGCATGCTTCGTCGTGGAATGCTCTTAACAATTCTTTCCTTTGTCTTTCGTCCACGCACCTGAGGAAAGTGCCATCAACTCCCTTCTTAAACAAGGTACCCTAGGAAATTACATATTTACTGGCTCTCAACCTTAGGTTCCACCTCTCCTTTTGATTCAGATGATCTGGACACTCCCCATATGTCAAGAAGTAACTAACATCTGAGAACCAAGGGTCAATTGAGCTAACCAGCAAGGCCATTAGAACTTCGTCTATTTTTTCACAAATTTCGTTATCCTCTGCTATCAACTTGCACAAACCCTTGCCTCTCACCAAATTCGTGGGCTTGATCGTCAGGTCATACTCCTGGATTTTTGCAATCCATACGGCTTTATTATTCATACCGATTTCTTTTTGAATCAAAATGCTTTTGACGGCAGTCTCCGGTACATATATGGTACTATGTGAGTGAAGGATATAATACCTAAAATATTTTACTGCCTTCACCACCGCATAAGCATATTTTTCTATTTGAGGATATTTAAGCTCGTGCTTCTTGAGAGGCACGCTCATGAAAGCTATGGGTGCTTCTTGCCCGTCTTTATCCTTCTGCGTGAGCATGCTTGAAAGGGTATGCTGGGAAGCATAACAATATATAATGAAGTCCTTTTTAAAATCAGGACTTTTCAGCACTGGTGCCTGGGATATGACAGTTTTGACTTCCTCAAATGCTTTCTTTCCGTCATCATTCCATTTAAAAGGAACCTTCTCGCTCATCATCTCAATCATGTGTCTTGTTACCTCGGAGAATTCAGGGATGAAAGCTCACAGAAAATTGATTTGCCCGAAGAAGGACTTCAGGCCGATTCTGTTAGAGGGCAGGCTGAGCTGTTGGATTGCTTTGACCCGATCGGGATCTATTTTTATGCCATCTTTCGATACGATATGACCGAGTAGTTTTCCCTCCTCTACAAAAAATACGAACTTTTTGGGGTTCAAGGAGATACCATGATCCCTGCACCATTGCAAGACTCGTTCTACATCATTCAAGTGCTGATTCCTCTTTTTGGAGAAAACTGTAAGATCATCCAAATAGATCACTATGATGTTATTCCTGAGATCTTCAAATGAAGAGTTAATTGCCCTTTGGAAAGTGGCGCCTGCATTTATTAACCCGAAGGGCATCTTGTTATAGGCGTAAGTACCCCATGGTGTGATGAAGGCTGTCTTATGCTGATCGGCCTTCGCCACGCCTATTTGATTATAACTTGAGTAGCCATCCAACATTGACATGACTTCCGAACTGGAAACTGCCTGTAAAACATGTTCCATGACGGGCAGTGCATAATTGTCTTTTAGACTTGCCTGGTTCAGGTTACGAAAATCAACACAAATTTGCACTTCGCCATTCTTCTTCCTTACTGGGACTATGTTAGCTATCCACGTCGAATGGTGAATAGGGTAAATGATTCGGGCTTGTAACATTTTCTTAACTTCCTTCAGTATGGCTTCTGACACCTTGGGGTTATAGTTTCTTAGTTTCTGGCGAAAAGGAATAACCCCAGGCTTCAAAGGGATTTGATGCTCAAATCGACCACCTCTGAAAATCTTCAGATCTCCATAATCCTAGGTGAAAACATCTCTATATTCTTTCAATAACTTCTTCCAATCTTCTTTCTCAGATTCAGTATAGCTTTGACTAATGGAGATCCACCTAGGGGAATCCTGATCACCTATATCGATCTTATCATACTCTTTTGGATTTGGGGCATGTGAGACTTTTTCTTTCATCGTACTGTCATCTCTTCTTCTGAATAAGTGCTCCAGAGAAACCAAGCCTTTAGGGATCTTATTACTTTTTAGCTAAATTACTCCTGCATTATCATTCTCATCCTAGTAAAATTCTGTACATTCATTCTTTGAGCCTTCAAAATATGTCTCAGTGAATCCAGCAGCACACTCCAGGAATTCTTTAAGTTGTGCATCATCATCAAAAACCTGCAAGTTTTGGACATTGTCTGGTACCCTTGGCTTGTATATCATTTCAATCTGGTATTTTTTAGTTTTAAAATCAGGATGCGGCAAGAGCAAGGAGGCTAATACGGCCAAAGAATCTGCTCTAGTATTCTGATTTCTAGGGATATACTCAATGGAAAAAGCGTCAAAGGATTCTATATCATCCCAGACTAAATTTCTGTAATGCTTTAATTTCTCATTCTTTACAGAAAACCGACCCCGAACCTGTTTAACTATTAATTCAGCGTCCCCTTTCACAATCATCTTTTTAACCCTTCTCAACTTGCATTCCTCCAGGCCCAACAACAAGGCTTCATACTCTGCAGTGTTGTTGGTGTTTTTGAAATCTAATTTGAAAGAAAAAGGAATGCAGTCTCCATTCGGGGGGAAAAGGACCACTCCGGCACCCGAACCTGAGCTAGAACAACTTCCATCGAATTCCATCTTCCAAATATCTTCTTCTCTATCGGGTTCGATCTGAACATCTTTATCTGGAGCAGACAGAATAACATAATTCTCGAAATTACATTCTTCATACAGGATTTGGGCTCTGGGTTCAGCTGAAGGCATTACGGTATATTTATTCTTGGGTTCAGGTTCTAACTTTACTTTTCTTTTGCCTACGGGAATTGTAGCTTCAGACCAATCCATTTTTATATCCCCACCCAAGTCTTTACAGAAGGTTCTGCTGAGTAACATTCCGTAACTAGCAGGTATATCGGCTACTAAAATAGTGAGTTTTAGCCGCTTGTCCAAGTAGGCTGCCAGAACAGCCTGGCAGTCTTTGATCTGACCCTTCAATGGCACTTCTTTGCCATCCATAGAGTAACAATGGCCGAAGGTTTTAGTTAAGGGTAAGTCCAAGGCTTTAGCTACGGGGGCATGCATTATGTTGTCAGAGGCACCAGAATCGATAATACAATTACTCAATTTTTGGCCATTCAACAGGAGAGATACATAAAAAGGATTTGGCTTTTCCTCTTCAGACTCGGTTTCTACAGAGTTCGTGGATCGACATCCTTCTGGAACTTGGGGAGTATCTTAAGGTTGGAAAGCAAAAGGTTCTTGAGTAGCAGAAGTTTCTCCTATAAAAGGTGTATCCACTTGAGGGCTTACATAATTTTCTCCTTTAACATATTTTACCAACCTATCCAGTTCTCTAGGGTTCATTCTCAAGAAATCAAGAGAGGAAATAGAAACTGTAGATGACTTACAAAACTCAACAAAATCAAAAGGAGAGGAAGGGGCAACTGCATTCCTGGAAAGAATTTTTACCTCTGAACTTTTTGAATTCGTACGTGTTTCTTCACCAGTAGGCTCCTTTCTTTTTGTATCTGTGCTCGTGGCAGCTGCACCTGGAACAAACTTCTGAGTTCGTTGGTTCCTTGTTAAAATAACACAAGCTGGATCTTGTAGAGTTGCCAGCACACTTCCCCCTTGCTCTGCACCAAGTACATATTCAGAATAAAAATATCCTGATGTACCCATGTCTTGAGAATCATTTTCTTTATGAAATTGTTCATTATTCACCTCATCCCTGGTTGCATTTAGTTGTAAGTATCTCAACCATTCGGTGCATGTATCCCCATCATGGTCAGTGGTCAAATGGAACGAGCACATAGTTTCTTTGGGAGCAGCCTCTATCTGTAACCTTGGTTGAGGACCAGGTAACTGCAGCGCTTTCGTCTGCTGTTGGGGCAGTTGTCTTCGACTTATATCTTGATAAGGAGCTGGATAAGTAGTCATTCTATTCTATTTTCTTTTTAGCATTGCTATATCATTCATAACTCTCTATATCATTGGATCTGTAGTTGCACTTGTTGAAGGGTTGCTAGGAGTTTGTGCTTCTCTCTTCCACTTGCCAGCTGTTATGAGAGTGTCTTCGAGCTCAATTGCTCTTGTTTGTGCGTCTTCGAAGTCAGGCACTCCGTCTTTCAACAAATGAAAGATTATATCCGGCGGAACCGCATTGAGGAAGTAAATCTTTTTGTTCTCATTGCTCGGAGCAGCAGTCGCGGGAATTCTTTGTAGAATTCTATTGAATTTAGCCACGAACTCTCTCATTGGTTCATGTATCTCCTTCTTTAGCTGACTAAGTTGTATCAATAAAGAGACCTCATTGTCAGGCGTTTTGAACCTTCTTTCGAAAGCCTGCTTCATGATGTCCCAATTCGTAATAGATCCATTTGGCAAGTGGCTGAATCAATCAGCAGCAGCATCTACTAGAGTTCTGACAAAGAGTCTCACTGCTACATCTTCGATAGATACACTCATGATCCCGCAAGCGGTTTGGAAGGCATTGAGATGATCATCTGAAGAGACTTTGTTGTCCCCGCTGAACTTAGGTAGAATTTGATTGGCTCCTTTAGGTAGATCAGCAGGTTGGTTAACCCCTAAGTTCAGAGGCCCAATGTGTTGAACCCAAGGTTTGTTTCCAGCCATGAATGGAAGTTGGAGATTCAAAGGTTGAATATTTAAGACAGTGGGAATTACAGTACCCAGAGAAATGATTGCTTGGATGGTTAAAGGGACAGCTGGATTTCGCGAGGGAGATGAGGGTCGACTGACAGTTTGAGCTTTCTTCCTTCGGGAATGATTTGAATCTGGTTTAAAATTAAGGCTTTCTAACAGTTCAAAGTCTTCATCCACCAATCCTCTACTACGTTCCCCTCTCGTGTATCTTCTGGTTGCCAGTTCAAGAATCTGTTCAAAACTTAGTTCCGCGGTTGATCTTGTGCAAGCCTATTAACTACGACGGCTTCCCTAGCAACAGGAATACCCCTCAAGCGTTCACCAAGTTCTTCTTCTCTTTCAAGCACTTCTTGAACCCGCTGGAATTCTTGATTACTTCGTCTGAATCTCCAAGTGACTGCAGCTAGGTCTGAGATTAAATCCTCCTGTGTGTCTTGAAAACCTAAATTTGGCTGGAGCACAGGGAACACATTATCATTAGGTAGCACCATTATGTGGCATTGTGATGGGAAGTGGACTAGTGCACTTGACTGGTCTTTCCCCAGTAGAGTCGCCAAAAATCTGTTGGCAAACAGATTTGTTCTCTTATACTCTGATATGTATCCTCCGACTCTATGCCTCTGAAAACAAATCATTTACACAACAGTTGGGTAAGCATTTACTTTGCTTCCCTCTGAATTTTGCAAAAAGGTACAGCTCCCTTTATAAGATATTCAATGAATGGAAAAAGTAATTTTAACATACAAGCTTTTAACTGAAAAGCAGTAAAAGGACTCTCAACCGTTCCTAGACGGATGAGGTAGAACAACAGAAACTTGTAAAACTAATAGATGTAACAGAAGACTACCTTGTGAAAGAAAAATAAGCTTCAGCGGCCATTCAGAGAAATTTAGACTAACTAACAAAAAATGCGTCTACAGAAAAACTATAACTCACAGAACTATAATAAATGACTGAAACTGAATAGCACATACACAAGATCGATATATAATTCCCAAGGTAGAACATATATATATTTCACTATTTGATTCAAAGATCAAAATATTTTCATGCACAAGTATTCAGGTAAGACTGGCCCAAAGTCCAGTTATCATCAGTCATTCAAACTACTGCAAAAATAAAAAAAAATGGAAAGAACTTGTATTACTGCCTCTATTCCCTTCTATATTTTTTTAAAAAAAATTCTAATCTATCCCCCTTTTCCATGTCTTAAGCACCAGCTTAAATAGTTTAAACGGTCCAAGAAAGCCTCCCGAAAAACCCGGCTTCTCAGACCCCATTAAAACAAGAAACCGTTAACAGTTTAAAACCAGTTTCTAAAGAAGAGTTAAGGTAGGGTCAATTGAGTAAACAAAACTGAATTTGATTCAGTTTTTTTGAGCATCTTCTGATGTGGCAACCTTTACAAGCTTCCAGGACCGGTAAACTCGGAGTAGCTCCTGAGTAGGCGGGGCGTGTAGGTTCTTCAACGCGATCAATTTGGCATGCGTGGCATTTTTCTCCCATCTCATCTCCTGAATTTTCTCCGCTTGCTTTGGCAATTGACCTCGGTTTAAGATAAGCATTGCTTCTATGTTGGCGGTCCTCGTGAGGTTATGAACCATCGGCGCTTCACTTTCCTTGAAAGCGTTCATTTCATCCACAAAGGACTTCACTAATGCATCAACTCCCTAGTTTGCATCTTCCAATTGTAGAATACCTGAGGGATTTACTATTTTAATGTCCTTCAGGGTGTCAGAGTGAATCTCATTCACGGCCTTTTCCATAACCCGCATCTGAGAAATGGCTGTCTCAAACAAAGTGTTCTTCCAGCTGAAGTTCTTCTTCAGGATGAATAGCATACATGGGTCGACCAGCTTCATGGGGTTCTCTGTCAGAAATTGCTTCACTCCGTAATCTTAAATTTCTTGTACTCTTTTCATGATCTCTGAACAACTTTCAGCTTCACTTTCCCATATTGGGATCAATGTCTGAATTTCCCCTAAGAGCGCTTCGCCGTCTGTACGGGTGCTCACAAACTCTTTTATGAAAGCACTGCCTTCCGCTATGATACCATCTGTCCATGCCTTCATTACCTCTGTCCAAGTCCTCCCCTGCTGAACCTGCTTGAACAGCCTCTGACTTTCCGTCGAATTAGGGTCGAACCCCTGATGAGTCTGCGCTAGAGGTATTGCACTATTCTCAGCAAGCGAAGATAGGAATTCCGCCATGGTCGAAACTATCTGTTTCAACTCCCGCTTCTCTCTACCGTCCTTCTGCGACTGTCCGAGCATACGATCGGCAGAGAATTTGAAAATGTGATCACGGGAATCCCTGTTCAGTACTCCAAAATCCATCTTCGTTATCTCATAATCCTCGGGCTCAGGATCTTGGGTATTTCCCATAGATCTCACTGTAGCAATTTCAGCAGTGACTTTCCCGGTAGAAGGATCTATTATTAGCCTCGCATCACTCTTCATCCTTTTAGCTTTCGGAGTACGAGCTGCGTACCTCGTCACTATTTCTTTAACTGGCATAGATAGAGGCTTGAAGCTTTTCCTTTTATTAACCGATTCCGTGAGCCAAGGTGGGATTGTGCTGGACACCATTCGATTGTCAGGGGTCTTGACAAGTGCATCTGCATTCTGAGATAGGTCTTGGCAGTGCGTGAGACCTTCCTGCATCTTCCCCTTATGATCGGGGGTGAAGGTGAGATCTTCATCGTTGAGGTCACCGACGTCATCCAGATAATCAGGCTCCTCTGAGGCCATTTGAATTTTCTTCTCAGATCTCGTCCTTGGTCTTGACCTTGGCGCGGTTGGATGTTTCACCGGGGCCGTTTTCTCCTTCACTAGTATTTTCTTACCTGCATTTGATGACAAAAGAGATTTATTAGCAAGGGCTTGTGTTACACTCTTAATGGGCGAACCAGTGTTATGACTTGTATTTGTAAGAGGTTGAACATCTTTCTTCTTCGCCACGATCCAGTTTTCTATTTCCTCAAAAATGCTGCGGGCCTGGAGTCTGATATCACTAGACTCCTCTCTACTCCAATCGATGATCGAAACAACATCCTCCTCGGAAAAGGTGGCGGATGGACGGGGAACCTCTGAATCATTATCTTCTATATTTCTGGTATCAAACTTCAACTGCAGCAGTTTAATCTGAGATACCGTAAGCCTAGTTCTATCTCGTTCCCAGATCATTTTTTCATTGCCGAGATCTTCCCACAGGTCCTCCAGGTGGTAACTTGGTGAAGGGCATTTTCCTAATCCCAGGGTTTGTCTGGCAAAGCCTTTACTATCGAACCCTGTTCTTGGTTCATAGAAAGGCATGTGGAAGTTCAGTAAATTACTCCCCACAACAGATGCGTCCAGCATGCTGTTACAGATTAAGTGGCCTAACTTCACTGGGAACAGAGAGTTCCATTTATCTTCCGGGAGAGCTGTTGTAATGACAATGAACAACTGTCTGCAAACTTCTGCAAGAATGAAACAGTCAAAAGCGTACCTAGGCAGCTTCAATGGTTCTTCTTCGAATCCTCCTACCCGAATATAAGTAAAAGAGGAAAATTGAATATAAAAGCTGCCAAATACTTTAACTAATCTCTGCGCATTGTTTGAAATCCTCTGGTTAGGCCAGCCAGCCAATTCCTGACGCAATTTCCCCCAAAACATATCATGTATTGTTCTATAATCCTGCAAAACCTTATCTCTTCTCAATAATGGACAGCACTCATAGATAAATAAATCTCCATTCCAGGGAGCTTTCTGAATAGGGTATAGGTCTTGAGTACAGGCCAAGCAATACATCAGGTACGAAGACATGTAAAATCCTTCCTTGGTCATCTGAGTCTGTCTGAGCTGGTCCCGAAGAGATGCGGCTATAATTTCAGCCCAGTCAATGTGTTGACTTCCTTCTAAGATGATTTCTACAAAATGATACATCCACTCATCAAAGGATAGGGCCTATTCTGAACCTTTTAATCGGTGAAGGAGAACAACCAAATCATGTATTAGGGGGTTCATATGGTCCTTGGTGAGAGTTTTGGGTAACCGCGACCCTCCTTTATAGTTGGTCTTCGTCCACCTTCTCGCTATGTGACTCCTATTTTTATCAGCATTTTCTCTGAATTGGGCCAGAGACTGGGTAGGCATGAAGTTGACCAGACCTTCATCTGGTATTTTGAAAACTGCTGAAATGGTTCTGTGGTTAACAGGGATTAGGGTTTGACCATCCGTGTTCAAAATACTCTTCAACTTTACATCGTATCTATTGATACATTCTTGCACCAATTCCGGACAAACAGTAGCCGGTGGGAAAGCAGCCGCTTCTAACAACCCACTAGCCAGGACTTCTACAATGTACTCCTCGTCAACACGAGTTGAGAGTTTTGAAGGTATAGTATCGACTGAGACCCCTAAAAGATTCGTGTCTGTTATGACCAGGGCCTTACATTCAAGATTCTTCACGTTGCCAAAGAAATGCATGACAGACCTCATGCTTGCCTAAAAATATGAAAGTCTACCAGTTCACTGCTTGAACTAATGAATTTGAAGGAATAATCAGAAATGAGAAGGTAGAGCTTGAAAGAAGCTACCTGTATGCTTTGCACTTCGACCAGACCACCCTTCCAGCGCCCAGACCTCGCAGTGTACAATAGGGAAAAAAATAACTTACCCAGTTTCTATTTTTAGTTGCCACTTGAAGCGCGAAATATACTCCATTACGCGTGTATGAATAAATTTTTTGACACCAAGTGGTGATAAGAAATAAATGCCTTCAAATCAAATTAACTCTTCGGGATCCGCCACCTTTTCAATCATCATAATTCAATCTCAAACCAAATATTTCCCAATCGTGCAAGTGATTGCCTCATTTTTTGCGCACTGGCCCGTCCAATGAAATCACGCTAGGTCTACACGGCGCGTCTTGTCAGGACATTCCATCATTATTGATCACGCCGGTAGTCCATTTGAACTACTTTGAACTCCTTCGAACTAGAGCTCGAAGAGGTTCAAACTCTCTCAAGAAGAAAATGCCGCTAGCCTTCCTGCATAACATATCGTTAGTAATAAAGGACTCAGGCCGCTTTTGAACTCCTTCGAACTACTTCGAACTAGAGTTCGAAAAGGTTCGAAGTGATTCAAAAACCTTGAAAGGATATGTTATTGGCTTAAAATGGGTCAAACCGATACAAACGACGCCGTAAGCTCGGTTTTGACAAATTCAAATGCGCGAAGACTCGTGGGAAGACCAACAAGGTGAAAAAATGAACAGAGTGAAGCTTGACACGAGAACTTGAAAAGTTCAAAATAATACGACTCTTACTCACCCAACAGTGTGGTACTCAATTATATAGAGAAAGATAAAGCTAACACGATTCTCCATGAGATGCATTATGGGACTTTAGGTGGCCATTATTCAATTATGAACACCACAATAAAAATAATTTCTGGGATATTAATGGTAAGCTCTTCTCTTGGAAGTTGGAATGATATAGTGAGAAAGTAACAATAGTGCCACTTTTTATTGGTAAAAGGAGGAATTCATCCATGCCACTTCACCTAATCATGATGGATGATCCCTTTGAACAATGGAGATTGGACTTTGTCATGATGATCAATAATATGTCAAACATATGTCACAAGTGGATTCTCACAACCACTGAATACTTGACAAAGTGAACTAAGGCCATTCTATTAAGAGACACAATTAAGGGTGTGATATTGGAATTTCTATAAGAGCTTTTCACAATATTTAATCCCAAAGAACCATTATATCTAATAATTCTAAGGCCTTTCTTGGCTCAAGAATTTTAGAATTTCATTTGAAGAATGACATTTTCTTGTAGACATCCTCAAAATATAATACATGTATGGAAATGAGTTAGTGTAATATAAAAAAAGAATCTTGTCAAATTAATTAACAAGGTAGGGGATGATTATCAAAGGGAGTGGCACAAGCACCTAAATATAGCCCTATGGGCTGATCATATCACCCTTGAAGAGAATTATAAAGAAATCCCCTTGTGAATTAGTGTATGTGAAGAGTGTCATCATACCAATTTCAATAGAAATACTCACCATTGAAGTAATAAAAGAGATTTATGTTATAAAAATTGGTGCAATGCAGGTCAAGTTAGTTGAATTACTAAAAATTCAAGAAAAAAGAGAGCATTCTCACAATGCGACAACAAGTCATTAACCAATAGTAACAAAGTAGTTTGATATTAAAACCTAAAATCCTACTTTTAAAGAAGGATATTTAGTCCTTATATATTAGGAAAGAGCCATAAAAACCAGGTGCAACATACTAATTTTGATTCATTGTGGAGAGACACTTTCTAGATCATAAATTGTAACATAATTCCTATGGATTGGCAGATCAAGAAGGGAATGCCCTTGAGATACAAGTAAATAGAGACTTTCTAAAATATACCAATTGAATTATTGGCAGTCCATTTGTATATAGTTTGTTTCCTTTCCTACAAGTGTGTTTCCTTCTTTTCTTTCAATAAGTGCAATGAAGAACAAATTAGGTGAATAAACACAAATATAGTGACCAAGTTTTTGTGCTTCAACACCTATTTTTGAATCATTCATTTTTAAATATGGCCAATGATCTATCCCAATAGAAATTAACCATAAAATTGTGTAAGTTCCATGATCTCCATGGTAATTTTTTCAAATAATTAGCAAAATGGCTCTCCAAGCATGTATTTCAATTCACCATTTAAAGAACACAATGGTCAGGGGTTTGATGCATTAATTCACACAAGTGGAGAAAATATTTCAAATTATCCCTCAACTAGTAAAAATATTCATTCAAAGCCTTTGAGAATTATACCATGTTTGAGAAGTTGAGAGTTTTTTTAAGATTAACATAAGAGGATTTCAGTGAATAGGAAAATAAATCTTATAGAGTAAGGTTTTAATAAGAGAATAAGAACCATGGATCCTATAGGATCAACCTATTGTAGTGATTATCTAAATAAGAAAATAATTCATCTTGTCAGAAAGTGTCAAGAGCTTACTCCTGAATGCAAAGGTATCAAATCATATAGCTCAATCCTGCATAGAGAAAAGCACAAGACTAAAACACAAGGAGCATGCATAAAGGTTGTTGTAAATATTCATCTTTGGTTATGGACTACACAAACTCTATTTTTGACTCCAGTTATCAAAGAACACTAAAAATTCAAGGGAATGCACTCATAAGAGTATGATAAAGAAGGTTTTAAGAAATGACAACAAATATTTTGGATTCAAACTATGGAGCTCTACTGTATCTTAGTATATGGCTCCTCTAGTTCACCCATGCCCAAAGTTAGTAGATATCTATGTACAAAGGTATAATCCCAATAATAGAACTATCATTGGGAGACACATTAAAGTTATGGATTACACTCTAGTGGTAAGGGAAATGTTGTCAGTCCCTTACAAACCTAATGCAAAATTCTATTCTCTTATGAAATCATATATTATCCAGAAAAATTAATAATTTGAAGTTTTTGAATCAAGCACTCTAACTAGACAAGACAAATACCCATTTGACTCTACAACCTATTGCTCATTCTAGTTTCACACCAAATATGCAAGATTTTTTCTCTATGTTAGCTTTTATTTTTGGGATCTATAATGATTCAAGTGTATAAAACTTCTAGTTGGGTGCAATTCTACTTGAAAATAGTTCCAATGCAAAAAGCTTACAAAATGGACTTTGTAGAAAAAATTTGTCATCAATTGTCAAATTTTAAGCATGAGTAGTTTTTTAGGTACCAATATTTTCTTTTGCATCTAATGACATTTTAAAATGTCAGGTTCTTTCAACCACACATACATTTGGATTGAGTGGAAGCCTCCTCATATCCAGAAACATTTATTCCAGTATCTGCATGGATTGGTTACTATAATTTTTTTAGAGAAATTTTGAATCTGAAACTAATTAATCTGATGCCCAAAGATATTATCTTTAGAATACATTTTATTCGAGAGAGTGGCTAACAAATTCCAAAATTCCATGTGATTGGTTCTTTGGATCTCATTTTACCATGGTTTGGTTCCTTAGTTTTAAGGAGGAATTAACATATACTCAATATTCTTAAGGGTGAATCAACATATGCTGAAAAAATTAAATTTATTACCAATCATTCATTTATGTAACTCATGTACATAATTAAACAACTAAAAGACAAAGAGGACACATGAAATTGAGACTTTATGTGGATAACCCAAGATGGGAAAAATCATAGTGATAATTACACTAACTATATGAAGAAATTGATTACAAAAGTTTAGGCTAGAGGCCAAGGAATTCAATGCTCCTAAAAATGACTTGCATACTAAGCCGTACTGCCTTAGGGAAATATATAGTTACTTGAAAAAACTAAAGGTCTCTTATTTAGGGAAGTATTACAATGGTTTCTATTTGAACTAAGTACAAATGCATTCCTCTACAATGTTGATTATAGTTCTTTATTTATACATAAACAATTGATTTAATCTCTATAGTTAAGAATTTTTAGTCTTCTTCTCTTCACAATATCCTATACATTTTCATACATATCATTGGTAATTATGTTTGAAGGATCTTCACCTATACACATTTACTGCAACAAAGAATAATCTTCATTAAGTTGACCAAAAAGGATGTAGTATATAATCCATGAACCGTTGTCTCCAAACATGATCTTGAATAAATGTGAAGGGGAAAATAAACATGTGAAGCACCATTCCTATTCAAAACACCCTCTATAGGATCCAAAATAAATTATCGCCATAATCACCGCACACCACCAAAAAGTTCAAAAAATCAAGATAAGAAATTACAAATGTATGTCAACTAAACAATTATAAGATTAATTAAAAATAATCTTCATTAAGTCGACCAAAAAGGATGTAGTATATAATCCATGAACCGTTGTCTCCAAACATGATCTTGAATAAATGTGAAGGGGAAAATAAACATGTGAAGCACCATTCCTATTCAACACACCCTCTATAGGATCCAAAATTGTCACCATAATCATCGCACACCACCAAAAAGTTCAAAAAATCAAGATAAGAAATTACAAATGTATGTCAACTAAACAATTATAAGATTAATTAAAAATCCCCAAAATTAATGTAGATGCTCAAGAAATGCATCACCTGATAACCAAATAGAAATATTATCTAACTGAATCACCAAAACTACTAAAAATGAGGGAATGTAGAGAATTCCTTCAAGTAGGTACTCTATTCTTGACAAATTGATACTCAAATCATTGTAACTTCTTTCACGAAGAAAATAAAAACATGAAAAATGATATGTAGCACCTTCATACACTTGTTAACATCATATCTCAATCTCAAGACAAAATATGTTGATATACCAAAATGTAAGGAAAAAGGGTAAAGCCAAGTTTGATAGACTGGTCACCAAAATATTCAATGTTATGTGCAGTTCTGATGAAAGAAAAATAGGGTAAGGATGGTGTTCTTCCTCTCATACATTGGAAGGAAGATGATTGACTAGTCTCAAGCCTTGAATGGGTGCATTGATACTTCATTTTTAAGGAAGATGAATATGTAATTTAGATTCAAAATTTTAAAATCTAAGACTAGATATAGAGAAAACATGATATTTTATATGTATAGGAAAACTATAGATTGAAAGACCGATTTAAGAACTAGATTTGGGAAATAAAAATAATAACTAACTTTTAAAATAAACTTTGGCTTGAAACAAGAGGACATGGGTGACTCCAAGGGATAGGGACAATTCAAATTTGGCCTTGTCTTAGCACTTTATGATGAAATGACTAGTAGACAGTAGCTCCTAATATGATATCTTTGTATCTCCTACACACGTGCACCATTTGTTTCCTATGTGGAAAGGGGTTTTCCTAAGTCAAACCCCAGTTGAGAAATTAACCTTGAAATAGAAATGAAATTCTTAAAAAGAAATGAGTTGATATGTAGCAGAGACTTGATAAGATTCTTATACCTTCACAAAGCTTCTTGATGTCAAAATATTCATGAAGATTCTTGATACTATCTTTGATTTTGTCTCTTAGGATAGGAAGATCGTGAATTCCTTTACAAATGTCTATATCTACAAATAACTCCTTGTCTTCCATGCCATGAATTCATGTCTTGAATCGAACTTGATGCTTGCTTTATTTCTTGAATTGCTTTGATGGTCCTTGAGAGGTCCTTGAGTCAAGATGACATTGAATTCATAGCTTACCAAAATGGAGGTAGAATTTTTTATATATTCATCCTAGCCATTTCAAGGTGCAAAACTAGGAGGATGACACAGATTTAGGAATCCTACTAAAACCAAATAAATATTACTTGATTTAAATTTGGGGATAAATATTGGGGATATGGGTGACTCAATGTATATGGGAAACTTTGACTTGCCTCCGACCCTCCATGTCACCCTTTCCCACCTAAAAAAAAAACCCAAATTTGGACTAGAGGTCCTATTTGCTATGAGGATGTTGAAAATATGTGTAAAATTGAGGCTAGATCATGCATAACAGGCATGGAATATTTGGACACAAAAATGGGGCATAACTAAGGAATAAACTATATAGTGATATAATTTAAGACACTGCATTTAGCCCCCACTTAAGTGGGAGTATGAACCTACTTCATACTCTTAGTAAAGTAGATAAAATCATAATAAATAACTCTTATCAATGTAAAAGAGACAAGGAAAACACCAAGCCCCCAAGTGACTTAGGTCCTCATCAATATAAAATCAATGCAAAAGAAACATTCACATGAGAAGAGAGCAAAGAAAATACATGACCATACTAGCCTAGCAAGGTTAAACTTACTATAGGTCATGCAAAGAGATTCATATATCAGTGCAATGAAGAATTGAATGGTCCTAGAAAGTTTTATTATGGTAGTCAACTCACCTCAAAGGATAACCAAGAAAAGAATTATATGCTAGGAAATATTGCTAAAACAAATGGTGCAAAAGGATAACAAAGGAAAGTATTGTATCCAAGGAAATATACTAAGATAATGGTGCAAAAATATAACCAAGGAAAACATTATATCCAAGGAGATTTTCCAAAAGGGGATTACAAAGAAAAAGACACATTTTTCTAAGTAACCTAAAAGAAATGACCGCAAAATTTTATTTGAAATGTGTGTGCATAATTTGAAACAATGAGAAAAGTGTATGCCCCCACGTTAAAGTGATTGCGTACACTTTACTAGGATAAATGAATTTAAGGTATCCTAAATTTATATGTAAGACAAGCACATTTCCACAATGAAATGACCCCAAAAAGGAGAAAAAAAGGGAAATAAAGAACATAACTGTACACAAAGAAAAGGGGGGAACAAGATGTAAGGGATTGTTCACCTTTCCTTAATGCACAAATTAGAAGGAAGATTCCCCAATAGACTTAAGTTAGACTCAAGTTCTAAGTGGGACAATGATCCTTCACTATTTATGATTAATAATAAAATGGATTTAAGGGTAAATGATATATTGATGCAAAATAGGAGGTTAAATAAGAATAAATGACAAGATTTAGGAGGTAAATATTGGTAGAAAGTAGATAAACAACTATAATGAATTTGCGGGAAACAAAAGATTATACTAACTTGTAGCTTAAATCCAAAAAGATTTTGTATGGTACATAATTAAATGTGCATTATGTTCCTAGGTACAATTTGTAACTTTTTATTGTGTTCTCTATGTTTTTGCCTAAAATTTGAATTGTCACTTTGATAATTCCTAAACTTTCTAGAATATTTTTGATAGTTGCGCCACTCGTTCTTGCACACAAAAGAATGAGGAAAAGGTTGTGGAAAGGGGTTTTCCTTGGTGAAACCCCTATTTAGGAATCAACCTTGAAAATAAAATAAAATTGTATAAAGGAAAGAAAATTTAAAGGTAAATATTAGATGTACCTTGTAAATACCTTCATGAAAATATATTGAGATCACATATATTCATGAAGATACTTGTATGTTTCTTGGATTTTAGTTGTTGACCTTGTAAAATATTCAGTCAAAGGGCCAAATGAAAGAAGGACTAGTCTTGGGATCCACTAAATAATAAACATGGAATGATAATAAAAAAGATGAATGCAAGGAATGCATTATCTCCTTAGCCATCCACATTTTGAATCATTGTGTGCGTGTGCAAAATATGAAACAAGGAACAAAGTGTATGTCCCCACATTAAAGTGATTGAAAATGCATTAATGGGAGAAATGGATTTAACAAATCATAAAGGTACCCACAAGAGACGTTTCCACTATAAGATGCCCCCAAACAAGAAGAAATCAAGGGAAATGTAACACATGACAAAAGAGAGCATAAAATAAAAGGGATCTACTAACTCTAGGGTTAGTATGACATATGATAACTCATGTATATCAAAATTACATCAAAATGAACCATCATCATCCTGCAAAGATAGAAAAACTAAAAGCACAATGCAAGGTCACATAAGATATACAAAGAAGAGTCTTTTTGGGTTTGTATTACGAGGACCAAAAAGAATGGTTGCTACCATTTTGTGTCATCCCTAATTAAACAACACAAAGAAAAAATTATAAACAATGAGAGATGCACGACATAAAATGTATACAACATATAGAATAAATGAGATACAAATAGAAGAATGTCACATGAGGTCAATTTATTTATCACCTTACACCAACAGAGAGACAATGGACATCTAAAGAAATATAAACAAAATACATAACAAGCAACACATCATTTGGGAAAAACATTACAATGAGCAAACACAAAAGTTTAAACCATACAACATGAGCTAATTAAGTATATTACCTACCCCCACCTCCCCTCCTCCCCCCATCTTGGTCTATATTTCTTTAGGGAAGGTGGGAAACATGCAAGAGGAGAAACATCAAGCATAATAGATGAAACAATATCCAGTTCCAAACAAGGACCATTCTCCAAGGATGAGTCACTTTGTTTGTTACTAGGATCAAGAGATAATTATTTTGAAATTCTAGGTAGTAAATCATGATTAATATCAATAATATCATACATATCATAAGAATCACTATCATGGACATCATAATCAATAGTATCTTCTTCATCTAGATTAATCAAAATAGGATCTTTAATCTAAATAGAATCATCATGTTTGTTTAATTTCATCTTTTTAAGATTAACTTCATCTCTTGGGCTATGCATAGATTGGTCAAAGGGAATCAAAGCATTAGTAGGTGTCTTAGGGGAGGAGAGGTTTTTGGAAGTATGCTCATGGGATCTAGCACTACATTTATGATGATGGTCACAAGCACAAGAAATATGTTTGGTTTTGTTTGAGATTTGAGATGGTTTGAGATCAATCAACAATAGGTCATTTTCTTGTTTAGGAGGAAAATGGAGGACACCACACTAGGTTGAGAGATAGCAGCTGCATAATGTTTATATGATATAGGAGGTGGAATTGAAGCATAAATATGAGGTTTGGAAGGTGTAGGAAGAAGTACAAGGTTAGTACATGGAGATGGAACTATAGGAGAGGAATGGATAATTTAAAAAATCTTCTTAATTTTTAATTTTTGACTTGATAAAAAATATTTATCTTTGTTAGGTTGAACTAGTTGAGACATGAAAGGTGAAAAGAAGTCAAGGTCAAAGTTCCCTTGAGTAGCTAAAGGTTGATATATACTATGGTTAATAATTGTGATTTATCCATCATGGGGAAATTTTAGACACTTATGGAAATGAGAGAATATAGATTTCATGGAAGTGATCCAAGGAAGACCAAGTCTAACTTGAAATTGATCAGAAGTTGGATGACAAAAAATGCGACATCTAAGGTTTTCTTACCAACTTCTACAAGAAAAGTAATGGAATGATGAGTATGATAAGTGAAACCATTTAAAGTTTTAATCATCACATCATATTTATCATAAAAATCTTATTGTAGGTGTCTAGTGTAAATATATTCTTTATTTATAACATTCACCATGCAATTAGGATCTATAAGAACTCCATGATAGGGAAGACCATTAATCTTCACAACTATATAAAGAGGACCATCAAGTTCCCTAATAGTCTCACTAGGATCAAATGCAATACAAAGATCAGAATCGAGTTTGGGTTTGGGCTTAGATTGAGCAATAAGGTTAACAACATTGGTAGCTTACATGCACTCACCATCATAGCTCAAAATGGTAGGAGATTCAACAACATCGGTAGAGGAAAACAACAAAGAATGGATAGGATCAATGGTATTGGTTGAATGGGAAGGTGAAGGATTAATATAAACTTGCAAGATTTTGTTGGGAAGAGAACTAGATTTATTTCCTTGATTATTGAAACCCTCAAAAAAATTTAACATTATGATCAATGAGGTCTTGAACAATAGATTTCAAATGGAAACACTTTTTAGTATCATGATCGGGTTGATGATGGTATTAGAAAAAAAATGGGATTAAAGTTCTTGTTGGACTTTTTAGAAGGATCAATTAGCTTAATGGGAGGAAGTGTTAAGACATCAACATTAAGAAACTTCAACATCACATTATGCAAAGATTCAGAAAGAGGTGTAAATTTATGAGGTCTAAAATAAAATGACTAAGGAGCAACACTTTTGGATGTTTCTGCCATTTGCACATCAATGTTGTTTGATGATATGTTGATATTGATGAAGCCTTTTAGTTTTTGAAACTTATGAAAAGGATAGGATGCAACATCACTCTTATCAATCGAAACCATTGCAGTGGTGCTCTCAAGTTGACTCACTTAAAGTTGATAATTATGAAGCTACATAACATTGAGTAAAAGAAAATTTAGAAAGCAATATCTTATCTCAAATGTATTTTTATAAATTAGTAATGAAAATATGTTGAATATCAACATTAGACATAGGATAATAAATTTGAGCATGCCAATGCTTAAATCTACCAATGAAATCAATCACTTTTTCTATAACACATTTTTTGTAATGCATTAAATCGGTCAAAGAAATCTTGGGACCAATATTGTTTTGAAACTGTTGAATGAAAGAATTAGTTGTTAAACATATTGAAATGTTGTCAAAACCTTCATATCAGTTACTTGTTGGTTTTGGTTGGTTACTTGGTCATATCGGTTGGATGTCTATGGCTATCAATCAGACATCAAAGTTTTGGTTATGCATGAAGAATAGATTTAGTACGTACAATTTTGGTGTATGTTTTCAAGTGTACTTGTTTCTACTAATGAAATACATCTTTTGGTACATCATCATGTTTTAGTGATTGTATTTTCCTGAAGTTTCTATCGGTACTAGTTGATTTTTGTGCTTACAGAGTTCTTATAGTTCTTTCTACCTAGACATTCTTGCAGTTCATTAGAAGTCTTGGTATAGTGATCATATCTTGTTCTAGACAAATTTTCATCTAGTTTCATTCATTGGTTGGTTCAAATATTTTGATGATCAAGTCATGGACTTGGTTGTGGAGTTCCGATGTTCCAAAATTTACTAATCTTTTGGTAAATGTAATATGAAATTTATGCATCTTAAGTGTGACCTATATCTAGGTCTTCTAGTAATGTGTTGTAAAGATTTCTGAAGTATGACCTAGATTTAGGATTGGTGGCAGCGTGTTAAATATAATTGTAATATATATATTTTTATGGCTGACATGTTTTGTGGATTGAAAGACATACATGACTACCTTATCAAATGTATATATAAATAGAGATATCATTTGTATATGAAGCAAGCAGGTGTGTGTGCGTGCGCGTGCATGTGCAAGCAAGATAGAGAAATGAATGTTATATAATGCAAGTTTGTTTCAGTGTATATCTAGCAATGATATGTAAGCAAAAGGAAGTTGAGTAAAGTACTGATGTGGTACAAAGAGGACTTACATACTGTGTTTCAAAGGGTTGGTATATGCTAGAAGAAAATCTGTACTAGATCTATTGATGTCGGAGATTATTATGCTATCAACTGGAATTGTTTCATGTATAGATAGATACAATTCTATTAGTTCAAATTTTATTAGTAAAACTCTTTTGTATTGGCAATTATCCTCTTTTATATTTTAGAGTAGTTATCCCCCCAAAAAGTGAGAAAATAGTAGTGAGCCCTTGTAAAAATCACCTTAACCAGTTTCACCTTAACCAGTGTTCATTTCATGAGAATTAACTTCTTTGTGGTTTTTTCCAATTTGGGTTTCCATGTAAATTTTGGTGTTATGGTGTTCATTGCGTTGATGCTTTCATGTTGATTTTTTAATTAGTTTCTGAATGTTTTATGTGCTTACCAGTTTAGTAAAAGTTCATGAAAGTATTTTGGAATAACTGATTCACCCCCCTTCTTAGTTATTTTTCTTGTTTGACAAATCGTATCAGAGCTTGGTCCCTTGTAGATAGAGCTTAATCATTTCAGGGTGATCTAGGATGTTTGAATAGATGGAAGGAGAGTACTATTATGATGAGGATTGGAAAATCATGATGAGCAACATTGAGAGTATCAAATTAGAGAATGAGGAGCTAAAAGAAAATCTTAAGGAAGAAAATGTATGTATTAGTAAATTGAGGGATTATATTTGAAAGTTTAAAGAAAGACACAAGGTAGTTAGTCAAGAATTGAAGGAATCAAAAGAAAAGGTGGAAGATCTAGAAAAGAAGCCGAGTGATAGTATAAAAATATTGAGGAATTTATCAAAGATGGGTGAAAGAAAAAAGGGAAGGCCGGAAGAGGACAAAAGAAGATTTGAAGAACACTATAGAGGAATGGAAGAAAACTCAAGTGAATCTCCAGAGTATCATCAAGAAGGAGTCACATGAAAATGAGAAGCTAGATCAAGAATTAATGAATATGAGATCCAAAGCTAAGGTTTGTGAGAGAAGTACTATTTTGGATCAACTTTTAACCCTGTAGAAGAGGCACAAAGATGAAGAAGGATTATGGATTACCAGTGAATATTTAGATGTGAAGGACAAAGGCACAAAGAAGGTAATTGAAGAAGAAGCGAAGTCTAAGACAAAAAGAAAGATCATAAATCTAAAGACATCTACAAGAAGGCCTCCGGTAAGGTAATCGAATGCTCAAAGGTACTTATCTTTTAATGATTATTGTTACATATGCAAGGATTTTGGTCATAAGGCTATTGAATATAAGATGAGGAAGGAACATAAGGCTCAATGCTTTAATTTTCATAAGGTTGGTCATAAAGAAAATCAATGCAAAAGTCAAGTTTCTAATCTGGTTAAGAAAAGTGGAATGAATATATCTTTCATGGAAATCACTTGTGTGTCACAATTATGGTCATAAGGATAATCAATGTAGATATAAGGTTTAAACAATGAGATTAGGATATAAAGATGTTTACTATTTCAAATGTGGTCAGATTGGTAATTACACTAACACATGAAGATCTGGTGGTGTTTTGATAAATAATGGAGATGGTAATAATATTACGATTTCAAGTGAATCTCAAAAGATAGTCATGGTATATAAGAAGAAAGATGCTAGTGAAGGGAGCCCTATGGTATAAAATCCAAATACCAGAAGATCTAGTGGTGTTTTGATAAATAATGGAGATGGTAATAATATTACGATTTCAAGTGAATCTCAAAAGATAGTCATGGTATATAAGAAGAAAGATGCTAGTGAAGGGAGCCCTATGGTATCAAATCCCAATACCATGTCTTCTAGTAACTAAGATGAGTTCTTTGGCTTAGGGGGAGTATTAAAATTCTATATCAGTCACTTTCCATACTCTGAGGCAATACCAATTGCAACTAGTTTGTTTTTGGTGTATTGGATGAACAAATAATGATTGTAGATATGTCAGTTGATTGATGTACAATGTACAATTAGATTGTGTCAACAATAATTAATTTTCCATTGGAATATCAATTGTGTTAGATCATTTTTATAAAAGTGAATATTTGAATTCATTTGGCACTATTGCAAGAAGAATTAAATTTTTTGTAGTAGAGCTTGAGAGAAAGGTAGAAGAAGATTACTCGAGTGCAATAATGGAGTCTCAATTGATGATTCATGATACTAGTGTGATTGTGTCAAGGATGAGCTATAAGAATTTGATCATAATAGGATCAGACATCTGGAAGTTGGTTTGTCAGTGGATGAATTGCAAATGATACAAAATCTTGGTTTATACATATGGGGAGAATTCCCTAGTGCGATGACAAG
Source organism: Chamaecyparis obtusa (assembly GCA_027943335.1). Taxonomy (NCBI): domain Eukaryota; kingdom Viridiplantae; phylum Streptophyta; class Pinopsida; order Cupressales; family Cupressaceae; genus Chamaecyparis; species Chamaecyparis obtusa. The sequence continues at coordinate 161,194 of BSBK01003286.1, forward strand.
GAATTCATTATGTTCTTGTTGAATCAGTTTCAAGATGGAAGCCTAGTGTTGGAAAAAACCTATCAGGTGATAAAATAAGTAATTGAAGATATCACAGGGTTTTTTAGTGTTCATGACTTGCCAAGAAAGAGGATGATTAGATACAATGAAGTTGAAGAGTTAACTGGTATTGACTATGATTAGTGTGCACTACTAATAAATACCTTTGATGATCTGGCTCTAAGGTATGTTGCCTATGTAATTTTCTAGTAAATTTAGTTTCAAAATTATGATGGTGCCATTTTAGCTGTGGCAGTTTATATTTCTTATAAAATGGTTAGAGAAGGAGTTCAATTTGATCCATGCAAATTGTTGTTGGATAATTTTCTTGAAAATGTTAAGATGTCTGTAGAAGATGGTTATGGATTTTGGTTAGGGTCTTTGGTTGTATTCTTAGTATTCTATTTCATGAGGCCTCTACTTGGTAGAAAGAACATTGAGTGGAGGACTGGCATACCTATCAATAAATAGATTTATAGATACTTAGGGGATTTGGAGAACATGAAAGATGCTTATAAAGCATATTTTAATTCATTTCAAATGAATATTTGTTCCTGTCTGGTTGCACCTATTGTTGTTCTAGTAAGTCATTGTGAGGAGGGTTCCTCCTCTAGTTATAAAAGTGTGATTTTTTCTATCAGTGGTTCCACTCCAGAACCTAAAAAGAGAAGAACTAGTGCCAAAGGAAAGGAAATCGTTACTATCTTGGAGGATGAAGAAGAAGAGATTGAAGAAAAGAAGAGAACATAAGAGAAGAAGGAAAAATAAGAATCAGAAAAGGATGTAGTTTCTCCATTTGAATTTGATTCTATCGATTCTGATGTGATTTAGTCTATGCTTGAGGTTGGGGAATTTGATAGGATTGGAGATATGTGGATTGGTTCCTCTTTAGTGAGAAATACAAAGATAGAGGAATTGTTGACTGATCACTTGATAGTAAGAAGATCATTATTTCTAGTGTGTCTTGTGTGATATCAGTTGAGTTGGTCAGATTATTGGAGAGTGGAGCTGATTATAAAAAGATCAAGGAGTCTATTGGGAAGAATTGTATTGATGCTAAACATAAGTTATCTAGACTAATCAGTGAGATCAAGGAACACATAAAGGAAATTTTAGATATGTACAGGTATTATCTTTGATGGCCTATTGTTGTTGACAATTTTAGAGGCATGATTGAAGTATTTGAGGGAAAATATAGATTAACTAGGAAAGACATATGACTAATTCAAATATAATGAAGGAAGATAGAGGATAAGAGTTGGTAAGTTACAAGATTAAGTACTACAGTTGCAAAGACAAAGGGAAGATCTAGTGAAAACATTTCAGCTAATAAAAGACATGGTTTAGGTTTGATTGGAGCATGTCTATAGTATCCTTGCCGATGTAGAAAGTTATGAATGACGATTTCAGTCTCCGAACTGTATTTCATCTTTTGACATGCTAGTGGAGCATGATAGTCTGTGTGCCTGGATGGGGGCTACTATTGCTTAGAGGAACAAGGAGCTTCCTATTATTAAAGACATGTATAAGAAATATTTTACCATAAAGACTTTTGTATTTGTTTTATTTTTCTTTGATAAAATTTTAGCCCTTTTCCATTGTGAAAAATGGGGGAGAGAAAGTGGAGAGAAAAAAAATTAATGAAGTATCTACTCAAGGGGAGTTTTTGGATTGTTTGAAGTTTTCATGTTTTTGATTTTTTTGTTGTTTTTAAATCAATGCCAAAGGGGAAGATTGTAAAACATATTGCGATGTAGCTAGTGTTGTCATCTTTGATGTCAAAACCTTCATACTGGTTACTTGGCGGTATCAGTTGGTTACTTGGCAATATCGATTGGATGTCTATGGCTATCAGTTAGACATCCAGGTTTCAATTATGCATGAAGAATAGATTTAGTATGTATAGTTTTAGTGTATGTTGTCAAGTGTACTTGTTTCTACTAATAGAATACATATTTTGGTACATCAACATGTTTTGATGATTGTAGTTGGTTAAATTTTTGTCAGTACCTATTGACTGTTGTGCTTACAAAGTTCTTCCAAGTGATCTTTCTACTTGGACATTCTTGTAGGTCATCATAAGTCTTGGTATAATGATCATATCTTTATCTAGATAGACTTTTCATCTAGTTTCTTTCATTAGTTGGTTCAGATATTTTGATGATCAAGTCATGGACCTGGTTGTGGAGTTTCGATATTGGTTCCAAAATTTACTAATATTTTGGTAACTATAATATGAAATGTATGCATCTTAAGTGTAACCTATATTAAGGTCTTGTGATAATGTGTTGTAAAGATTTCTTAAGTATGACCCATATTTAGGATTGGTGGTAGCGTGTTTAATATAAATGTAATATCTTTTATTTTTTGGTCAACATATTTTGTTGCTTGGCCGACATATATGGATACCTTATCAGATGTATATATAAATAGAGATATCATTTGTATTTGAAGCGAGTAGGTGTGCTTGTGAGTGTATGCGAGAAAAACAAAGAATTGAATGTGATATAGTTTGAGTCTGTCTCGATGTATATTTGGTAGCAATGTGTAAGTAGAAGGAATTTGAGTAAAGTATTGTTGTAGTATAGAGAGAAGCACTTACATACCATGTTGCAGAGGTTTAATATATGCTAGTGTAGACATGCAAAATTGGACAAGTGATTTTCAAAATGCATTAAATCATTAAATGGCTCAAAAATCATAAAAATGCATTAAATCATCAAAATGGATCAAAAATCAATAAAATGGACATAATTAAATAAAGTTGAGAAAAATAAATTAAAACAAAGGAATTATTAAATAATGATTAAATGAAAGCTTAAAAGGGCCAAAAACACTATATAATTGATTTAAATCAATTAATTGTATAGTTGTTTTAATAAAAAATCAAAATGAACCTATTACCCTTACATGGCTAAATTTAATTATTTAATTGAATTAAATATTCCTAATTTCTTTCAACAAAGTGATGAACCAATGAGAATTGAGGACAAAAAGACATAAATCACTCAAACATTTAAATTGTCCAAAGATTTGAAACCATTTAAAGGCTTGTCCCCTCATTTGTCCCCCCATTTATGGACAATGCAAAGTTTTTGACTCAACCAAGGGATAACCATGATTACTTCACTCCACCCCCTACCCTTGGACATTTACTATAAATATGAGGCATTTTGGAGAGCATTTCCATCTTGGAATTTCATTTGCAAAGCATTGTTATTATAGGCATTTGAATAGCATTCTAAGAGCAATTTGAGCATTTTGGAGCAATTATCATTGTAGTTTGTCAATTTGAGCTAGATTAAGCATGGAATCATCATAGAAGCATTGTAAAAGCATAATAGCAGCATAATTTCTCATTTTAGAAGTGTCACTAGTGAGGATTTAAGCTGAGAGCTTCATTTACCACTTCTTTCTAGAGAACCATGGGATAATATAGATTGTAGTTTCATTTTAAAGTAGATTTGCATTGTATTTAGTTTAAATTGATGCTATTAGATCTTAATTCCATGAAGGTGATATTCATCATCACACAGCTAGCACAAGAGATGTACCATATCTACTTTAGTTAGAGATTATTGTGCTATTAGCTGGAATTGTTTCATGCATAGACATATGCAATTCTACCAGTTCACATTTTGTTAGTAAAAATCTTTTGTATTGGAAGTTATCATATTTTATATTTTAGGGTAGTTAGCCTGAACAACAGTGAGAAAATTGATAGTGAGCCCTTGTAAAAATCACCTTAACTAGTGTTCATTTAATGAGAATTAGCTCCTCCATGGTTTTTCCCAGTTTGTGTTTCTGCGTATCTAGTGTTATGGTGTTCAATGTGTTGATGCTTTCATGTTGATTTTTGTTATAAGTTTTTGAATGTTTATGTGCTTATCGGTTTAGTAAAATTTTATGAAAATGTTTTGGAATAACTAATTCACCCCCCTCTCATTTATTTGGCATGTTCAACATTAGCAAGTGTTTGTAAATAATCAATGAAATAAAGAGGTAAATAACAATACCATTGCAAGATGTTATCTCAAAAGGTTCTAGTCAATATTTTAGCCATGAACTTATGATGATGATAAAAGTCACTACATAATATTTGAAAAGTTTTTACATGGGTCAAGGGTTCACCTTTACCATTATAAGTCTCGAAGTGAGGTATTTCCATGCATTGAGAGATAACTACACAAATGATATCCATGGGAAAAGAACTAACAATGTCACATATAGGAATATTGAATTCAGATTGATTCATGGAGGGAATTTGTTTTTTCAAGGGTGAAATGGTTTGAGGCAAGGCTATTAATAGTGGATTCAATGGAGAGGTTGGTATGAGACATGTGTGAAATTTTTAGACCATTATGAGAAGTGCAAGGAACATTAGAATATGAAAATGGGACATTGTTGTAGGCAGACATGGATGAAGGTTGGGAAACATGTGGAACACTTAAAGGAGGAGGTATAGAATTGGGAATGCTTCCAAGAATAACATGTATAGGATTGATGTTTGTAACAAATGTAGTCATGAGAGGTGGGGCATAAGTAGAAACACTAGGTAATGAATCAGGAAAATAGATAGATGTTTCAACACTAGTAGGAGATTGAGTCAAACCTAGATCTTGAGACAAATCCTTAAGAGGTGTAACATTACTATTAAAAAGATGTAAAATAGATGATACAAAGTTAATACCATGTTTATCATTATAAATCATCTTTCTCAAATATTATACTAACTTGGAGATAACTTTCGTATTATAACTCTCTTGACTTAACCATTGCTCAAAATTTTCAAAGCCATGGGAACTATTTTGCACTTGGGTAGGAGAATCTCTTAAATACTCATCTTCATCATGAGAAGAGTGGGAAGAAGGATTATCAATGATAGTGGGAATGTCATTAGTAGGCATGTGTGTCTCATCAAGATTCTTAGGAAACAAAGAGGACTTAGGATCAAAGGAACCCCTAATTATATGAATTATCCTAACTAGAATGCTATAGTTAGGACTCAATGTTACAACACTAATGCACAAAATAATAAAATAAAGATAGATCTAACAAATTCAAGTGTGAAATTTGAAAGAGATATGCAAACACTCATTAAATTTATGCAACATAAATGTAATTAAAACACATAATTAAGCATAAAATATAATGAATAGAATATCTAACTATTAAATGAAAAGTGAGGATCCAATGCACATAAAGGGGATCTAACACCACAATCATAATGGAATATCATGTATCGGGTTCACCAAAAATGTACATAAATAAAAGGGGGGAACAAGATGTAAGGGATTTTCCACCTTTCCTTAATACACAAATTGGATAGAAAATGCCCCAATAGGCCTAAGTTAAACTTAAGTGCTAAGTGGGATAATGATCCTTCACTATTTATGATTAAAAATAAAATGGATTTGATGGTAAATGATATAATGATACAAAATAAGAGGCTAAATAAGAAAAATTGACAAGATTTAGGAGGTACAAATGGATAGAAAGTAGATAAACAACTATAATGGCTTTTACAAAATCTAGAAGTTTGTACTAACTTGTAGTTTAAACTCAACGTGATTTTGTAGGGTACAAAATGAACTGGGTGTTCTGTTCCTAGGTACAATTTGCAACTTTTCTCTACGTTCCCTATGTTTTTGCCTAAAATTTTAACAGTCTCTCCAACGGGTCCCAAACTTTTTGAAATAGTTTCAATAAATGCATCACCTATTTCTGCACATAGAAAATTAGGGAAAGGGCTATGGAAAGGGGTTTTCCTTGGTCAAACCCCTGTTTAGGAATCAACCTTGAAAATAAAATGAAATTGCATAAAAGAAATAAAATGTAAAGGTAAATATTAGATCTACCTTGTAAATAGCTTCATGAACGGATTTTAAGATCACGCATATTCATAAAGATGCTTGTATTTTTCTTGAGTTATACTTGTTGACCTTGGAATGTAGAAAGGAATCAAGGATGCTCTCACAAATGCATAGATCTATGAATGAAACTCCTAGATCTTCAATGTTGTTATGATTTATTGTGTATCATCCTAAAACATTAGCACCCACAATTAGATGCTATATTAGGCCCCATTTTGGAGATTTTGAGGTCTGATGTTCATTATATTTGATTCTAGAAACTTGATTCCTCTTTTCCCACTTCTTTTCCACCATTCTAACACCGAGTTCAAATCTGGGATCAAAGTCCTAGGTATAGAATGACTAAACTATTTTGTACCCAGATATAGAAATGTTCAACCATTATGTACCTAGGTATAGGATGGTTCATTTGTTTTGTACCTAGGTATAGAATGACTCAACCATTTTGTACATGAGGATTTATGCCCAAATTTGGTCTGAACCTCTATGTCCGGGTGTTAATGGGAAAAAATATTCAATGACCAGTCTAGATAAATTTTGAATTTTGAAATGAAGGCTGAGGCTTATAAACACCCTATATCTCCTCATTTTGATATACTTTCATTATCTACAACTATGCAATCAAGTTTTCAAGAGAAATTAGATTCAAGATTTGAAGGTAATTACCAAGATCTAGTTTCTCCAACTCATTCAAATTAATTCCAAGGAAATCTTCTCCATTGAAGAAAGTTTCTCTCTCATGATGACCAAGTAGAATAATTCTTAATCAAGCAAGATGATCCTTCCTTCCATTCACATTCATCTCTCCTTCATTGCAAGATATTATCAAGCATATCTACACTGAAGATCTAGGAGTGTTCATAGATGCATGCATTTGTGAGAGAATATTTGATTCCTATTTTACACTTCAAGGTCAACCTATTTATTTCAAGCACATTCAAGAACATTCATGGGTGTGAATGATTCCAACATCTATCCATGAGGGTTTATGCAAGGTGAATCAACCATTTACCTTTTTACATAGATTCCTTTACACATTTTCCTTTCATTTTCAAGGTTCATTCTTAAATGGGGGTTTGACCAAGACAAACCCCTTTTTCCCATTCTTTTCCTCTTTTTTTTTGTGCGTGTGTAGGAACATGCTATAGAGTTTTTAAAACTATTCTAGGAAAATCAAGAATAGTCAGAGTATCTCTGAAAGTTCAGGGCAAAAATCAAGGGTATAGAATGACTCAAATGTTCTATACTTGAGTACAGATCATCTCAGCCATAATATACCCTCTAGAATAACTCAGATTTGGGTGGTAGACATATTATAGTGTTAGGGTATTATAATAGTTGTTATAGGTACTTTCAAGACTCCATCTATCTATTATTCGGATATGAAGTAGCATATTCCCTATTTTATTTCTATATGCATACAAATCTTCCCTAATCTGCATTATTTTCCTTATTATCATTTCCCATTTCAAAGTTACATATTTATCAAAGGATCACTACCCCATTCAATGCTTAGATAATCACTTGAGCCTATTGGGACATCTTCCTTTTGAATGTACAATATTGAAAAGGAGAGGTGATCTACCCCTTTGCATTGCTTCCCTTTTCATACTGTACATCTTAGGGAACCCAACTCATAACATTTCCTCTTTTTATTTTGGTAGTTACACTGTATTTACCCTATTGTATGCTTTAAATATTCATATTTGATTTGATAGTTAGATGGGATTTTCATTAATTGTACTTAGTTGAAGTTTGAATATCTCTTTCAAAGTTCATATTTACATTAGATCTATCTATTTTTCATCTTCTAGTCCATGAGTTTTATTACATTGAGTCCTACTTATATTATTCCAATTAGGAGAAGTTGTAGACTTATGGGTTCCTTTGATCCCGAGTCCTCTTTGTTTCCTAGGAATCTTGGTTAGACCAACATGCCTACTAGTGATATTAATCCTATTATTGAATAAATCTTCCCACTCCTTTCATGATGAAGATGAGACCTCAAGATTTTCTCTAGTACAAGTTCAAAAGCTTTCCCATGATTTTGAAAAGTTTGAGCAATGACTAAGACAAGAAAACTCCAATCTTGAGGTCATCTTCATAGTATAGGGTTTGGAGAAGATAATTCATAATGATGAACATGGTGTTAACATATTGTGTAGTATATCCCATCTCATTGGTAACAATGTCAACCCTATTAGAGATTGTGCCCAAGAACTAGATTTTATTCCACCTACCACTAGTGTTGAGACCTTCATTCCTATTCCTACCTCAATACCTAGTGTGTTTACTTATGCTCCACCTATCGTAACCACATCTATTCAAAACACCAATCTTACACATGTAACTAGCATTCCTAATCCTATTGTTCCTCCTTCAAGGGTTCCATGTGTGTCCTTACCTTCATCCATGCCCACTTACAATAGTGTTCCTTTTTCACATTCTACCATTCCTTCCATTTCCCATAATGGTACAAACCTTTCACACATATCTTCTACCACTCTTTCTGTTAGAGTAATAGTAAATTTACCTTTATAATTAAGTCTATCTGATTTAATTATTAAAGGTCACTATTATTCTATTTTCACTTAAGCTTGTCATTTAGGTGCATAATAATTAATATGTTTATTAATTATTATTTGCACAAACCTAGCTTTCTCCGGCTTTAGGGTTTCTCACCTTATAAGCTGCTTTTTGTAATTATTGTTTTATACTTTTGAGAAATACATTTTTGCTCTCACTCTGCTGAGATTCTCAAAACCCTAGCTCTCTCTCTCTCACAAGTTTTCACTCCAGCTTCTGGTATTTTGCTTGCAGGTGATCTTGGCTTTCTGTGGATTTGCACATTTGTGAAATCCTACATGGTATCAGAGCAACCCTGCCACTGCCGAGGTTGAAGTTCTTGAAGCCTGGATTCGAAGACGACAGCCACAGCTTGTTTCTGAGGTTTTCTGTCACTTTGAAGGAGGCACGAGCTTCTGGAGCAGATCGAGCAGAAACGGACACCGCCATTGCGTTCAAAAGGCCCGGTAGAGTCGAAATCATATAAAACTTGACCACGTTTGGTCTCTGTGACCCCAGGGCACATTTTTGAGCCTACAAAGGCCGTACGGCTCGAAAATTGAGGTGAAATCTTTAAAAAAATGCATTTTCTTTGCAAAATTCGACGGGCCGCCACCGCGCCGCCCGCGCTTAGCTAGCGCGCCACCCGCGCGCAGCCACTGGGCAGTGCGCCACCCGCGCGCCCCTGCTGCGCCGCCGGGCTCCGCCGCTGAGCCGCCGCGCTCGGTCGCCGCCTCCTCTCAGCCAGGGCGCCGCCCGTGCCTGGCTCACCCGCCGCCCGCGCTCCGCCTCCTCCGGTGCCCCCACCATCTCACCACCGTCGCGCCACCGACGGCCAAACGGCCGTCAAACTTAAGCTCCTCTCTGTGTTTTTCCAGAGAGGTATTCTTTTTGAGAGGTAGTTGGTTTTTTGCCCATATCTTGAGCATCCGATATCATTTTTTAGAAAACAAAATATCACCAGAAAGGTGTTTCCGAGACGGACGTGATGGTCCTGGTTTTGTTTGTTGATTCCACCATTTGAGCACCTATTTTCAGCGTTGAAGTAGAGGCTTTATTTTCCCTCCTACTCTGCATCCAGTATTCCAGGTTTTTCTCTAGTTTTTTTTGTACTTTCAGTGGTTGATTACTTGCTGTATAGAGGTTAGAATCCTACTTTGTGGGGGGGTGCTTTTGCTTTCTGTAATTTACTTCAGAACAGACCCTTCTACTTCTGTCTTCTTCTTCTCTCAATGTCGGATCCCTCTGTGGCCCGGCTGACACCGCATAATTATCATACCTGGAAAGCACACATGACCAGACTTCTTATGTCATGTGGCTTATGGTCATGTCTGGATGAGAACCAACCTGTCCTGCAACGTCCCTTTGAGATTCTTCAGCACAGAAATAAGATGGATGAAGCCATGGGCTTGATTGCACTGAACATCTCAGACAGTCTCTTCTTTCACTTGGATGGTTTGACCACTCCTAGGGCCATTTGGGGCAAGTTTTCAGATTTGTTTGGCACAGTTAATGAGTTCCGGGCACTTCAGCTTGATGCAGAGTTGACTACTTTGACACCTACCAGCTTTCCCACCATTGAGGACTTCTTGATGAAGTTCAAGTCTCTGCGTTCAGTTTTGCAGGGATGTGGGAAAACAAAGACAGATGATGAGTGTATCTTCTTGATACTCTCAAAGTTGTGAGGACAGTATCAGATCTTTTCTTCCACTTTCTACTCCACCATGGATGCTTTGGGTGCTAGGCACACCATGCCTTCTTTTGAGACATTCTGTGATCGGTTGACACGGGAACAGGCAAAGATCCAACAGATGGATGCTTCTGGCTCTTCTAGCCAAGCGTTGGTTGCTTAGTCTTCACAGGGGAAACCAAAACAGAAAGGCAAACCGAAGAAAGATTCCGCAGGCAATGAGTCTTCCTCCAAACCTGCACAGAAAAATGATTCAAAACCTCCAGCTAACCCTTCTAAGGGTAAATCTTCTTCGAAGTCTACTGAGTCTACCTCCAAGACTAAGAAGAAATCAGTTGAGACCTGTAGCTTTTGTGGAAAGGATGGACATCCCGTTTCCAGGTGTTGGAAACGTTTGGAGGCTTCAGAGGAAGCCATGCAGGAGCATCACATTTCAGCTCCCCAGTCCACCTCCTCCCCTGCAGGGAAAGGTCATGCTCTTACTGCACGAGCTATGACTTCTGGGACCACCTGGATTCTTGATTCTGGTGCTTCTCACCACATGACTCACACTCAGCAGTTGGTCACCTCAATTGCTCCTTGCGCTACTTCGCAGATTGCTGTTGGGAACTCATCTCATCTTTCTATTTTGGGTTCTGGTTCAGTTGCATTAGCTGGGGGTTCTCTTCAGGATGTTCTTTTTGTCCCTGACATTTCGACGAACCTTCTGTCTATCTATCAGATTTGCCACTCTGGCTCTGGTAAGATAGTTGAGTTCTCACCACATGATGTGGTTATTCGGGACTTACATGATACTGAGATGATTGTGCCTACTGGGAGTGTTGACACTGCATCCCGCCTATACAGATTTGATGGATTTGAGTCTTCTGCTGGCACAAGTTCCTGTCTTATAGCACATGCAGATTCAGTGAGTAGACTTTGGCATGAGCGTTTGGGCCATGTCAATTACAGATATCTTCAGCAGATGAGCACACAGGCACTTGTTCTTGGGCTTCCACAGATTACTTGCACTGATGGAGTTTGTCAGGGTTGTGTTCTTGGCAAACAACATAGGGATCCTTTTCCTCAGGGATGAGCTACTCGTGCTTTGGCACCATTGGAGTTGATTCACAGTGACCTCATGTCCTTTCCTACTCCTTTTTCTGGTGCCAGATATGTGCTCACATTTATTGATGACTTCTCCAGGCGCACATGGGTGTACTTTTTGAAGTACAAGTCTGATGTCTTTGATTCATTTCGAGTCTTTAAGACATTTGTGGAGAAGCAATCTAGTCTTTCTATTCGCCGGATACGCACAGATAATGGGGGGGAGTATGTGAACCAGGCTTTCAGGGATTTTTTCTCTGAACATGGTCTTCAGCATCAGTTTTCAGTGCCCTACACCCCTCAGCAAAATGGTGTGGTAGAGAGAAAGAACAGAACACTTCGGGAGATGGCTAATTGTATGATACAGTCCAGGTCCATGGATTCATCTTTTTGGGTAGAGGCAGTCAATTGTGCCAACTATATTCAGAATCGGATGCCTCACAAGGCAGTTCGACATATGACTCTTGAGGAGGCTTGGTCTCATGTCAAGCCTGATGTATCTTCATTCCGAGTTTTTGGTAGTGAAGCATGGACATTTGTGCCTGATGCTCAGAGGAGAGCAATGGAGCGGAAGAGCCGACACCTCATTTTTGTTGGCTACTACGAGGATGTTAAGGCATATCGGTTGTTTGACCCTGATTCCAGAGAGGTCCTGTTTCGATGGGATGTCCAGTTTGATGAGCGCCTTCCTGCAGTAGATACCCCGCTTCCAGAGTCTACTTCACTTACCACTACTCCCTCATCTCTTCCAGTTGTGTTTCAGGATGATGACGATGATGATCTTGGTGATCTCCATTTACCTCCACCACAGGATCCTCCACAAATGCCTAGATGGGCTTGTGTTACAGTTGATGTTGCAGGATCTCTAGCTGGTGACCCTTCCACCTCTCGTCGCACCCGGTCTCATATTGCAGGTTCTAGTCTTCTGAGTCATGCCATTTGTGGTGACCCTCAGACATTTGGGGCAGCGACAGGACATACTGAGTGGGATAGTGCTATGGAGGAGGATTATTCTTCTTTGATGAAGAATCATACTTGGGATCTTTGTTCGCTTCCTAAGGGAAGAAAGTTAGTGCGATGCAAGTGGTTGTATCGTACTAAGTTTGCTGCTGATGGTTCTATTGATAAGTACAAGGCACGTGTTGTTGCGAAGGGGTTTTCACAGGTTGAGGGTATTGATTACACTGAGACATTTGCCCCTGTCACCAAGATGAACTCTATTCGCCTTGTCTTATCCCTCGCAGCTTCTCAGGGATGGCCCATTTTTCAGATGGATGTGAAGAGTGCTTTCTTGCACGGTGATCTTAGTGAGGAGATTTACATGGAGCAGCCTCAGGGATTTGTGCAGGATTCCTCCTTGGTTTGTAGACTTCGGCGTTCTTTATATGGTCTCAAACAGGCCCCTCGGGCTTGGTATGAGAAGATGGACTCTTTTATGCTTTCTACAGGATTCACACGTTGTCATTCCGATCCTACAGTCTACATTCAGCGTCTTGAGGATGAGGTTTTGATCCTTGTGCTATATGTTGATGATCTTCTCATCACAGGTAGCTCATCTTCTATGATTCAGGATGTTCAGCGCGCATTGATGGAGCAGTTTGAGATGACAGACCTTGGTCTTTTACACTTCTTTCTGGGTCTGCAGATTGTTCAGTCACCTATTGGGATCTTTGTTTACCAGCAGAAGTATGCTCTTGACATGCTTCAGCGCTTTGATATGCTTGATTGCAAGCCTGCTCCCACACCTTTTCAGTCGGGTGTTACTTTGTCTACCTCTTGCACTACGCCTTCAGTGGATGCTACTTTGTATCGGCAGTTGGTTGGAAGTCTATTATACCTGACACACACTCGTCCTGATCTCTCCTTTGCAGTTGGTCTAGTCTCTCGGTTCTCACATGAGCCTCATGAGAGTCATTGGCAAGCTGCCAAGCGTATTTTGAGATACATTCAGGGCACACTTATGTATGGCCTCCACTACACATCAGGGGCTCCTCACATTGTTGGCTACACTGACTCAGATTGGGCTGGTGATGTTGATGATCGGAAGTCTACTTCTGGCTTTGTTTTTTGTCTTGGCTCTGGTCCTATCACATGGTCGTGCAAGAAGCAGAATGCTTGAGCACTTTCATCTACAGAGGCTGAGTACAGAGCAGCAGTTCATGCTAGTCAGGAGATTCTATGGCTTCGGCAGTTGATGACTGAGTTTGGGTTTCCTCCTGATCGTCCCACTGTTCTGTGGTGCGATAATCAGAGTGCTATTCACATTTTCCGCAACCCAGTGGAGCATCAGCGCACTAAACACATTGAGCTTCATATGCATTTCATCCGTCAGCAGATTCAGGATGGTGTTCTCACTTTGGAGTACATTCCCACTGACGCGCAGGTTGCTGACATCTTCACCAAACCCTTTGCATCTCCGCGCTATCTTCAGTTGCGTTCTATGCTTGGGGTGACGGAAGTTGTCCTTGGGGGGTCTTGTTGAGGCCTTCCTTCCTTCATGTTTCTTTCAGCATGTTGTTGTATCTCTTTTTGGGGTAGGGTTTTTTCCCACTGGGTTTTCTCTATTTCCCCGGCTCACAGAGATTTCTTTGTTGTTGGGTACCTTATCAGGCCTTGTTGCCGGGACCCATTTCTTGCTTTCATAGCTGTGCTAGGTTAGTTTCCTCCTGAGCTTCGCTTAAGAGGGGGTGTTAGAGTAATAGTAAATTTACCTTTATAATTAAGTCTATCTGATTTAATTATTAAAGGTCACTATTATTCTATTTTCACTTAAGCTTGTCATTTAGGTGCATAATAATTAATATGTTTATTAATTATTATTTGCACAAACTTAGCTTTCTCCGGCTTTAGGGTTTCTCACCTTATAAGCCACTTTTTGTAATTATTGTTTTATACTTTTGAGAAATACATTTTTGCTCTCACTCTGCTGAGATTCTCAAAACCCTAGCTCTCTCTCTCTCACAGGTTTTCACTCCAGCTTCTGGTATTTTGCTTGTAGGTGATCTTGGCTTTCTGTGGATTTGCACATTTGTGAAATCCTACACTTTCTACTCAATATACTATTAATAGAGCTTGGCTCAAATAGTTTCATCTTTGCAACAACAAATTATGTCCATGACTCAATCCAAGTTTAACATTCCTACTTGTTACATTGCTAGTCCTTTGTCCTTAGATATCATTCATGGCATCATTCCTCAATAGATGGAAATTCCTCATTTAGAGGCTTGTAATGGTAAGGGTGATCCTTTGACTCATGTTAAAACCTTTCAAACATTGAGTAGTGATTTCTCTCAAGATCTTAAGTTCATGACTAAACTATTTACTAGAACCTTTCAAGCTAAAGCCTTGCAATGGTATTGTTGTTTGCCTCCTTATTCCATTGATTCCTTTTGATGCAGGGGCATTCTTGGGTAATCAAAAAATCTACATGGTGGTGTGTTGAAGTGGTTCTGTGTTGCTCGGTCGTAGCTTTAACTGATAGTCTTGGTTATTGAAGGAGGCTTGGTCACTGAAGGAACTTGGTGAAACCTTTGGTGCTCGGTGGAACATGTACTCAATGATGCTTGAGGTGCTCGGTCGATGTGCTTGCTCGGTGATGCCTGGTGTGCTCGGTTGATTTACTGGTGCTCCGTAGTTCTAGTTTATCGATTGGAGTTCTTGGAGTTTTGGTTGGCCGACTTGGTGTATTTAATGTTGGTAGCTTTTGTGGTATTCTCCTATGTGGATCTAGAGGCCGACATTGAGAATTAATTATTTGTAAGGCTATTTGAGAGCCGACTATTGTTGCATTTAATATTTGTTTGTAGTAGAAGTTGACTTGGCTTAGGAGTTAATTATTTATTCCAGCCAACTTGTGGTCGAGGAAATGTATTTAAGGAGTTTTTGGGTAGATGTTTAGGGAGTCAGAGTCAGTGATTGACAAGAATAACAATTGGATCTTGTGAGATCTTGGAGATCAGATTGTTTATTTGATAGTTGTAATAGCAAAGCTAGTGGTTTGCATGCTTGGAGACAAGGAGATTGCTTGGTGGCTTGCGAGCTCAAGTTGAGATCTGCCTTAGGGTTTCCATTAGTTGCTGATATGTTTCAGAACCAGACTAGCTAGGAGTTTGTAGAAATAATTTTGTAAGTGATTGTATTTGGCCCTAACCCGGAAGGCCTTACAACTGGGCATGTTAAATGAAAAGTATGTTGAAGCATTATCTTGTTGTGTTATTCTGCATTGTTGGTGTTTGGTTGCAAGTTTGAACAATCCTTTATTGGATCCTCTGACCTTGACTGTGTCAGGTGGTATCAGAGCTTGAATTTCTTGAGTATGTAAACCGATATTTGAGTTGAGGCAGTTTGCACCAGGACCTTGGTAGGTGATTTGTTTCCTTGGGTTTTCGAAGATCTTGAAGGATGCCTCCAAGAAGATTGGACCCTAGAGTGATTGTAGATCTCTGTGATGTTGTGGAATCGAAGATTATAGAGAAAGTTAAAGTTGATTTCAGATTTGAGATGGAATTGATGAACAATGACATGATCGCTAAGGTCATGAGAGCTATTGCTGGTATGCCAAGGAATCTTGGTACTAAACATGGTGATGAGGAAGCTGCTGAAGACTTTGAAGCTATTGGATCTAGTGGAGATGATCAGAGAGATAGATCTGGTGAAGACAAAATTGGTTGGTGTATGCACCCTAAAATGGTCGCCTAGACTTTGGGCCCCATTTATTTGATTTATCAACCCTGAATCATTTTTATCAATAATCAATATTTTTAACATTATCAATTCCTTGATCAAATCTTAGTTTCGATCATATATTAGATTTTTATCCTTGGGCTAATCATTTATCCTAAGTTTTGGGTTGTTAGCTATCTTGAAATTTCTCATCATTCCTCATCTTCTAAATCTTATCATGATTCTTCTAAACACTATTCACATTCTTCATCTTCCAAATCTTATCATGACTCTTCTAAACATCATTCGAATTCCTCATTATCCAAGTATTCTTCTTCCACTAGTTCTTCAATTTTCTCTTCTTCACGATCTCATTCTTCTTCTACTTCTTCAAAGAGTCTTACTTCTCTTCACCATAAAGAGCAACGTGATAGTCCTTATGATGTCTCTTCCACAAAGAGTGACACACCCACCTATGATGACTATGATGATGGACAATGTAGTGATGCCCATGAAACTTCTATTCTTAAGCATCATCCTCGTGGTACACTTGTGACTTCTAAGGGGGAGTCATATTGGGTAGACTATGATGGTGATCCATATGACTCTAAATTTGAAGAATTCTTTGATGATTTTTGCGAACAATACAATATTCTTACTAAGGAAGAGAAAATCTACCGCGCTGATTTCAAACGTCAAAAGAATCTCTCCTCTAAAAGTTCTCATGCTAAAAATAAAGATGACACTCTCAAGCAAGATCATGTTAATGTTGAACCTTTGTCTTGTGATGGTTCCCTTCCATCCTCTACTTCCTCCAATACCCACACACTTCCTAAAGCTTCTGAGTCTTCCAAATCTTTCATAAATCCTTCATCCAATGAAAGTCCTAATGCTTTTCATGTGGTTCCCTATAGTTATCCTCAAGGGCTACCTCTTAAAGAAACTCAAGCTAACCTTCACTTGGCTGCAAATACTTTCAATAATGCTAAACCTAAAGAGCCTAAGCTTTTAAATGCTATAATGCCTATTTTAGCTAGTCTTTCAGCATCTCTTCCAAAGTCTTCCATACAATTCCAACATGCTTCCTTGTCCTTAGAAGTGGCTCCATGTCAAGAGGACTCTAAAAATGATAAAGAAAAAAATATAAATAAAGATCAAGATCAGGAACCCTCCATATCATCCAATTCTCTTCATGATGTATCTCCTCCATTTCATGGTTCTTTTGATCCTCTACGCTCTTCTGCATTCATTCCACCATCTCCTAAGCAAGATCAAGCTACTACTTGCACCATTGAGCTTATTGACGATCAAAATAACCTTACCACACTTGCGCTTTCCAAAGATGATGTTTCCATTAAGGTTATTAAAAATGGTGTTGTTACTTTTGATGTTAAGCCTATTGAAAATCAAGAAAAAAATGATGCACTTATGCTATCCAAAGCAACTTGTCAAGATCAAAGTCTTCCATCTTCTTGTTCTACCACTCCATGTTCATTTCCACTTTCTTCTCTTCCTAAGTCTTTGCAAGCTTTGAATCATCTTATCAAAGAAGATGCTCCTATTCAAGATGTCCACAATTCTATTGAAAATTCCAATGCTTACTCCAAAGATGTTGATATCCTTGGTTGTCATATAGATGCTAATGAACTTATTGATTATCCTTTTGCATCTTCCACTTCCATCCTTGGACCTCCTCCACCAATGCTAAGGACTTCACATCTTTCTTCCATCTTGGGCCCTTATGTCCCTTCACTTTCTCCTCCTAACTCTCCTAATTTGTCATCCATCTTGGGTCCTTACATCCCTCCATCTCCTATCTTTCCTCAAGATCAACATAGATACATACCCTTGAATCCTTTTCATCCACCCACCCCTCTAAACCAGTCGTATTTTCCTTCTTCTTCCACAAGCACCAAGTCTTTTGGAAGTAACTTGAATGGTCAATATAAGAAAAAGAAGAAATATAAGAATCCATCAAAAAAAGAAGATCACCATGTCTCCTCTAATCGACATGGAGGCATAAAGTCAAAAGAGATATCTAAGAAGAAAACTACAAGACAAGTATGGGTTCCAAAATCCATCATTCAAAATATTATCTCTAAATCATCGAAAAGAAATAAAAAGCCTAAGGCTATATGGATTCCAAAATCTCTCTTGAGAGAGTCTTATGTTGAACAACAAGTGAAGTTGACATTCAAGCTTCCAAAGGCTTCCACTTCATTTTCTTCCAAAAATATTCTTCAATTCCATGTGCCTGAACTGCAACCTCTGCTAAATATTCACTATATTCCTTCTCGTATTCCTTCATTCATGTTTCCTCCATCTTCTCCCCACCCTTCAAGGTGTGTGTTGACGTTGATCTTGCCTTCCTTTCCTTCATTATCCTTCTACCTTCTATCATTTTTCCTCATTTGCCTATTCCTCCTATCTTCCAACCTCACTCGCTTTACATAAAGCCTTATCCTCCATTTTTTTTCTTCCATATTCCTTTCCCTATCAGCATCTTTGAGCATATCATCTTGAATCCTTGGCATATCATGGTTTATCCTTTCAAGGAACATTATCTAAAAATCTTGCCTTCTTCCAAAAAATAGAAAAAATATATTAAAAAAATAGAAAAATTCCAAAAGAAAAAAAGAAAGAGATGAAAAAAAAAAATTGAAAATGTGCCATGGTGAAAACTTGGAGACAGACACCTTGGTAGCAAAAGTAAAGAGAAATAAATTCATCCTATGGTGAAAACCACTCCTTTGTGGCACCTTGGATAAGTACCATGATGAAAACCTGGCAATCAGGCGTCATGCGTAGTTCTTCTACATATTTCATCCATTCCATCTTCTCTCTTTGATCTTGACAATGTTGACCTATACATGAATATTTGGCTATCTTGTGAGCTATCTTCTGATGCTCTTGCTTTCATTTCATTCATGTTTAGCCTTCATATTCATTTTCCTTCATTCATTCTAGCCTTTCGCTATCCTTTTCCCCTTTGGTCTTGATCTAATAAAAAAAAGGTAAAACACAATGCTATGAAGCCTCTTGACATGTCTACTCCTTTGGATTGCATCCTTTCCTTCTTTTGCATTACGCATTTGTGACTTATCCTATGCTGGCCTTTCATTGCTTATCCAAATGTGCTTTGCATAATAATTTTTCCCTAGCTTGGGTACTCTTGAGGAGTTTGACCTTGAGGATTTCTTCCCTCCATTTGCCTTCATTCTCCTTTCCTCCATCTTAGTCACCAGCTTGCTTATCCATCTTGTTCCCCACTTTGCTAGACATTGGGACTACACGATGTGATCTTTCTTGGGAGTTTGATGCCCATTTTGTCTGGGGGCATCCTTTGTACATATTTTATGATCCTGAAAAAATACCCAAAAAATTGATATATGATGCTGAAAAAATCCTAAAAAGTATAAAAAGTCCTGAAAAAATAAAATAAAATTGAAAAAATTCAAAAATCCAACAAAAAATAGAAAAAGTGCCTTGGTGAAAACTTGGAAATAGGCGCCTTGGTAGCAAAAATACAAAAAAAATGAAAAAATGAAAAAAGAAATCCAAGTGGTGAAAACCTGGAAACGGGTGCTACTTGAGGCCTTTGCACTCCTATTTGTTAGCATGCGTCCTCGACACTGAGCCTTTCTCCATCATACCCTGACCTTATTTGGCTTAGTCTGGAATTGGTCTTTGTCTTCATCTAGGGGGCATAGCTGTTAGCATAAGTCTTTTAAGTGCGTTTGTCTCTTGGGGCATTTCACAACAGGTGTTTTTCAACACCACCGCAAACAGTGTTTTTCAACACTACCCTTACGTCGAGTGTTTCTTAACACTTATCAGATGTCTTACCCAACAGTCTAGTATGATGCGACATTGCTCATTTGCAAATGTGATACTCAGAGTCTGACTCTATGACCAACACACACACACTTAAACAATCAACTTGTTGAGATATGTTGACTTTATTTTTCTTTGTGTGCTGTCTATGAGGATTTCTTTGATGAGTGGTCTCTCCCTGAGAAGTTTTCGATGATGCATAGCTAGAAGACTGAGGGTATGAGAACATGTTTTCTTTCTTTATCTGCTTGTGGGTATATTTTGTTGGTCCTAACTGTCATGAGCATTTATGCTGGTCTTACTTGACCCTATGGATTGACAAGGTATTATCCTTGACTGTTTTGCGAGTGCATGCTTCTAGCTATCCTGATTTTCATGTGTCTTGATACAAGCATAATCTCACCATATCAAACTTAGGTGATCTCACTGCATTAGTCATCTTGACCTATATGTCTTTGATGCCTAGGTGAGATTTCCACATTTCTATCTAATAAAGATCATATTCATATCTACATAGTTATGCTAGTGTGCATTGTATGATCTTACGACGCTACCAATAACACTTGATGATGATAATTAGATGTCTATAAGCGTTGTGACCTTGCAAGTCAACCACTTTTCATAGTAGCTTGCATTTCTAGGTTCATGTTAGTTTAGTTTCTGCATCTTGCATATGGAGAGAGCTCTCCTTTTTATCATCTACGGACTAGTTGGTCAACTGTGCTCATTTTCTGATTCTTCTTGATCATATCTTTCCTTTCTGGTCTTTCATATCCAATCATTTTCTATCCATTTTCGGACTCGAAATCAAAAACTGAGTCGCGTTTCCAAGTTTTCTTATTCTTCTACGCAGTTGACTGACCCTTTTGAGGCATAATTCTTCGATCTTTGATGGAATTTCTTCCTTTTCCTGTCTTTCAAATTTTCTAGTCTTTCATTCACGCTATTTCTAGTCTTCTATTTCTATTCTTCTACTTCCTCACTGGGGCATGTTTTCACTGCCTAATGGTTATCCTCTTATCATTTATCTTCGATTGTGATTTCATTTCGATTTGATCATCTTTTATCGATTCCCTATCTCTCCTCTACTTGATTTCGATTTCGATTTTGAGGGGGCAGTATTTATGGGATTCTCATCCCCGATTCCTTGATTTTCCTGATTCAGCTATCTTTCTGTGAGCTTTTGCTCAAGCTTGAGATTCTTATCTCTTATTTTGGATATGATCCCAAATCGACCTCATGTCCAGAATCTTTTGTCTATGTTTGTGCGGGTGTGATCCCGAATCGACCTCACATCTGAGTTGTTTTGTGATCCCAAATCGATCTCACATTTCAACTTCATTCTTTGACTACATGTGTTCCCAAATCGATCACACATTAGTCAAAGAGGGGCAAATGTATGCACCCTAAAATGGTCACCTAGACTTTGGGCCCCATTTATTTGATTTATCAACCCTGAATCATTTTTATCAATAATCAATATTTTCAACATTATCAATTCCTTGATCAAATCTTAGTTTCGATCATATATTAGATTTTTATCCTTGGGCTAACCATTTATCCTAAGTCTTTATTTAATTAAAAGGAATATTTCCTCCCTTTTGGATTAAATAAAAAGCCCCACCTTTTCCTCTTATCCTAAGTTGCACAAATAAAACATTATTCTTATTTCACAAAAAGGATATTTCACAAAAAGGAAAAAAGTACTTTTTGTCTCACATGAGGCTCAAAAGTCAACACTTCACTCTCATTGGAAGATACTTGTGCACATGGATTGCTCCTCTTTCAACCTCTACCGCCGATTAAGACTTTTGCCTCTTAATCTCAATGGTCCGTTCCTTTGCATTTCTTATAAAAGGAAAGCTCTCTCCTCCATTTTCAGATCATGTTTTTGTGCTAACTTTATGCTACAGGAATTCTTGGAGACTTTTTGGAGCTTTTGGAAACCTTATTGTTCTTAGTCTTTCATTCTTGCATTTTTAGCTTTCATGGTATCTAGTTTAGTTTCCTTTGATGCAATAGATTTAACTCACATAACTTAATAGGAGGGATTTGTAACACTTGTTCTTTCCATTTCATAGCTTAGTTGCATTGTATTTTTATTTCCATAGACTAGTTTGCATTGCATTTTCATAGTGATTCTTGAGGATATTGGCACTCTTGCTCTTGTCCTCATTTGAATCTCTCATTGTGTGGTTGACTAGCAAGGTCATAAGCTTGTAGCTCTAGCTGAGAGCAAACACATCATAGTCCCTTGCAACTCCATGCATAAAGAGATATGAGCCGCTTTGTGAGGCCTCATTCTTGAGCAACCTTGCATGTAATGGTTCATAGAAGTGCACCTTTTTAGTGTGTACAGTCTGTTGCATAGATCTGGGGCTCGGTTAAGTACTAGTTACCGAATGGAAGTTTTTACTTTCTCTGGTACTTTGAGACCCAAGGATTTGATTGATTGGATTGGTGAATTAGAATATTTCTTTGAGCTTAAAGACATTGAAGATCCTCTTAGAGTAAGATTGGCACAAAATAAGTTGAAAGGACATGCTACTCTTTGGTGGAAAGAATTACAAAGAGATAGAGAAGATGAAGGTGAAATGAAGATCAATCGGTGGAGGTTGATGGTGACTAAATTGAAAGCTAAGTTTATACCTTCCGACTATGATCTTGACTTGTTTAAGAAGTTGTAGAATCTGAAGCAAAATGATTTGACTATGAAGGACTATACTAAGGAGTTTTATAAGTTGACCATTCAGTCTGGACACAGAGAACTTGGTAAAGAAAAGGTAGCTCGGTATGTAGATGGTTTGAGATTCAATATTCAGGATGAGCTTGGTATGCTGAAGATTGATTCGATTGAGGATGCTTATCAGTATGCTTTGAAGGTAGAAGATAAGTTGAAAAGGAGACAACATGGTAATTCCTAAGGGAAGGAGAAGCTTGACCACTCGGTGAAGGATAAACTGCCTGTTGAAGATGAACCAAAACATGTGGAGCCAAAAAAGAAGATAGGTAGGGTTATCTTTAAGGGAAGTTGTTATAATTGTGGTGAAGAAGGACATAGATCTTTTGAGTGTACACAAAAGAAGTTTGGTGACCGAAGGAATGCTGTGGTGAATGAGAACATTCAAAATGAACCTGAATCTGAGAACTTGCTGGTTCAGAGAATATTGCTTGGTGCAAAGGTGGAACCTTGTCAGAGGAGTAATTTGTTCAGAAATCGGTGCAAGTTAGGAGGTAAAATTTGTGATGTAAAATTATGGATAGTGGTAGTAATGATAACCTTGTAGCTGAGGAGATGGTTCAGAAACTTGGTTTGAAGAGAATGCGACATCCTTATCCTTATAGGATTGGCTGGTTGCAAGATGTTCATGCTCTAGAAGTGAGGGAGCAATGTCTTGTTGATTTTCAGATTGGCGAGTATAGGGATCAAGTGTTGTGTGATATTGTGGAGATGAATAGTTGTCACATATTGCTCAGTAGACCTTGGCAGTATGATTGCAGAGCTATGTATGATTGTGTCAAGAATGTATTTATTGTTGAAAAGAATAACATGATGCTTTCCCTGATGCCTTTGCTAGATGCAACACTTGGTAGGAGAAACTTGAGCTTTTGTAGCCAAGATGAGTTGAAGAATTCTGAAAGGATTGATCAATATGGAGAATAGACCCATGTGTTATCAAGGAAAGACTTGAAAAGACAGAGGAATCAGAAGTGGAAGAGTATGCAAGATGAAGAGTTGAAGGGATTATATGTGAAGAACCAGTTCGGGGTTTATGTGTTGAATCCCGAAAGATGTTCTTCCAACCTATGAGAACATCTTTTTGAACATGGGGTGTTTGATGCAGGGGCATTCTTGGGTAATCAAAAAATCTACATGGCGGTGTGTTGAAGTGGTTTTATGTTGCTCGGTTGCAGCTTTAACCGACGGTCTCGGTTATTGAAGGAGGCTTGGTCGCTGAAGGAACTCGGTGAAACCTCTAGCACTCGGTGGAACATGTACTCAACGATGCTTGTGGTGCTCGGTCGACGTTCTTTCTTGGTGATGCTTGGTGCGCTCAATTGTTTTACTGGTGCTCGGTTGATTTACCTGGTGCTTGGTAGTTCTGGTTTACCGATTGGAGTTCTTGGAGTTTTGGTTGGCCGACTTGGTGTATTTATTGTTGGTAGCTTTTGTGGTATTCTCCTATGTGGATCTAGACGCCGACATGGAGAATTAATTATTTGTAAGGATATTTGAGAGCCGACTGTTGTTGCATTTAATATTTATTTGTAGTAGAAGCCGACTTGGCTTAGGAGTTAATTGTTTCTTCTAGCCTACTTGTGGTTGAGGAAATGTATTTAAGCAGTGTTTGGGTAGATGTTTAGGGAGTCAGAGTTAGTGATTGACAAGAATAACAATTGGATCCTACAAGATCTTGGAGATCAGATTGTTTATCTGATAGTTGTAATAGCAGAGCTAGTGGTTTGCATGCTTGGAGACAAGGAGATTGCTTGGTGGCTTGCGAGCTCAAGTTGAGATCTGCCTTAGGGTTTCCATTAGTTGCTGATATGTTTCAGAGCTGGACTAGCTAGGAGTTTGCAGAAATACTTTTGTAAGTGATTGTATTTGGCCCTAACTTGAAAGGCCTTATGGCCGGGCATGTTAAATGAAAATTCTATTGAAGCATTATCATGTTGTGTTATTCCGCATTGTTGGTGTTTGGCTGCAAGTTTGGACAGTCCTTTATTGGATGCTCCGACCTTGACTACGTCACCTTTCAAAAACTTGCTAATGCTTTCATTAAAAAGTTTCAAAACAATATTGGTCCTAAGATTTCTTTGATTGATTTGATGCATTGTAAACAAGGTGTTACAGAAAAAGTGATCGATTTCATTGCTATATTTAAGCATTTGCATGC
Organism: Chamaecyparis obtusa; assembly: GCA_027943335.1. NCBI lineage: Eukaryota > Viridiplantae > Streptophyta > Pinopsida > Cupressales > Cupressaceae > Chamaecyparis > Chamaecyparis obtusa. Next base: position 185,841 of record BSBK01003286.1, read on the forward strand.
TCAGGTTTCTGAAACTATTTATATTTTCTTATTTAGTATTTTATTTGGCATCATTAGGTCTTTTTTTCTCAAATCCATTTAATTCTTAATCATAATCAATGAATGAACCATCATCCCACTTACCGCTTCAAACTAACTTGAGCCTAGTGGGGCATCTTCCATCTAAATTGTGCATTAAGAAAAGGTGGACGATCCCTTGTATCTCATCCCCATACTTTAACCATCTTTTCTTTATGTAAAGAACTAATATAGCACAAAAAACTAAAATTGGATCTATGGAAGTGAACTAGGAGGGAATGAATAATTATAATATACCTGCTTTGGCTTGATGTCCATGTGTATCAAGTGAGTTGATATTTATACAGACTATTTAGACACTTGTTCAGTGGGGTTCATGTTCTCCTCAATCAAGCCCTTAGATGGAGTAATTCAACAACAATGACTTAGGGTTTAAGACAATAGACACGCATGCAAAATGTCCAAGATGATGCACGTGGATGTATGTTTTGATAATACAATTAGAATACTCAATAATTTTACTATGATGCTCTCATGTAACATTTTTTAAATGATTCTTAAGTAATTTGCAAATGAACGAAGAATGCCCTTAAATACAATAACATAGTACATAAATCTATACAACCATGGTCTAAATTGACTCATAGTTACTAATAAAAATATTCAACAAAGTTTAATTTAAATTTAAATTTTTTTAATTTTGAAGTTTAAATGTGCAGCAATTAAAATGACCTATACTTAATTCATACCCAAGAAAATATAAAAAATTGACTTAAAATAACGAAAACAACAAAAATCTGGACCTATTTCTAAGAATAGACAAGGAGAAAAAATAAAATAAAATAAAATCATAAAGAACACGGGTATTCAATTTTCTCACTATTGGACTAGTATAAAATAATATCTTTGATCAAGAAGGCAAGTGGCTTTCGTTCTCTCCCGGTCTTCACAAACGTGGCTGCCTTATATTCACATTTTATGCATGCAAATTAAGACTCCGAACACCACGAAGATATGTTAGTTTAGAAGTCAAATGCTATTTATACTTTGTACTCCCTAAGCTTAAAACATGGACGTTCTAGAAGGGAATCCGTTCACAGAGACAAATTAAATATGGAATTTAATGTGGATTTGAAAATAATAACAATTAATAGTTATCATAAAGGGCAGACATTGTTGGGGCCTAGTGACTTTCTTAAAGGAAAAAGTCATTCACCACCAAAAGTGGGGTGGGAATGATGTGGACTACTCAATTAACAAGTGTACCCTAAAATCAAAACTTGTGCTAGATTCTAGGTATTTAAAAACCTTGTCATAGTATTGAATGATCTCACATTTAATGTCAATGTCTATCAACATCTATTATTTAGTCTTTTTTACAAAAGTTACATTCATTTGACCATAATCCTAAAGTTGAGAATGATTGCCTTCAAATTAAATATGATATCGTAGGGAAAGAATATGACCCAATTGTAGGGAAAGAACATGACCCTACACATTTAGTTAGGTTTTGTATGGGGTGTTACATTAAGATTTTAATTATATATTAAATTGATTAAATATTTAAGGTTGGTAAATTGAGATAAACAAATAAATCGATGATTAAAAAGTTAGAGATGGGTAAAGGTTTATTTGGAAGTTAGTTCAATATAGATTTTGATTTAGTGAAATATTATGAGATATTACCAAAAATTGAAAGTAGTTTGAACACAATTCACAAGATAGTCTTAAAATAATTTTGACTTTATTCATTAATTTTAATTCATCCATTTTGTAACCTCATTTTTGTGGTGTATAATGGGTAGTCCTATCCCCCTCCCCCACACAATGCCTATTTGTATATAGAAATAATCAAATTCCCTAGAACAATACTCACCTATAATGTCAAACCTCAAAACCTTTATTTGACTATCTTTTATGCAAAGATTTGAAGTCGTCAAACATAAAGAAAACTTCATGTTGATGTTTTTAAAAAGCAAGCCAAGTGAATATGAGGAAATCAACTACAAATTTAACATAATAATGAATTTTTATGATAGAGTAAACATCTTGTGGATCAAACATATCTAGATGAATTATTCATAAACATCTATTTGATCTAGTGCTTCCAAAAATGAAACTACTTCTTTTTGCTTTCCAAACACAATGTGCTCATATAAATCAAATCCAACACAATAATAAAAAAATATTAACTATATTTTTATTAATCACATATTGAAGACTCTTTTCACCAATGTGATCCTATCTCTAGTACCATAACATACATTTAAATTTTAAAAATTACTAATTATATTGATATATTTGTAAAAACATTAACTTCAAGCTTAAATCGAGTTACACACTAATATCCCTTCCTTAGAACCAAATTTTCTCTTATCATCATACAACCATTCTCATTAATTGTGATACACACTCTCTAAAATCATTCATCTTAGGCACAAACTTTTTTTTTCTCCCAAGGCCTAAATATAATAAAACATTGGTGACAAATTTCACCAAAACATAAATTAACTTCCCTTTACCACAAGTTGATGCAAACTATTATCACCAAGGAATTTCTCACCATTATCATAACCTTAATAAAAGAAGAACTAATCTTTGTGGGAGTCATGGTATAATGCACATGAATCAAGAAGCTAAGAGTTGTCACTAGTTAAGTTAGAATAAGTTAAAAATGCATCACCAATAACATTATTTGAGAATTTCAAAGTTATTTTTATTGTTGCATTCCTTCTTCACAAGTCTCTACTTTCTAAAATGTCTACACTTCACTCTACTCTTCCCAAATGTGTTGGATCATAATTAGATTTCTAGATCTATTCATAACTTTCTTATTCTCCTGTTTGAGCCACCTTTATCCTTAGGCCTTCCTAGAATATGTAACACATTTATCAAGCTCTCTTCCATAGATTTTATTCACATATTTTCACTAAGTAATGTAGTAATTTAAGGGCATCCATCTTTGGATTTCTAAAAAAACCACTTAGAATAATGATAATATTTTCCCAAGTTTGAAAAAGGAACAAAATAATAATGTACATTAGTCCTCTTTTATCTCAACATCAAAAGAATTTATAGTTGATTAAAATCAAAGTATTAATATGTTCTACAACCAAGTCTCCCTCGATTTTTAACAAGTGAAGTTTTCTTTAAAGGTTGGACTTATTAACAAGACTATTTGTTTGATAAATACCACATATTCTCTTACATCAAATGAATGTAGTACTCTCCTATAAGACATTCAAGACAATAAAACTCATAAGAAAAAATCAAATGGTTCCTCATGTTGTCTTATCTAGATTTCTAAGTATTAATTAGAAATGCTCCATTTTAACCTTCCACAACTCATACTTAGAGCCATTAAATTCTCAAATTTTGAATTGAATGTGCTAATTGTGGCTATGAACACTTAAAAATATAGAAGACCACTAAGACAATATATCCATTCTAGATAAAATGCTCACAAAAGTTCTAGGTAATATGTCTCTCTCCAATCAAAACTAAAAATCTAATAATAAATATTGAGAAATAAGATAAACCACTACAACAAAAGTATATGAAAATGGTGAACCAATTTCCTTTATCGATTAAAATGAATTATGGTTAATCATTCAAAAAATATGGATAATGTGTAAAAATTTATATTAAAAAAATTAAATAAAAAAATCATAATAAATATACAACACTAGAAATTATTTAGAAAAACAGTTTTGAAAAATAACTCCTCGAAATAAATATCAATTTAATCCACTCAATCTTATTTTAGATGATGCATTCTAACAATATAATTTATCATTTAAATTTTAATCCATCATGTAACACAAATATATAATAGACTAAAATGAGAAAACATAGTGTCTACAAAATTATGGACCCATTACTAGGCATTCCACTTCCATAAGTAAAAATATAATGCTTCATATACATGAAGTGTATATCTTGAGTAGTAATAAATTCTATTAGAAAATATACCCCACCATAATACATAAGGACACAACAAATAACTAATAAGTGCTCTATGAAGGCTTCATTTACAAGGCACGACTCTTTGTGTTCTAATGTGACCTTTCATCTTCCATTTTCTTACTTTCATGTAATTTTACAACAAAAATATTTAATTGAAGAAAAAAAAAAGTAATATTGTCCCCACCACATACGGGCATCCAAATTTTTCCATATGCATGTACTAAGGGAAAATAGAATGATTATCCACACACACTAGACATAATAATTTTTCAAGGTAGATGTCACCTTAGCCAAATAGATCTTTTGAGATAATAAATATTTATTTATTCCTTTTATTCCCCATCACAAATTATGAAAATTCACCTCCACATGTAAGCCCATATATAAGTCAATTTTGCACATTACAATTGAAAATACTATCATGAACATGATATTTAAACTCCAAACATAATGAAATTTTCTTTTTACCCAAGCAAATTTCCAATACCTAAACCCTAGTATCTAAACCTAAACCTTTGAATTTCAAATCACATGTTACTATGTTTGCCTCTTCCTTGAACCCTTAATCACTATCATTAGGTATATAGTATACTCTAGACCCTTTTTTAAAAACTTCTAGGAAAAATCCTAAAATATAAAATCCAAGAAAGTTATTTACCTTAAAGCACTTAAAACCATACACAAGGTAGATACCTTAAATCCCCACCATAAACCATGCATAAACCTTAAACTATGCATCTTTTAAAACCTATTATATAAATATTTAAAAGCCTTTAAACACCAAACCCTAAACACTACATCATATTTGGACATTTGTTATCACTCTTAAGGGAAATAAAGAGGGAAAATGTGTATAAATCATGTGAACATATTTAAGTTAACTTGTACAAGTCAATTCAAATCGTAAATACTTTAAATTTCTAAAGAATCTTAAGTACTCATTTCTAATTAGGTAAAGGTTATGTAACACTAAACTCTTTTTATAACACTTAGACCTATAAATCCTAAAATCTAAAATATAAATTGGTCATTTATTCTAGTTCTAAGTTAGAACAATAAACCCTATATTTTAAAAATAATAAACCTCAAATATAATGTGAAACCTATATTGTGAAATTAAATTTTTTTAAAAACAAAACCTTAAAAGCTTTACATACTTTGAAAATAATAAACTTTCCATTCTAAACCATAAACCCCACATCCTAAACCATGAACTTTGAGCCATTCAAACATTTAATTCCTTGCCCTACAAAAAACTACAACACTAGAAAACCTACATAATAATCCTAAAACTATATATATCCTATAAACCGAACTCTAAATACTTTGAAAAGCATGCAAACTCTAAAAAATCCAAACACTTTACATCAACTTCATTTCTTACAAGTCTCGATAAAAATAAAGAGCACACACAAACCAAGAAAAAACCTTAGACACCCTAAACTATACATCTCAAAATATGTAAACTCTAAATCCTACACAAAAAGTGCAATCATTATTGTTTACCCTATTTTCCTCATTGTTTGTCAAGCTAAAATTTAAGAAGATCCTAGATACTAAACCCTACACCCTATAATATCAACTCAAATATGTTACACTAAATCCTGGAACTTAGGCTAGATAAATCCCAAATCCTACATACCTAGGTTTAAAATAACAAGCCTCAAAACTTTGAATGCCTGACTAAAAATCTACAAAAAAGTGAAAAACTAAATCCTAAATTTTAAATCCAATATGCATCCTAAACCTTTTGAATTAAGTTGTAAACCCTATAAATAGAAAACTCTATATTTTGAAGACCTTAAATTATTAACTATTAATTTATCCTTAGGTGAGAAGAATCCCCTATTACTCCAAGTTATCACCCTCTCCTTTCAATATGCTTATATCTCCAATCTTTATGCAACAACCCAATATAGTACATGTGATTGAAATGTGTGGTACCAAAAGGTCTTAGGTTTGTTTAACACCTAATAGTTGGAGTAGAAACTCTATATTTTGAAGACCTTAAATTATTAACTATTAATTTATCCTTGGGTGAGAAGAATCCCCTATTACTCCAAGCTATCACCCTCTCCTTTCAATTTGCTTATATCTCCAATTTATATGCAACAACCCAATATAGTACATGTGATTGAAATGTGTGGTACCAAAAGGTCTTAGGTTTGTCTAACACCTAATAGTTGGAGTTCCTAAAAGAAAAAGGGGAGGTTATTTAGAAATTTCTTTAACATAAATTCTAGAAGAGAAGAGAAGAATGTTAAGAGAAAATAATTATTGAAAATGTTTCTATTGTATCCCTATTATTTTGTCTAAACTATCACTTCCTAAGACATGAGAGAGTAGTTCTGTCTTATTACTTTTACTAAGCTATCACTTCCTAAGACAAGAGATAGTAGTTTTGTTGAATGTTGTGTTTCATGTACTATTTGGTTGGTGGTGGAGTTAAGAAGAGACAAATAGATTAAGAATCAAAATCAATGTTATATATTAGTGAGGATATATCTAAAAAATATTGTAAATAAAATAATAAATAGCATTACATTTTTATACAAAAAATAGAAACTTAACAAAATTCATATCTACAAAATTATCTCCATAGTGAAATTAGGGTGTACAATTGTTAGAATTATTACTTCATCTTAAGGTATTGCTATAACATCTTAGAATTATTTAATTTATGTTAAAAATATTCTATACACTAATTTTTTTAATAATAACACATTTTTAGCGGAAACTAGATATTGATGTAATTTATTTTTGTCTAAACTCTTTAAATTGAATGAGTTTCGATCAACTCCTTAAGAGATGCAATGATTTAATCTAATGTTTCAACATTTTTTTTGAAATCTTATCTTGTAGCAAGGTTTTCTTAGATCACAAATATGTGCAACAAAATAAGAAAACATCCTTCAATAGATCTTGGGGCCTAAAATCTATTATTAATACTTTAATTTGTTTAATAATTTAAAAACTATAAGTATGTCACTATTATTAAACATAAAACTATTTGAAAATTTAAAAAAAATATAAAAAAATAACTAAGAAAACTATGATCCACTAGATAGAATCCTTATCAAAATGACATAATTTATTTTTATTTATGATAAATAATTTGAACAGAAAGTAGATGTCTATTTAAATTATATCTTTTTAAGTGCATCTAATTTTAAATATTTATTAAAAAATATTTATCAAAATTAAATTTTCCATGTACCAAGAATTAAAGTTAACTAAGTGAAAAAATTAAAGAAAAACTAGTATATTAAAAGTGGAGGTTTGTCCATCTCATTTTCTAAAAAAAATTAGTAATTAAATTATTGTCAATTTTATAAACATTAGGGTGGAGGCCTATCCATCTCATTTTGTAATTTTTTAAAGCAATTAAATTATAGTGTCAATTTAATTAGAAAACTATATCCAAATAAGTTAATAGAAGCACAAATGTAAATTGAACTAAATTTTTTACATTTCATTTATTTATACTATTTAAGATCCAAAACATATATCATTTTTAAGTACTTTAAGTTAGTAAATTGAATTTGTGTTAGTTATTTAATTTATAAAGAAATTATAGATTTTTGAGCTTTCATTCATACTCATGCTCTTTTGGCTTATGTTTTGGGCCCACTTTGACCAAGTTGTCTCCTATGCTTTGAATAATGTGATAGTAGATTTTTGCATGAAAGTTGATAAATAACCTTATTTTAGGCTCATTATATCTCCACACTGCTCATGGGTTTAAACCTAATCTACAATCTCCATCATTCATTACCTTGGTTCAAAATTGTAGATTTCAAATTGACTTAAAATCATGTGCAAACATATGAGTACACCATACTTTTTAAAATTGGGTCTATATCACTTTTTCAAGTGTGCACTTAAGAATTAACTATAATTCATTTAAATCATCTAGAATGAGCATTAGAGACTACAATTGCTTACATTGTACTACAAATTCTAGATGTTGGTCTATTGTTTTCAATATTTTTTTATCATTATAAAGTGAGTCTTCCTACAAGCTTGACCAAAGAAAAACAAATCCTTACCTAACAAAATTTGAAATAATGTCTTTTAAACTAGACCACTTGAAAAGAAATCAATTTCAATTAATAACATTATTTTTATTAACATAAAAATCATTTAAAAAAAAGAAGAAAGACTTTAAATTAAACCATTGACCTAAAGATTCATTGCCTTAAAGTTATCATCTCAAAATCCAAAATTCAGACCATCCCACTCAAGACAAATCACTTTCAATTAATAATAAATTAGTTTGGTCAACATAAACTACAAATATGACCTTAAACAAAAAGATTGACCAAAACTTTATAATATTAAAATTATGATCCAATAAATCTAAATTATAGTGAGAAATTTTACTTTAACATTTAACCGTACTTGATTTCTTAGTGGGGAAGAAAACCGTTTTCCATTTTTAACCGTCCCGCCAGTTTTTACGAATAACTGCCGATGTAAAAAGTTCCCAGGTAAAGTACAACAAAGTTGAAAAACAATACAAGATGCGAAAATTTTGGCTTAAAGCTCTCGGAATTTAATAACTTTAATACACCTTGCACCGACATTCAAGGTAATAAATTATAAAGTAAAAAGAAAAAAAAAACCCGATAAATCTTGAGAATATTTTTTTAAAGAAAAAAAAAACCTAAATCTTAAGAATAATTTTTTAAAGAAAAAAAACCTAGGTAACTCCTAAGAATAATTTATTTTCCCCACTATGCGGTCCACTTTAGTAAAGTTTTTAAATATTTTTTAAAATTGAATTTTTATTTTTTATTTTCTTGTAATGTTGAAAATTCTTATGATATACAAAAACACGTGAGCTTTTGAGAACTGCAATGATTTCCCTACCTGATGTAGTGGAAAATGGAGTTACAAGACGTCGAGAAAATTATAACCATATTTTATTGGTGACTTCTGAAAAATTTGTCCTTTTCAGTCTCAGCCAGAAATTTTCCACACCCGGTCAATGTACGTACGTTCCGCTACGCGTGCTTATATTCCGTTTTCCCTCTTTCTTTCACGATTCTCTTTCTCTTACACGTTAAATTGTAGGCTGTGTAATGGTCTGAGATGCCCCTTCCGCTTCAAAACCCCAATTTCACAGTGAAGATTTTCTGTCATGAAGTTTTATCTCCGAGCCTCTGTAGCTCATTTTGGAGAGGACTGCGATGTAACAGGAGCTTAAAGGGAAATTTCAGAGGGAAATTTGCCCTCCTGTCTGAAATTTAACAGAAAAATTGACAGAAAAAGATGGAGCAGGGGAGCATTCGCTTTAAGAAGCAGCCGACGGCCTGGCGAACGGACACGCCTTTGCACACAGCGGCAAGGGCGGGGAATTTAGCGGAAGTGAAAAGAATTCTGTCACTTGACGGAGGCGGCGGCGGCGATTCCGTTGTGGTAGATGTTGAAAATATTGGCGTCTGGAGACGGAATTTGATTGCAGCACAGAATGAGCTTGAAGAGACGGCATTATATGTGGCGGCTGAGAGCGGTCACATGGATGTCCTGGTGGAGCTGCTAAATTACGCCGATGAGGAGCTTGCGGAAGTCAAAACCCGGCTTGGATGCCATGCCCTGCATACGGCTGCAAAACACGGCCACTTAGGTCAGTAATACTAAGCAGCTTTCGATTTCTTGAGGTTTATCTGGACTAAAATCAGTAAAGTTTTAGTTCTTTATGAAAACTTTTTGTGAGATTCGAAACGTGGATGCAGCGGACTTGTACACCGATTTTTTTATTATTGTTTTAATAATTTATATTTATGATATAGTTTATAGGTAGAATTTTATATAATATTTGTCTTGATCAAGAGTTATCCCTATTTTAATGGAGTCTTTATAATTTAGAAATTGAAAGTACTCATTGAAAAAATAAGAGGCTGACTTTTCTTAAAAAAAATAAATAAAAATGTCTTCAATGTTTACTTCCAATTTTTAAATTATAGTTCCACTAAAATAATGAAAGAATCCAATTTATCCTTTCCCTACACTTAAAATTTTTTTTTTGAAAACTTTGATGTTATTAGAAAGGTGAATGCAGTTGACTTTTAGAACAATTTTAATTTATTTTTATTTTTTAAATATATATATTTAATATAATTTTAAATTTTTAAAGATCAAAAGGTATCTGAATCTAGAGTACTTTCAGATAATTTTATAGACTCTACAAGTACTTTTAGATAATTTTATGGGAGCTGAAAAAAGGACTTCTTTTTTATTGCCTTCTTTTTATTGTGACTTTTCTTTAAAAAAAAAATGTCTTCAATGTTTATTTTCAATTCTTAAATTATAGTCGCTCTATTAAAATAGAGAAAGATTCTAATTTATCCTTCCCTACACTTCAACAATTTCTTTAGAAAACTTTGGTGTTATTAGAAACGTGGATTTGGACTTTTGGAGAAAATTTAATTTATTTTTATTATTTAAATATATATATTTATAACAGTTTACAGGGACCTTCAATAGTTATTTTCAATTCCTAAATTATAGTCGCTCTACTAAAATAGAGAAAGATTCTAATTTATCCTTCCCTACACTTAAACAATTTCTTTAGAAAACTTTGGTGTTATTAGAAATGTAGATTTGCACTTTTGGAGCAATTAGATTTTTTAAAAAAATAAAAAAATAAAGAAATATATCTATAACAGTTTACAGGCAAAAAAGCACACAATCCAATGCACATATGAAAGTAAGAATACATCAGCAACATCAATAATAACTAACCAATTAAACTAATCCCTAAATACTTCAAATTCTTTTTGATGGAGGGTTCAGAACTGCGAGGCAATAAGCCTGCTAGCTACCAACCAGCAAAGGTCACTCTTAGCCGTTATGATGTGGGAGCCTTGCACTCAGCAAGACTTGATCCCTGGTGGGCTCATTGTGAGCCATTCAACTTCACCAGTAGACCAAGGGCCCATTGACAATACTTCAAATTTAACTAAGATAATTTTTTAATAATAACTATTCTGGAACTCTATTATCAAATATGCGCTTCTCCGACAATCTATAGCTTTATTAAATTTACATGAATTTTCAATCTTAAGAAATGCAGGCTCTAGAGTCTGAGTGAAGAGTTTCAATAATAATTTTTAGGAGTGAACATATGGGGAGAGTGCATTTAATACATTTGTACAATATTGTAGTATTTTTCTATAATATAATAATCAATATACTGGTAATTATTTCAAAATGTTTTTCTAGATTTGACAGTCTAAATATTTTAGATTATCACATTCCATGTCTACTTTTTCATCTTGATAATAGATCACTCTTCATCTAAATAATAGATCATAGAATATAGTTGATGAAAAAAATGTCCACCATTGAAATTTACTCAAACTCTCCTAAATTTCATATCTTTAATAGCTCCTAATAAGGAGATCATTGATAAGGATCATCCTAATTCTCAGTTAAAGAGTAATTTGGAAAAGAAATTGTTTAATTGAGTTGATCCTTAGTTTTGCTGTTTATTAACATATGCTTTATTTTTATTGTCTAAAGATGCCGTCAAAGCGCTACTAGCACTGTGGCCGGGTCTGGCCACAACCACAGACTGCACCAACTGCACGCCTCTGTACTCAGCGGCGACGCAGGGGCACGTGGAGGTGGTGGCAGAGCTTTTGGCGGTGAATGTACGGTTATTGAAGGTTGCCAAGAGTAATGGGAAAACGGCTCTACATTCAGTGGTGAGAAGGGGACACTTGGAGGTGGTGAGGGTGCTGCTGGCCAAGGACGGGGAAATATGCGGGCGTAGGGACAACAAAGGGCAGACAGCCTTACATATGGCTGTGAAAGGGTCCAAAGTGGAAGTTGTAAGGGAGTTTCTGGGAATCGGTCCTGAGACCCTCAATTTGCAGGATAAGAAAGGCAATACCGCCTTGCATGTGGCCACCAGGAAAGGTCGTTTGGAGGTAAATTTATTTTGTTTGTTTATATTGTTATCAAAATTCAATTGTGTAGTTTTTGAGTCAAATTTATTGATCTATATTTCATTAGTAGTAGTTCACAAAAACCTATTTTTTATTGAGCTTGTTTTCAAAAAACAATATTTGATTTTTATGTAAATTTGATAATTTTTTAATATTAATTTATAGTAAAAATTTAATTGTTTAATTTTTTTTTGGTATTGTAGAAGGTTTAAAATCAGTGAATATAATATGAACTTAGTCATTAATTCAAATGTACTTTGATACATTGTTTAATTTTAATTGATTTATATTTTGTATCTAATAGTTTATATATTGATAAGTAGGAGAAATTTTCTATAATAAGTTAAATTGTGATATTGCTATGAGGATTCATCTGTGTAGTTTTAGAGTCACACTCATTCAGTCATTGAGAAATGGATTATTGTGAATTACTCACTACTCATGAAATATGAGTCAATGAATTTGATTCAAAAATGAGAGTTGAATCTTAATAACAATAAGAATATATATTTTTAATTGTAGATTATTTATTTATTTAATTTGAATAATATTTATAATTGAAATATTAAAAATTTTAGAAAGGTTTTGACTCCGTATATTTATTTAATTATGAGAGATGAATAAGGTTTGTGATGCCTTATATACTATAAAGGCATATAAGCCTTGAATACGGAATACTGGTTTTGGGAATAGGTATCTTGGTTGATATGTTTCTGCGTTTGACTCGCCTGATTTGTATTCAAAGCTCACCTGTTTGTTATCACTTGAAAAATGTTATAGTTGCCTAACCATAGCCTCAGTTTGGTCTAAGGTATGGATTTAGATTTTAAAAAATGGGTTCCGATTAAAATGCCATAATGGCATAACGTCAACCATAAAACCTTTGTTCCAGAAAAATCATGTAAACTCCCTTACTGAAGTTGCCAGTCCTGTCTTCTGTTGCGAAATTTCTTTTTCAAGTAAACGGATTTTAGTTGAAGTCCTTTCATCTGAGAGAGCCTACGGTAAGTAGGCTGAAATTTGAATAATGAGTACCTAAACAAAAATTTCAGTTTTAGATTCTTTTGGGTGTGTACCTGAACTTCCAACTTCCAGGTACAGTACTCTGAGCCAAAATTTCTCAGTCGTGTATTCTACATCAAGTAAATGTGAAATGAAACCACTAATTTGGGGATTACAATAACAAAATAAAAAGTAATTGTAAAATTGTAAGTGCCTCAAAATATATTTTAGTTTGGTTGGGTTTTTTTTTAAAATATTTATATTTATAATAAAAAATATATATGTATAAGTTTTATTTACATTGTTGTTGGAAAGTGAGTTTTATTTGAATTAAATAGATTTTTTATAAAAGGATTCATAGTTGGAAATTCTAGTAGCAAATGGAAAGGAAAGTTCTAGGTTTGACTGTTAACTGATCAATCAATTAAAAGTTTAACATGATATCAGAGTCAAATTAGCAGAGAGCTATGCCAAATAAGGATCCTTGAGCTTCTGCAGTGTAATTCAAGAAGAGGAATTGAAAAATGAACTACACCGGAACTAAAAAAGAACTGGTCACCAAGAGGACTAATCATTCACTGATAGAACACCTCAACAAGAAATGAAAGATCTTAATCTCAACTCCTAACTGATATATGAAAACTTTAACAATTGAGAAGGTCTTGACAGTAATTGAAAAAAATAGAAGGGTGGAATTATTATTAAGGTGAGCATCAGTGAGATATCACCTATTAAAATATGACCTGTAATATACTTTTTTCTATCCGTATCAACAAAGGATAGTTTCCCCTAGACACTGACAGACATTATGATAATCTCAAAACAAAAAGAAATCTGCAAGTGTTTGCAAGTAGTGCTCTGATCTGCAGATGATACAACTGTGCAATAAACAATAAATATAGAATCTATATTCGTGTCTTCTCCACCATCATCCAGCTCAGTAGCGACACTGACAATCTTGGTTACCCCACAGGCCTTCCCTTATATGCATCTCGCTGAACAGTCCATGTCCTGCATTGTTGAGGTGTGGGTCTGTAACAAACTTGTAGTGTCTTCCAAAATTTTCTGGGTTGTGCCAGTCGTGGTTGCTGCAGTTGCAGTTCTTGAAGGCAGATTGGCTGATAATAGGGATCAGAAAGGGTTCATTATTTTAACTTCCATTATTTTATATCTGGGAGCACCAAATTTTCCAGGGCCTAAGCTCTGTGTTCTGGAATCTCCATTCTTTTATCTACCATATTTGCTTGTCTTTCTGTCACATCTCTTCTTAAGCTGGTGGATGTCTGGGGACAGTGGTGGAGTACATTTCTCGATCTTGGTCTCGGGCTTCACTAAGTTTGTATTGTTTAAAGCTATGCCTTGAGCTGCTTATAATTCTTTAGGAGGTGTCAGGTGACTTTTGAGAGTCGGAGGACTGTCCCACAAACAATTGAATGTCTTTTTGGTCAATAGATCAGGTTGCTCTCTTCAATTATAGCAACACTTCAGGCCTGTTATAGCCCTGTATATTATCCCAAAACAATGAAGAATGAATAGTGATGGTAACACATATCTTTTCACTTCTGATATTTGCTAATCCTTATGTCACTTGAAGATAAAAAGAACAATGCCTAAATATTCATGAAGAGGAAAGGGAAGTTTTCATGCGAGTGGAAATTGCAGTTTGTAACTTTGTACCAATCAAGGAACATGAGGCTGGCAAGGGCTGGCAAAAATATATAGAAAAACATTTTTTTGAGCAAGAAAAACATTTTTTGGAGCAAAATTAAGCAAGGGGACCATAACATAGCAGAAAAGGACTAAATGAGTAATAATTAAGTGAAGGGGCCATAAAACAGCAGAAAAGGCTTAAACCAGTTCCCTGCAATGTTACGAAATTTGAAATTATATAAATTTAGACCAAGAGCAGTGCAAATGCAAAATTAGCTCAAAGCTGACTTGATAAACACTGAAGTGAGAACCCACAGGATAAGCATAACTAGGTATAAGTACGCATGTATACTAGAAATCAACACCATATGGGCATAGGGTATTGTAAGATCATAACCAGCAGGAAAACAGTAGCAAGGGGCAGTATTTATTCAAGTTTTTACATATGCGAATTCAATAATACAATTCCATATGATATTTGTTGTGTTCTGCCACCACTTCTTTTTGTTCCTTTCTGGTAGTGAGCCATTTCCCTTTTTTCACAGATAGTAAGGGAGCTA
This sequence comes from Chamaecyparis obtusa, assembly GCA_027943335.1. Classification (NCBI taxonomy): domain Eukaryota; kingdom Viridiplantae; phylum Streptophyta; class Pinopsida; order Cupressales; family Cupressaceae; genus Chamaecyparis; species Chamaecyparis obtusa. The sequence continues at coordinate 200,992 of BSBK01003286.1, forward strand.
TTAACATACAAGGACATCAATCTCAATGCCTTGAACAAGTCAAAAGAAACAGCACTTGATGAAGCAGAAAAATCCCATTTGGAAGCTGCATCAGAAATTAAAAATGCACTGAAAGTTGCTGGAGCAAAGAGTGGCAAAGATATAGCCCAACCTACAGAAGGAAGAGAACTAAAGAAAACTGTTAGTGACATAAAGCATGATGTCGAATCACAACTCATACAGACTGAACAGACACAGAGACGAGTTACTGGAATTGCAAAGAATTTACATAAATTGCACAGGGAGGGGATAAGCAATACTGTCAACTCTGTCACTGTTGTTGCAGTTCTCATTGCCACAATTGCTTTTTCTGCTATTTACACCATACCTGGTGGTTATATCCAGAATCTAGACCAAGAAGCAAGTGCATCAGGGGACTCAGGACAAGCTAATGTAGTTAAGAAGTTAGCATTCCAAGTATTTTTTGTGTTTGACTCGGTGGGACTGTTCATTTCTCTTGCAGTGGTGGTGGTTCAGATATCCCTAGTTGCATCCGAAAGCAAGGCTCAAAGGAAAGTGATCTTTATAATAAACAAGTGCATGTGGATGGCTTGTGTGTGCACTTCAGTGGCTTTTGTTGCACTTTCTTTTATTGTGGTAGGTCGCCATGATCTGTGGATTGCAATTACCATAACTATAATTGGTGGGTCAATTATTTTTGTGACCTTAGCTACATTGTGCTATTTTGTGGTTAAACATCGAATTAGAAGAATAAAAAGTCGTTCTATAAGGAAAAACAGAAGATTATCTCGGAGCATGTCTCGTTCATTTTCAGTGGTATCAGAGTATTCAGATTCTGATATCTGTGCACACGATGAGAAGATTTATGCAATCTAAGATTTTCCAGTTTGTTTGGAGTTCCTAGTAGTCCTAGTTAGCTTCAAGGTGGCTTGTAAATAATGTTTTGCACCTTGTATTGACTTAGTTTCATGTATGGAAAAAAAAATTGTTTTGCACCTTGTATTGACTGAGTTTCATGCATGGATTATATTTGACCTGAGCAATTTTAGATGTTCTAAGAGTTGAACATCTGGACATCGTGTATATTTCTGGATGTATAAAAGATTCAAGCGCTCATCCGTCAACATTAGGAAGATTAGTAACTTTGTTGGTATTATAATTCTAAAAACAAATTAAATGAAGGAATAGACAACATTGTAAGGAATTCTCTGTTTCTATTAACGTACTGTGGTTTATGCGGTTTGTCTGAAAATTATTTGCAGATGTTTTAATTTTCGGGTCATTGATGGGCTGTTATAGATTAAGTTTAGCTACAATCCATTATATTATGGGACCAAAATTGGCAAGGGTTTTCTCACCAGTATTTCTAAACAAGCAATTGACATTGAATTTTCAAGGCAAAAGTGAAACTTCTCTGTCATGAACATAATATCTTACTCTTAGGGTTTCAAAATTCACAAACTAAATCTTATATGTTGAAATGTACAAAAGCATTGGTTTCATTGATGATCTTATTCAAATTGTATGTCTACATAAGAACAAAGTCAAATGCATTGGTCCTGTATTGGAAAAATAAGATTTACATGTTCTATTAAAGTGTTAGATTGTCAAAAGGTATCTAGTTTAATGACAAAGTTCATGTTGTAGGCACTTCAAATCTTCTTCATTACAAAAAAAAATGTTTAAAAAAAGGGGTTCACCACTTAGTGTGTTGGTTAAGTGGTGGTGGTGTTATTGTCTCCATCAATGGTTCAAACTTCCATTGGGCCATTGTGATTGCAGGCTTGTGCCTTTGCTGATCCAATGTGCTTGTAGGTTTGAGCCTCAACTTTGTTAAATAAGGATGAGGTCCCAACGTTTCACGTGGGCCCAAAGGGCGTGTTGTGTCAACACCATCGGTCAAGGCACTTATTAAAAAAAAAGATGTTAGATTCAATAAATAATAAGTTGGGAGTTAGTTTCTTGTAAGATAGTTTAGGAAGTTTTTGAGTTGTATGAGAATGCAATGCTTTACAATAATTTGCACAAATACATTATAAAATCTCAATGAAATAAAATCATTCTATTATAATTATGGTCTTTCTAAAATGATGCTGTAATTTATCTATTTAGCATTGGTATGCTCTTTTACATTAGAACATTTTTTGAGCCTTGATATAATGCAAAATGAAGCATCATTCCAATTACAATACAGGCCCTATCTTTATTAGTTTGTCAAGGTCTTTCAAGATTGAAGTCATATCTACACAAAGGTAATGCATAAGCTAATAAAGCTCCAAATACTCTTAATAAGAGCAATGCACAAGTGTATCTCTGGGTTCCCTTATACTAGTTATAAATATGTTACTTGTATGTTTAGTGAAAGCAAGGAAGTAGCAATATCTTTAGCCATTAGAAAGGATTCAACTAACTCGCACCATAACAATGTGATGAACTATTAGATATCTCTAGACCGACAATAAGAAGAGCAAGTGGTGCAACAAAGATCCAAACCCCTTCCATTTGACATTCCTTGTTAGTTATTGTGTTTGCGTGGTTGAGCTTGGCAATTCGAGGCTGTAGAAAACTTATTATTTCTAATTAATATCCTTAGATAAGTTTCTTTACATAAGGTCAAATGGGCTCGTAATGAGTTTTATATTGCACACAAAAGCTACAATTTGAAATATAATAATCATATTAAACTTGGGCCTAAATTACATTTAAACACATTATTCAAATTGTTATGGACTAAATAAAAAACATCTTAGTACCCAACATATGAACTTAATATTAAACTTGTGTCATGGTCCTTAGTATAAAAAATGGAACTTAAAACATCTTAGTACCCAACATATGAACTTAATATTAAACTAGTGCCATAAAAATGGTTGGGTCAAAATGCATTAGGCTTGTCTTGAAAACACATGTTAGACCAAAAAGTAAGCGAGAGGATTTAGTGTCTTTAAATGCTACCTTCACGCTCATCAAGTTACTAAAAATACATAAGATTTTCATAAAAAAAATTTATATCTTCATATTTGACTCAAAGGCTTATAACTATTGTTTAGGCTTCAAGGTGGTGATGATGAGGTACCATGAGATGAGGAATGACGTGGATGTAGGTCCTTGATTGGTAATTTCAAAGTGTTGATGAAAATCGGTCCATAGACAAACCCAATAATTGTTCTTGATGACCAACAATCCATTCAATATTCATCTTACATCATTAGAAGCTCCATTAAAGATTCCAACTAAAACCAATTAGGAGGGGGAGGAACCCATTCACCATTCTTCTTCTTTTTATTGCTTTTGAGGGAAATTATTCCTAGAGCTTGACAATCTCACCTCGTTTCTTGAGAGTTTAAATAGTTATGATATAATTTTGGCAATTGATTTTTCTATTAAGTAGTAGAATAGGAAATTAATATGGGGAATGCATGTGATAATCATTGAATAAAACATCTCAAGGTCACAAGATTGAGTACCTAATTTTTTTTAAGGATTGTAAAAGGGGTGAGAAGGCAAAAGTAGTTTTTGAAGAAAGGCGAGTCTTGCAAATGTTATCAATTTTGATATACTATCAATTCAGTTAAAAAACCTTGGAATGAGGTGGCCATTGTGATTATAAAGCATATTAGATTGGAGGTTCAATTTACAATTTGTTCTCATAACATTTTGGCTTTTTAAATCATTTTTGTTCTCACTAGATGCCATATTTCCCCCCTTCTTCCCCTTATCCTCTTAAGAGGTGGTTGTTAAGAATATTTAAAGAGGGTTGCATCCAACCCAATGCATGTTGGGTTAATTTTGTAATTCTTAATTATTTCAAACACTCTATCCCCTTTGTGGAGAAGGGTATTTATTTGAGAAACAAAATAAAAGTCTTATTGAGTTTTCCTTAGAGCAAGACAAGTAAATTGCAACCTTGTAGAATTTACACCATATTTGGGCACTTTCCTTAGTGTGTGATCTCTTAACTCTTAGCTCCCATCCAAGCCAAAAGATTGAAAATTTGATGTCATATGTCCACATGGTAATTAGAATGGCTATAGTAGACTCAATACACTTCATTTGTAGTAACATTTCCTTGAGTTGCTAGGTTGATGGCACTTGGGCTGCCCTTGACCCTCTAATTCTGGCCCAAATTCAAATGTGCTAGTACTAGGTTCCCGCCATTTGCTCCTTGATCCCGATGTTGCAATATGGCCATTGGAATTTGTTGGTTGTCGTTGCACCAAAGATTGACCTATTAATGCCTGATACAACCACCAACCTTATAGAAGACATGAGAGGTGGTTCAGCCATGCCACAAACCACCACTACGTTGCACAACACAAAGGAGACCAAAGGTGCACCCCTTGCACAATTCCCCACAATGCAAGCGTGAGGTTTGAACATGTGACCTTAGCTCTGATACCGATTGTTGGTTGTTGTTTCACCAAAAGGTCAACCTGTTAATGCCTGATACAACCACTGGACTTATAGAAGACACGAGAGACAATTAAGCTATGCCTCAAACCACCATTGCATTTCACAACACAAGGGGACCAAGGGTGCACACCTTGTAATCGGCTTAATTTGTAAAATACTATGAGGAATCTATATAAGATAATTCTTCTAATTCATTTTTTACAATCAAGAGCATCTAAGAAGCAATCAAGCATCAAGCACTCAAGGCAACATTTCATCCCACCACATTCTTTGAATCTATAAGCATTATGGCAAGTTACAACCACCTTCATTAAAATGTCTTTATGATTGATTTCCTTTATGCCTTGCCATGTTATTGCATCAACACTTACGATCACATTCAAAGAGAATTGCATCAACAAGGTGTAAGATTCAAATACTTCAATTTTAGATCTAGTCTCTACTACATCACAACATGCTTGCATTTCAATTACATTTCATTTCAATTTGATCGTGAATTCCATAACTGGGGTTTGACATAGGTAAACTCCCATCAACCTACAAATTATACTTGTGTAGATTGAAAAAAGCAGGTTCAACATCGCTTTGAGTGACATAATCCCAAACATTTCTGATGAAACTTTAAGGGAAGGATCTAAGTAGTATATTGATTCTAGATTTACCGGTTTTGTTCACATTCGACATTCTACGGTCAAATTTACCCCAGTCGACATTGACCTTCCAATTTTTGCTTAAATTTTAGACACTAGTTCTTTTCTTTTTACTCTTCACAGATCTATATTAGTTGTCTGTATATCTATTTTGCAACTTACTATATTTGTTGAAAACCCTCAATTCTTCACCTTTAGCCCTAGATCTAGCATTCAATTAACATATTTGCAATATCATTTTCAACTCAAACAATTAGTGTTAAGTTCACTTTGTGTCTGATTCCTTGAGCCAAGTGGATCCACTCTCCTTTAACATAATCAAGTGGAATATGCCTTGTTCCTAGTTTGTATGGCGAATATCTCATTTCTATACATTACATTTTGATGAACCTGACTATTCTTACACTTGCATATCCTCTTATTTTTAGTTTTAGATCTGATTGTTATATGAATTCTTTAGATTTGAATGCATTCATTACTCAAATACATCACTTATTTTCTTGTGTTTCTTAGTTAGCATTTTATCACTCCATCAATTGCATATGTATGGCATAAAAATCATGTTTGTTGCATTGCCTTAAACATTGGATACAAAAAAATGGATGTTTATAATCTTTTCATTGTGACTTTCTTAATAGCATTAAAAAGAATAATTTTGATGCATTCGATGTTGCTTTGGCCTCTCTTATATCACCTTACACCTCCCCCAAAGTTTCTCTCCCTAATAAGGACATGTTGGTGCAAACAGATATTCTAAACACTTCTCTTAATAATCTCTCTTTGGGAAGAAGCATTTAGGTTGATTCTTCTCCTAATATTGAAAAAGGATGATATTGTGGTACCAAACATTGATATGTTTGACAAGTCCCTTAATAACACTTCACCTTCTATTCATTTCAATGACCTTCCCTCTAGATATGAAGCATTAATGAGTTATGTTTGTCCCTTTCCTAAAGTTTTTCTTACTCATGAGGATACCTTGAAAGAAGAGAATGATATAATTTTCACTTTCCTTGATGCTCTCCTCCTAGAGATGAAACCTTTGAGAACAAATAACCTACATGCAGTAAAAGGTGATAAACACCTTTATTATCATGTAGTAGGTCACACATATAACACTCAAAACAAGAAGCAAGATTCAAATGCTCTCTCCCCTTCTCAACCTTTTCTTCCTCCAATCACTCATCCTTCAAAATAAGTTGGTAAGGAGTATGATCTTATTGAACAACTTTGTGCTACTCTTGCTAAGATATCCTTGTATAAACCTAAAAATGGTCAAAGAAAATATTATTTAAATACAATCTACTTCGATAAATTAAAATAAAAAATCAATTAGCTATATAATTGAATTAATCATTTAATTATATAGTTCATTAATTAATTAAATCCAACCCTTTCAATAAATCATACATAACTAATTAATTAATTCTTTTAATTAAATTCCTCCCAAAATCTCTCACCTACCACTACATGACAAAAACCAAATCAACCAATGAGAGAGGATGAATGAGTGCACATGGATCACTCCAAGGCTTTTCTATCCTGACCATCCAATCTTCAAAGAGAATCTTGTCCATCCAAAGGGGACACATAATCAACCCTTAATCCTAATCATACCTTGATCATGGTAACTGAAACTCACCCCCTACACCTTGGAAAATCCTATAAATAGGATGTATAATTAGAGTTAATCATCAATTGTCATTTTAGAGCAAGGTTATCATGCTAGTTTAAGCATTACATATCATTTGAGTAGTGTTATAATGTTCAATTGTGCATTCAAAATAGTTCTCATAAGCATGTTAGATTAAATCTTTCATTCATTTCATCACCAATATGGAGGATTTGCATCATAGTTTAGCATCATTGATCACGTTAAATTCTCATTTTCTAGGTTGTCACTTGAGGATATAATTGCAGTCGAGAGTGTAATTCAAGTCCCTAGAACTAGAGATCTATAGAATGCTCTTGATTTCTTTCATTTCAATTTGCTTAATTAGTTCTATATCTTAATTTTGATTTGAAAGTATATCAAACTAATGTTCTATGAAGGCTTGTAATTGGCAGATTTACACATACCCAATCTCTTTGGGATTTGATTCAAATTACACCCACATATCACTTTGACACATTTATTTTCATTTTGACGAGCTATGATACACATGCAATGGAGCATCATGCATATGTTCTATTTATGATGTACTTATTATGTTTAATCTTATGCTTTCTAGATACATTTCTTTTATGATGATTCTATGGTGATGGTTACATGTTGTTTTTATATTTGTCTATGTGATGGATATCTATGCTTACGAGTTGGATGCTTCTATTCTTATATGATGGATAATTTTATGATGCTTCTATCTAGGTTGATTCTATGACAATGTAATTATTTCTTATCCTTATGATCTATGGTACACATGGATGTTTGCATTCTCAATGCATATGTGATGTACTAAATTATGAAATGAAATTTCTAATGCAATATATTCTTTTTAATCCCTACATATGAAGAATGTATGTACACATGATGTGATATGTAAATGATAAAAAAAATATTTTATTTATTTTATGAGATCTAGAAGCATAAAAAATTGTTAATATATGACCAATGCTATGTAAATGATAAAAAAATATATTTTATTCATTTTATGAGATCTACGAGCATAAAAAATTATTAATATATGACCAATGCTATATGATGATGATTTTAATCATGATGTAAATAATACAACTATGATGTGATTAGAATGTAGTATGAGGAAACAATTTGTTTTTGTAATGCCAAGTGCACTCAACCATTCATAAAAAGAAGATGACCTAGAAGAATTAGGAGGAAATCAGAAATAGGTGGAGCATGAGCTTTGAATATAAGGTTTCCCTTTAAAATGTTATGAAAATGCCTATAAGTGAAATGGTAATGAAAATGCAAGCTAAGTATGATGAAGTCATCTTGTGTACGTTTTTTATGCTTTTGTAATCATTGAGCTTTTATAATGTTGTAAGAAAATAGAAGGATCTATGTATAATTAAACTAAGATAACTTGACTATTTTTACATGAATTTTGATTTAGCAAGTTAATACAAGCGTCTACATATAATGGATTTGAGATAACTTGAGTATCTCTTGCATGTATCAATAGACAAGGATTGTCCTATTTCGTGCTTAAACCCATAATGCCCTTGATGATCTTTTTCCAATCATGTCCTTAGACAAGTCCTTACACTAATAAACTCTAATCAACAAACAAACAATAAATAAAAATATCATTTCCCATCATAGCTATTCTAGTCTAAGACATCCTTGAAAGCATAAGAAACATGATAGCTAAAATTAAGACATAGACCTAGACTTATAACAACCATTCAATCTTCTTGCCACATATACGTTTTCTTGTCATGATAGAAATGATCATCTTGATAATTGATTAGGTTGGGAAATGGGTTTGTTTAATTTGGTATGTGTCAATGTCTAATCACAAGATTTTATTTGAGGTTTGTTGTCTGGAGATATTATCACTTGATCCCTTTTTGTTATTCTCTTAAATGTGACATCAAGGATCCAATTCTATAACTTGGTCAAGGAGTTTACCCCAATCAAGGAAATGACCTACTTATTATGGATGAAGAAAATATAAATGGATGGATCGATGAAAACTTATTGTTATGGAATATGTGAATGAAAATCTAGTAACCAACCCATGATGTGATTGTATGGGTGAGAATTACATGCGGGGAGAAGGGAATTATGGATATATGGATACTTATAAAGTGAACATGGATATGATTTTATTTTCTTTATTATGAATATGCACAACGGGTCTAGAGATGCAACAAAGAACTATAGTCCTAATAAATGGAGAAGCTAATTTATCACAAATAGCTCCGATCCACTTTGTGAAATACTTGGTGGTGGTTATGGTGAATTTATGACCATTGGATGAAGGTGGATGGATCTTACCTATGAGGTCGAGCCCCCATTGGCAAAATGGCCAAGGAGTTACTAAATGTTGAAGCTCTTGAGTTGGTGTATCTAATATATTCTCATGTATATGATATTTTCTTACATTTGCGAACAAAGTGATAGGAGTCTGTCTCCATACTTGGCCAATAATATCCCATTAACATTAGTTTCTTTGCCAACGTTGGACTACTAGAATGGGTTCCACATATACCTTCATGAACGTCCCTCAAGGAAGTTTGAAATTCCTCATGCTCAAGACATCTACAGAGAGTACCATCAAGATCTCATTGATAAAGAGTACTAGTGATAATGTTATAACAAGAGGCTTGGTGAATGAAGGTTCTTCTTTGATTATTGGACAAACCAGGTAGTAAGGCATTCTCCTTAAAATATGTATACATATTTCAGTATAATAGAGAGTCAGGTCCAACTATATGGTAGATAATACTAGTTTTAGAGTCATCGTAAGCAAGGGTGGACAATTGTTCCACCAAGAAGTCTTGACATGCCCGATTCTATTGTATGTCTAGAAGTGATGCAACGGTTGCCATGGAATCTAAATCTTTATTGTTTAAACTTAGTATTTGCTCAAAATTGATCATGATAAAGTACTTCTTAAAGTCATCTACCATATACTTGTATGACATCAATTCTCATCTTTGGTTTGGTACTCATCATTTACCTGACTTATCACCAATTGGGAGTCTCTAGACACATTCAACTATGTTATCCTCTAGTGTACTACCAAGTTTTGAGTCCAGTGACAAGTGGGTAAGTGCACCAAGATGGTGTGAAAAAAGGGGCTATAAGTAGCCACATTTTTTTTTTTTTTCTAAAATCAAGTAAACCTAAACTTGGAAGAGAAATTTAAGAGTTGTGCACTCAAAACTAGAAGATGTACAAATAACAAGAGTTGGAGTACTCTTAATATACTTTATAAACTACTACTTAAAAAAAAAATGGATAAGATTAAGCACAAAAAACTATTCTTGATTTTTTAGGAAAATGTAGCATAGTGTCTGGCGTGCACATAAAAAAAGATATAGTTAGCTTTAGTATTTTGAAAAACCCTTTGGTATAAAGATAGTTAAGAGTGAGCTAGAAGTTGTGTAATATTTATAATTTTTTGTTGAGTATTTTTTTTAATGATTTTTTCAAGTAGACACATCCAAAAAATTAAGTGTCTATTCGTGCGTGACACATAACTTGCTCAAAATAATTGAAAATGCAAATTTTTTAAAGTGTAAAGAATCAAGTGCACAACAATAATATATAATTTATTTTAAATTTGGTCAGATAGATAAAAAATTATTAAGAAAATGGTACACATATATCTCTAAGAATATGGAGACACTGGTAAAGAAAATTAAAATTTAATATGTTAATGTTGTCATCAAATAGAAAAAAATATATGGTTAGAAAGCTTTGAAGACATGTGAAATTATGGTGGTAATTTCACAAATACTCAATTGATGACATGTAAACTTGATGACGAGGAAGTTGAGAAACTAGTTTGGAAGAGCAAAAGACTTGAAAAAGGAGGGAAATGGAGGGAAATGAAGCTCCCAAGACTCAGGGTTGTTATGCAAGCCTATTACCTAAGCATAATGCAATCAGGTTTTTTAAATTTTACAAATATGTTTTTAATGCTTAAAAACCCGATCCACTTTATAAACACTAAAAACCCAATTAGGTTTTTAAGAATTAAAAACATATATGTGGATATATGTATGTAAATTTAATATGCACCACACACACACACACACACACACATGTATGTATTCATTAAACTATTTGAAGACCCTTTAGGACCACTTATGACACCCGTAACCACTTAAGACATCCTATGATACCTTACTAAGACATCTTAGGGCACCTTAGGACCACCTATGACACCTAGAGCCCCTTAAGACATCATAGGACCCATTAGTGTATTCTATGACCCATTAGGACCTCTTAAGACACCTATGGCCCTTTAACACCCACTAATGTATCTGAAAACCCACTAATGTATCCTAAGACACATTAATACATGTATGAGGAGACCATAGGATCCCTTAAGATATCTAGGACCCATTGATGTATATTAGGCCCCTTGAAGAGCACATATGACACCTAAGACCTCTTGAAACATTTTAGAACCCATTAATACATACCCTAGGACCCCTTTGGACCACTTAAGACATCTAGGACTTCTTAAGACAACCTAGGGTCCATTAATGATCCTGTTTAGCCCCCCTCTGTCTCTATCCCTCTCTATTCTCCCCTCTTCCTTCCCCCATCATCAACTTCATCTATTGTAGGCCCTAATTATCCTCTTTCTCTCTAGCTCATCTCTCTCCCCTCCCTCCCTCCCTCCCTCCCTCCCTCCCTCCCTCTCTCTCTCTCTCTCTCTCTCTCTCTCTCTCTCTCTCTCTCTCTCTCTCTCTCACTAGCTCATCTCTCCCCTCCCCCTTCTCCCTTTCTTCTATATCCCTTGCCCCCCCTCTCTCTCTCTCTCTAATTACCCTCTTTCATCATATCTTCCCCCTATTTACCCTCTATCCCTCTCCCCCTTCTCTCACTCTCTCCTACATGTCCCCCCATAATTACCCCCTCTCTCTCCCCTCCTCTCTTCTTTCCCCTATCACCATTTTCACCTATTCCGAGACCTAATCATCCTCTTTCTCTCTCTGTCTCATCTCTCTCCCCTCCCCCTTCTCTCTGTCTCTCTGTCTCTCTCCCTCCTTTTCTTTCCACATCACCATCTCATCTCTTTGTCTATCTCTTCTCACTCTCCATCTATTCCTATTTATTCCCTCCATTTTCCTTCATTTCATATCTACTTTCACATTAAGAAAAGTCATAATCTCATTTTAGCTCTAGAATTTATAATCTCATTTTAATAATTTAGTTTCATAATTGCATCTAATTTAGTCATGTTAGCATCCATTTTAGCTTAGTTTTACTCATCATAGCATAATCTCACCATCATTATCTTATCAATCCATAGTTTTTAACTATCTTTGCATCCACCATCAATCATGTTTACATAATCATGGATCTCATGGGGCACACTTGAAGGCTGATTTTGTGAGCACACATACCAAATAGACAAATAAAAAAAATCCTCATCAAAAGAGGCTTGAGTTTTCTCTTTCTTTCTTTCTTTCTTAATTAGTTTCTTTTCATCTCCTTATCTTGTGTGTTTCTTTTACTTTGTATAGCTTAGATTAGTCTAAATCTTTCATTCGAATCACATTTTATTGCACACATTTTTGGCACGCTCGATGGGACCCTCTTCATAGGTCATACTAATCACTAGTTCATTTTTTAGTGTCATTGTTGTATTGTTTGTGTAAATATCTTATTTCTTGTAGGCAAAACATGGATTCTAGGTTGAATTCTACTTCAACGAAAGTTAGTTTATGTTCTACCAAATTTTAAGAAAAGTCAGGATTGCTTCCAAAGGTGGTGAGAATGCTTTGATAAACAACGCGATTAACTACCTGATTAAGTCTTCATTAGGTATAATATTATTTCTTGCGAGGAAAAATAACGAGATTGTGCTAACTTTTGATAGGTTTGCACTCTTTATTTTTATATTGTACTTTTTCTCTCTCTATTTTTCGTCATAATCTTTTTTAGGAAGTGGCAGGTTTGAACATCTCTCAACAGGTTTGCATTATGTTAGTTATTATTTTTAATCTCTATACTTAGCAGATTTTGAGTTTTAGAAGTGGTGGGAATTCTATTTTATAACTGGCAGGTTTGAGCTATTAAAGTGCATAATTGACTGTTTAGCTATTTATGTCATTTTCCCAAATTTGAGTTTCTTTTTTTTGTTCTAACTTGCTAACCCTTGGTTTGTTTTATGGTTTTATCTTATTGGGCTTTGTAGATTTTCTTGTAGAAGGGCCAAATTGCTCTAAACTTCTAACAGTTTGATTGTAGATTTCATCAAAGAGGGGGTTTCCATTTGAAACTTTCATAAAGTCTTTCAGATTAAAAAATTACATGCAATTTGTTTTCATGTGTTTTCTTTAGATAGGAATTTGGTTTGGGATTAAAAAAGAATAAGTGTCTACTGTGTTTTGTGTATTAGACACATTTATGTTAACCAAAGATTGAACAAACATATCATCTCTCCTCACTTTCATAGATATTAGGTGTAAGATAAATTTATTCAATCTTTTAGCGGGCCTAGCTCTTGAGAGCTTTAACATAGTTGGTGAGAGGGAATGACCCAAGTGGTAATGAGATACAGATAAGCCCTACTAAGCCACTATAAACAAATATACTAGTGGTGAAAACTATAGGTAACGAATGACACTATGCTGTGATGAGATTCCCTCTTAATACTCACGTGGTACACAAAAACCTATAGAGAACAACCTCTATAGGTGGGGGGATCCCCCTAATAGGTATAATCTAGCTTAAACATAGCCTTTTGAATGGTTGGACTTATTAAATGCCTTTATGATAGTTACCAAAATCCTTCTACAAGTTGATGCAGGAACGATGCGATGTATCGTTTTGAAGTCACTTCTCATGTATCCCTCTTGTTGAGATAGAAAAAATCATTGAGGTCTTTGGATCTTAAGGAATTTGATGCCTGGTTGTCTTGAGAAGTGAGTGTCATGTTGGGGGAGCCAATAGTGCCAAGCATCTATCTATTCGACTTGAATGTGATATTTTATCTTTGGGAGATTAGATGAGTATTGTAGTGGTCACCCATAGTTTTCTTTTTCAGTTTTATATTGCCAAACTCTTTTAGGCCACTTTCATGTGTGCGTTGATCATTTCAGCTTTGTTATGAGGTTTTGGACATATGACATTTCATGGTGATTTGATATTGGAAAGGTATGAAATATCATATGTTTGAAGTTAGATGATGTTAGTTACTTTAATGATGATTATTTATATGTTTAAAATGTTATTTATATTCATGATTTTACTTACTCCATACTTGTATGTGTATGGCTATCATGTATGCTTTACCTTTCTATTTGACATGTTTGATGTGGTTGTGAGATGGAGTTGTTGTTACTGCTTGCAAGATCCACACGATGTCTTGATCCATGCCATTGCTTGTTATATATATGGATGTACATGCTTGTCTTTTATGTAGCTTTGCAGGTACCGAGCATCAACTTCCCTGAATTGTCAGGATGAGGGTGCCCTATCACAATGTCTCAATGGTAAGAGAGGGGATATAATGTTCAGGTCTGAATCCCAACCTATACCATTTTATTGTCTAAAATAGTGGACAAGTTTCTGATTATTACCTTCCCGAATTCATCCAGGTGACATGAATTTATAAGCATTTCCCTTGAGTATGATTATTGTTTTATTAAGTTCAGTTTTTTTTTTTTTTTTTTTTTTTCTGATCTTTGGCTAGTTGGTATGATTGTTATGAAATGGTTAAATGATTTGCTAAGATTAATTATGTGGTTTAAATAATTAAATCTTATTAAATATATATAGTTAAAAGTGAGAGTATTTAATATATGGAAATTAATTAAATACATTTATTAATAAAAAAACTTAATTAAAAGTTGAAATTGTGAAATTTAAGGATTTAATTAATTATTAAATTCAAAATTTTAATTAAAGATAAATAAATAAATTAATAATAAATTATCAGTTGCATTAATGATAAAATGATTAAAACAATATTTCTTTAAGTTATAATTGACATGCAATTAGTTGTACAATCAATTAAATAATTTCAAAGAATAAAGTATTTTAAAAGTTGAAGTGAATAGATAAAACAAGAAATACTAATAGTGCATTAAATTATTAATTATAAAATTGAAAATCATGCGAAAGAGAGAGATTGATGTTAACAAAGTTTATGGAGTTAAGTTGAGTTCCGAGTTTGCATGGTTGAGTTCAAGTTCCAAATTCTTTTCCTTTATTACGAGGATTTGGCCATTGCTATTGTACACAGATTTGCAGGTTTTGGCTCTAAGGATTGAATTGGAGGATTTTGTGAAAGCTTTGGAATTTTTTGGGGGTTTTAATTATTCTTCGTATTTTCTGTGAATTGGTGGTTTAAGGTAGGGTTTGAAACCCTTGTAGATTAAATGCTTTGTTCTTCATTATTACTTGTAATCTTACAAAAAAATTATTTTTAAAACTTAGTAACATGTTTTCAGTTAATTTCTCCCGGGTTTTCTCACGGGGCATTACACTTGGTATCAGAGCCCATGCTTCTACACTAGGAACTCTGAGAATTTTAGACACCCATTAGATGTCTAGTAGTTAAAACTTGAAACAAAAAATTAGACATATAACACTCTTGTATTTTAGACTATTGTTTTGTAATTATATCACGTTTAATTATTTTCAATTTATTTAAAATATCATTCTTCTTGTTTGAATGTTGTAGGAAGGATGGTCATTGAGACTAGATCTGTGGCTAGAGGCTGTAGTAGAGGACGTGGAAGGAACATACTTCCTAGCCCTCCCATGGGTCATAGAGTTGAGGAGAGAAGGGAAGAGGATAGTGGTGAGCATCATGGTGATTAAGGAGAACTAAATGCTATGTAGATACTCCAGAATGTTCTGGAATGTCTACCTAGTCAGGACAAGGCTGAACATGAAGCATCATACTATTTTGATAATGAGGAGAGACAAATATCCATGAGTCCTAGAAGAAGGGACACTACCCTTGGTTAGGGGGTCGCAAAGGCCAATCAAATGAGAGACCTTATGAGATCACAACCTCCTCATTTTAATGGTCTTGGTATTGGTTTTGAGGTAGAGACATGACTAATTGCATTGGATTGATGTTTTCTATGCAACTGTTTGATACCAATGTTAGGGAAAGGTGCGCTGTTATGCACCTCGAAGGTTTTGCAGCTTCTTGGTAGAAGATTGAGGAGAAGAAACTTGAGCTTACCATGGAGATTATCACTTGGGAGCGATTTCTCGAGAACTTTTAGGAACACTTCTTATTTGAGCAGTGGCAGCATTAGCGCTCAGATGAGTTCCATAATCTGCTACAATTATCTATGACTGTCTAGGACTATGAGAATCATTTCTTCGAGCTCAATCCTTATGCAGGATTTAGTGATAAGTCACCACTGTTGGTACACCATTTCATTAGGGGGCTTAATGGTCACATCATTGTGGGAGTTAAGGTTTTTGAGCCTAAGACCCTCAAGGAGGCAGTTATTAAGGTTACCTTGGTGGAGACAAATTTGACTTTGGGTCATGTTGGACAGGTGGGAGTTGAGATTGATGTTCCCACACCTTGAGGTTATAAAATTAGTCAGTACCAAGGAGCTGGGAACTTGAAGAAACATCCTCCCTATTTTTAGAATCAACAGTAGTAGGGGTCAAACCATCCAACATAGAGACGTGGTTCTCAGTCTAAAAACTTCCATAACTTTCCACACAATAGGCGCAACCAACCCAGCTAGTCTGCATAGAGAACACATTCAGTTGCTAGTAGAGGCAACTTTTAGTAGTCTAGTGCACCCTTTGTTGGGAGAGGTCAAGATAGAGGTGGTGGTTATTTCTCATGTGGATAGTATTGTCACATTGTAATGAATTTCCCTCAGTGCGCATCATAATTTTTAGGATAGAGGCCTGCAGCTTCCGAGCCTACAGTAGGAGATGCTGGTAGATCTCATAGGGTATTTAAAAAAATGGATCATCTTCAGGTAGAGCACCAAGGTACTTTGGTAGAAACTTCAGGTTCTACTACAGGTATTTCTCTTTCTATCTTATTTGATTCAAGAGCTATAGATTCTTTTATATCTCTTCTTGTAGTAGAGAAATGTGGGCTAGTGGAAGTAAAACAAGACATTGGTTGGCAAGTAGAGTTAGCCTCTAGGGAAAGAATATCAACAGACTCTCTAGTACATAAATGGAAGTTGAACTTAAAAAAAATTCATTACCTCAGTTAATCTTCATGTGATTCATTTGGGATCATATTGTATTGTCCTTGGGATGGATTGGATAGGTTCTCATGGAGCCAATATTGATTGTAGATAAAAGATAATCAAATGCAAGGATGATGTTGGAAAGAATTTTGATATTGTGGGAGTTCAACATCCTATATCTCTTCATATGATTTCTGCTATGCAACTCAAGCGAAGCATGCGAAAGGGTTATCATGTATTTTTTGTAATTATGAATGAACTAGATGAAGTTGAAACTAAGGAGAAGATTCTTGATCATCCTACTCTTTAGGAATTTGGAGATGTCTTTCCTAGTAAGATTTCACATCGATCTTGTTCCGGGAGCACAACCTATATCTAGATCTCCTTACCAGATGAACACACAAGAATTGAGTGAGCTTAAGCTCCAACTAGAGGATCTTTTGGTAAAGGGTAGTATTTGGCCAAGTGTTTCTCCATGGGTAGCACCTACAATCTTTATAAAGAAGAAAGATGGATCTTTACACTTGTGCATTGACTATAGATAGTTGAACAAGGTAACGATCAAGAACATGTATACTTTGCCAATGATTGATGATCTCTTTGATCAGATAAAAGGGGCCAATCTATTCTCAAAGATTAATCTCAAATTAGGATACCATTAGTCATGTATCCAGGATGTAGATATTCACAAGACTACATTCCACACTCGCTATGGACATTATGGGTTCACATTAGTCCCTTTTCATTTGACAAATGCTCCATGTGTTTTCATGTGTCTGATGAATTGATTATTTCATTCTTACCTTGACAATTTTTTTCTCATCTTCTTGGATGAAATATTGATATATTCTAAATCCTTGGAAGAGCATGAGGAATATCTATGAGTAGTTTTGCCGTGTCTTTGTGACAATCAGTTGTATGCCTATATGACAAAGTGTGACTTATTTCAGTCTAAGGTTCAGTACTTGGGACATATGATCACATGTGAGGGTATTTCAATAGATTTCTCAAAGATTTAGGCTATGATTTATTGGCCAACCCCCACCAATGTATCTAAAGTTTATAATTTCATGGGCTTGGCGGTCCATATTATCACATGTTTATTAAGGACTTCTCTAGAGTTGCATATCATATTACTTCTCTTAAAAGGAAAGGGAAGAAGTATTTTTTGACAGAGAAGTGTGAAAAGGATTTTTAGAACCTCAAGGAGCATTTGACTAGTGTACCTATTCTAGAAATACCCAACCCATTGGGTGATTTTGTGGTGTGTACTGATGCTTCTTTGGAAGGTCTTGGAGCAGTCCTTATGCAAGAAGGTCGTGTGATTATTTATGAATCTCATAAACTCAAGGATCATGAATTGAACTATTCTATACATGATCTTGAGTTAGTAGTAGTAGTTCATGCATTAGTCTGATGGAGACATTTTCTATTGGGACATTGATTTGAGTTTCATAGTGATCATTGCAGTTTGCAATATATCTTTACACAACTTGAACTGAATGCTAGGAAGAGGTGATGGATGAAGTTTCTTTGTGAGTATGAATTTGAGGTAAAGTACATCAAGGGTAAGGAAAATGTGGTAGTTAATGCTTTGAGTCATATGAGACATGAGATTTCAGCATTGACTCTTGGTGTAGATTTGCGAAGTTGTATAATCCAGGCACTTCCTTCTGCTACTTGGTACAAGGAAGTGAGTGCAATGACTGAGTTAGGGAGACCTTTGGAAGGCAAGTTTTTAGGTTTTGTTTTGGAGTTAGATAGTATTTTGTGTTATATGAGATGGATATATGTACCACCATTAGATGATCTACATACCTTGATTTTATCTGAGGCTCATTGTGCACCTTACTTGACACATCCACGTGTCCAAAATATGCATGCAGACCTAAGAAAGCTATATTATTGGTCAGGTATGAAGCAAAATATTGCTGATTTTGTGGTAAGATGTCTAGAGTGTCAGAGGGTTAAGGAAGACCATTAGAATTTAGCATGGATTTTAAAACCTAATCTTGTTCCATCATGGAAATGGGATATCATCTTGATGGATTTTATCATGGGTTTGCATATGACTCCTTGCAGAAACAATACTATCATGGTCACTATTGATCAATTGACCAAAGTGAAACACTTTTCTCCTATGAGAGAATTATATACAACAACTTTAGTAGCTAGAGTCTTTATGCAGGATATTGTGAGACTACATGTGATTCCCCACATAATTATATCAGAAAGGGATCCAATATTCACTTCTGCATTTTGGACTTCTTTGCAGTATGATCTTGGAGCATAATTGAATTTTAGTTCAGAATATCACCTTGAGATCAATGGATAGACAAAGAAGGTTAATCCGGTGTTAGAGGATATGTTGAGGATGTATGTCATGGATAGACATAATCATTGGGAGGACTATTTATATTTAGTTAAGTTTTCTTACAACAATGGTTATCACAAATCGATTATTATGTTGCCTTTTTAGGATTTGTATGGACATCCTTGTCATACATGTTTGAGTTCGGATAAGATAGAGGATCCTATTCTTTTAGGTCTTGAGATGCTTTAAGATATGGAGAAATAGGTAGAGTGCATTCATGAGCATGTGACTACAACTCATTATAGATAGAAGAAGTATGTAGATGCTCATAGGGTAGATAGACAATTTGTAGTTGGTGTTAAGGTGTTTCTAAGAGTGCATCCATGGAAGAGTTTGATCCATTATGGAAAGGGTTCAAAGTTGGCTCCTCATTTTGTTGGCCCATTTGAGATAGAGGATAGGACTAGTTTCTTACTGTCTTGCTTTTCCTCCCAACTTATCTCACGTTCATGATGTTTTCCATGTTTTAGTACTTAGACAATATATTCTAGATGTTACACATGTTCTTGAATGGAATGCTTTATAGGTAGAGGATGGGATGCTAGCTTTGGATCTCATTCGCATACTTCAATAGCGAGAGTTAACCCTCAAGGATCACACCATCGAGTAGGTAAGGGTCCAATGGGACCCTACTAATGAGTCATCAATGACTTGAGATGACTAAATAAGATTACGAGATTTATATTCCTATTTTTTTGTAGGCTTCCGAGAGTAATCCTAATTCTAGGGGAGGTGGATGTAGTGCCCACCCATAGTTTTCTTTTTTAGTTTTATATCGCCGAACTCTTTTAGGCCACTTTCATTTATGCATTAATTATTTCAGCTTTGTTATGAGGTTTTGAATGTATGACATTTAATGATGATTTGATATTGGATAGTTATGAGATATCGTATGTTTCTAGTTAGATGATGTTAGTTACTTTAATGATGATTATTTATATGTTTAAAATGATATTTATATTCATAATTTTACTTACCCCATACTTACACATGTATGGCTATCATGTATGTTTTACCTTTTTGTTTGACATGTTTGATGTGGTTGTGGGACAAAGTCATAGTTACCTGCTTGCAGGATCCACACGATGTCCCAATCCCTGCCATTGCTTGTTATATATATATATATATATATATATATATATATATATATATATATATATATATATATATATATATATATATATATATATATATATATATATATATATATATATATATATATATATATATATATATATATATATATATATATATATATATATATATATAAGCATGCCCTATCACAATCTCTCAATGGTAAGAGAGGGGAGATAACGTTAAGGTTCGAATCCCAACCTAAGCTATTTTATTGTCCTAAAATAGTAGACAAGTTTCTGATTATTACATTTCTAAATTCATCCAGGTGACATGAATCCATAAGCCTTTCCCTTGAGTATTATTATTTTATCAAGTTCAATAGTTTTTTTATTATGATCTTTGACTGATTGGTATGATTGTTGTGAAATGGTTAAATGATTTGCTGAGATTAATTATGTGGTTTAAATAATTAAATCTTATTAAATATAGAAAATTAAAGAGAGTATTTAAGTAATGGAAATTAATTAAATATATTTATTAATAAAAAAAATTAATTAAAAGTTAAAATTGTGAAATTTAAGGATATAATTAATTATTAAATTCAATATTTTAATTAAAGATAAATAAATAAATTAATAATAAATTATCAATTGCATTAATGATAAAATGATTAAAACAATATTTCTTTTATTTATAAATGACATGCAATTAGTTGCAAAATCAATTAAATAATTTAAAAGAATAAAGTATTTTAAAAGTTGAAGTGAATAGATACAAAAAAGAAATACTAAAAGTGCATTAAATTATAAATTAAAAAATTGAAAATCATGCAAAAGAGAGAGATTGATGTTAACAAAGTTTGTGGAGTTGAGTTGAGTTTTGGGTTTGCATGGTTGAGTTTGAGTTCCAAATTCTTTTTCTTTATTAGGAGGATTTGGCCATTGCTATTGTACACAAATTTGCAGGTTTTGGCTCTAAGGATTGAATTGGAGGATTTTGTGAAAGCTTTGGAATTTTTTTTTGGGATTTGATTGTTCTTCATGTTTTCTGTCAATTGGTGGTTTGAGGTAGGGTTTGAAACCCTCATAGATTAAATGCTTTGTTATACATTATTGTTTGTAAACTTAAAAAAAAAATTCTGCAAACTTAGTGAATAGTGGCAATTTGGAATCACCACTATTTGTGTATGTGTGTGGGGAAAATGTAAGATTCACTCCTAAATCCAAATTTCCAAAAGAGAGATCCAATTTGATCAACCAAGAGGTTAATACATAATCGAATCAGTCTATGAAGAATATGAAAGAGAGAGAGAAACTCTATACTTCCCTAAGCTTGAAATCTAAAATAATTGAAGTGCAAATACTAACCTTGAATTAGGGAAAATCTGGAAAATGCTGAATTCTGGCTTATGTATGAACTTTTTGAAGATTTCATCACCTATTCTAGATTGAAAATGCCAAGGCGGACAAAACCCATAAATCTTTTCTCCAAATTCACACAGGTTGACTTTGACCTTTTAAAAGGTTAAAGACCACATTATTTATTTGAAGTCCAATTCTGATTCTGTTCGCAGATCCTGAAAGATTGCCGAAAAGGGTATCCGAATTCGCTCTCAGATCTGAGATTTCGCACCTATACCTACAAGAAAATGAGGGGTTTGCCTTGGTCAAACCCCAATTTAGGAATTAACCTTGAAATTGAATTGAAATTGTATTGTGCATAAACAAAGTAATTGAAACAAATCACCTCGCTTATGTTGAAGTCCTTGTAGAGGATTCGAATCCTCAAGTCCACAAGTAAGAATGCTTCAATGAATGTAGGATGTCTCCAATCAATGGTATTTTGATCTTCAACACCAATCTTGATTTGATCTTTGCATATGTGAAGACTTGAATGAATGGAGAAGGATGGATCTTCAAGGGGGCTCCAAGGACATTGAATCCTTCAATAGCTAACAATGGAACTCCTTGATGGATGAATACTTGAACACTTGAATGCTTGAAGACTTGCTTGCACTTGAACACTTGAGAGCTTGATTGCCAAAACTTGATGATGGAGGATGTGAAAACTTGATTGAGAGAGATGAGATGTGAAAATGAGAGAGGAAGGCCTCCTTTTATAGTGATCTAGGGCACACTCCTCTAGATGGGCCACCTTGAAGAATTAAATCCTAATTAGGTCGTCACCTTTAGAAAATATACCTTGATTAAATACAATTAAAGGATTTACTATTTCAGAGCCCGAAACAGCCGACCCGAAAGTGGGAAATAACTTTCCTGAAAACCAAATTAGTGGGAAATGAAACTTTGAAATTCTAGCAGGAAGAGGTCAAGGTCGAGGTCGACCCTGACCTGGTCAGGGTCGAGGTCAACCCTGACCTGGTCAGGGTTGAGATTGACCCTGACTTGGTCACGGTCGAGGTTGACCCTGACCTGGTCAGGTTCAAGGTTGACTTTGACCTCAGACCCTAACTTTTGTCAGGTTCTACAACAGGAGTTCTAGGGGTGCCAGAAACTTGGAAATTGATGTCAGATCAGGACCTAGTGTCTGGAATAGATAGAAAATCCTCAGAATGATATGATGAAGGACTAGGAGGTCTCATTTTTGAACCATACCTAGAAAATGGAGCCATGGAAGAGGGAAAATCAGGAAAGTCCTTAAGACCTTAATCCTAATTTCACCTAGAATGAAGAAATCAAGTGCAGAGAAGAAGTGGAAAGCAGGGAGAAAGCCAAATACATGCAAAGACCCAATCAAGGTGCTTAACATGACCACAAACCACTTACTTGGAGGGCTAAATGCTCTTAACATGGAAGTGCTTCCATTTTAAGACGATACACTTAGTAACATGGTTTAGGTTAATTTCTGCTGAGTTCGCCGATGGGGCATTGCAAGTATTGTCATGGTGAACTTAAGTTGTGACATTCCTAGAATCATTTGGGTCAATCCATCTATTTTGTGTGAGTGTTCAAAATTCTTTTTCCAAAACATGTCAAAATTGGTCAATATCTATCAGAAACCACAAATGACAGGATTGCACCTAGAATTAGTGAATTGCACTTGTATAGTCCAAAATATAGTTAAGACTGTCCAAATTCAGTGAACATTCTATCAAATCTCAAATGCCTGGATTGCTCCCAGAACTAGTGGGATTACACCTGTCTTATTTAAACAACATCAATATTTGCCAAAAGAAAACAAGTCAAAAGTGGTCAAATTCTATCAAAATCACAAAAGGAGAGATTGCACCCAAGATTGGCAGGATTGCAACTGTCATGTGAAAAAATGTCCATGTCACAGAGTCAAACTTGATACACTTAGCGTAGTCACTATCAAACTGATTCCTATGGGTTTTCACTTTATAAACCAACAAGATTTCTCTATGAAATGATAGGTTTGGACTTTGCCATAAATCTATGTCACATCTGTCAATTATCCAGTTTTCACCTTGTCAGTTTTATGTCAAAACCTGTCTCCCAATGGGTTTTCTTCCTAGAAGGGTAGGTTTACATTATACTATGTTAGGGTTTCCATCCACACTACTATATTGCCAAAATTAGCAAAAACCTAATTGTTTTATGAGGTCCAACGGATTTTCTTCTGTCGAGTCTGTCCCCTTTTAGGTCATTTTAGGGTATTGAGATCAAACAATCACATCTTCCAATAGCATCTTGTTTAAAATTGTTTTGTTACTATAGTCGATCTTGTCCACATAATTCACCATTGGTCACATCACATTCACATCTCCTAAAACTTGCATGGTCATCTATCCTCCACTTCAGTCAAGGGTTCATTAAACATCAATCAAATCAATTCAGACCATAGTCAAATCAATCCACAATCCAACATTAATCCAAATCAATTCAACATCAATCCAAATTGAATCAAACCATAGTCCACTCAAATCCAAACATCAATCCAAATTGAATCAAACCAAATCAAAACATCAATTAAAATAAATCAAACCAAGATCCAATATCAATCCAAATCCAATCAAATCAATCAATTCATGTTAAATCAAACAAAAATCCTCAAGTCAAATCTGTTTGATCCAATTCAATCATCCAATCAAATCAAAATCCACTTTCCAAAGATCAAAGCAAACATCCCACATTATCAAATTAGAATTATTTTACTTCATCTACTTGGTCATACATCATTGAGTTTTTGTAGCTCACATATTTAGCAACATTATCAGCCTTTCTTTGAGTATACGTGTCTAAGATAAATCAATCTTTCATTATAACCTCATCACCTGAGGTTAGAGGTTTTGGCTCTTTTGATATTATCTTATTTCTTGAGTGCATCCTATTGAAAAATTAAACATTTTTGCATTTCCTATTGAGTTCACAAATCCTCATCTTCATACCAAGTAATTAATCCAATCAAATCTTTTGATCCAAACATTTGACCATCTAATCAACCAACCACTTTGATCAAAACCAATAGAATCATCAAATCAGTTCACCTCATCAAACCAACCAATTAATCACTCATCCTTGACATTATAATTTTCACTCCATCACTCACCATTTGCATTTTTTGATGTCCATTAGGACTAGATCTCAATGAAGATGCATAATGGAATAATAAATTCCATAATTTTTTTCATCATTTCCTAATCCACCACATGATCCTATTTCAAATCCTCAAGTGGATGTGTTTGGATTTGTACCAATCTATTTCAATCCACTTAACCAAGTAATTCCTAAAGAGGTCATGGTAAACCAACCATATGGAAGTGATTCTATAACACCTCGCTAGGGAACCTGGGAGGACAAGACATCTAACTACTAAAATATGCGAATATTCTTTATAAGATAACCAATAAGGTAATAGGTATGCATCATCTCTAATACATAAATACACACTTTTTTACCATCCTTGAACCTAAGTCCTCACAGATTCCCTAACTTCTCTATGAAAGAAACCTTATCATTCCTATTTACATTCATAAAGATATACATTGAGTTGCGAGATTTATTAGTTTATGCTCATTTAATGTTACTATCTTAGTTAACCATAAGTCAATCAACTATGATTATTTGATTTATAAACTCAAGCCATTACTTCATAACTAACCATGGAATTCATACATATCTACTAGCCTATCTTTTACATTAGTTTTGTCTAAACATTAGAGTAGAGATAAACATCCATTAAGATATGCATTGTCCTATTACTCTACATTCATTTTAAATGTGTTAATTAAACATAAACCAATAATTGATCATTACAATCAAGTTAGCATTTCTATCCATCATATCATATCTACCCATTGATTACAAGTCTAATTTACACCTTATCATTAATGATACTTCCTTGAACATTAAGTTAAAAGATAACATTTTCTTTCTTTTCTATCATCCATTTAGACACATCATAGCATAACTATTCCTAGGTTCTTTTCCATTTTTAACAATCACCGTTTGGTTGCTGGAATTGACCTAGAATTGGAAAACAAGAATTGGTGAATTGGTATAGGCCAATTCTAATTTTGGTCCAAAATGAGCATTCAACCAATTCTCCTCAAAACTTGGAATTAGAATTGAGGCATGGAATTGGAATTGGGAATTTAATTTTGAGAAGGGAAACTAATTCCCATTTTCCAATTCCAGGTTAATTCTAGCAACCAAACAGAAAAATTTAAAGAGATACAATTATTGAAACAACATCTTTAAATGGTCCAAAACATTAAAACATGTTCACTTTTCCCTTTCTTTTCTCCTAGAACTACCCTTTTCCTTTTACATCAATATACATCATTCCATCTTATACAAATACCTCCTTTTAGGAGTTTACAATTATACAATTGCATTAAGTACATCTCAATAAACTACATGATACAATATAAAGTCTTCAACTACAAATCTAGAAAATAACATGAGTAGAGATCATCCATGAAGCTACGAATAATACCTCAACATAATAAAGATTAAACACCTAACTATGTGGGACCAATAGGCCCACTCCCCAGAGCTAGGAGATAGAAACAAAGGCCCACACAAGAGGAGAATAACTATGACATATATAAGGTGGTTTAGAGCCTTCCTATTAAACATGAAAGACAACAAGTCAAGGAGGACAACCAGAGGCACAAAACCAAGTATAGGAACTCTAGGATACATGCTAGGTGAGTGTCATCACATAGTCCTCACCCCTCAGGTTATCTTGGCAGACAACTTTGGATCCCGACCCCCAAGTAGGCACATGTGGAACTAAACACCTTTTGTGAAGACAAGGTTGTTCAATCATTCCATCATAAAGAAACCTTCTCCCATTCCCATCCCTAGTCTATACTAGCACTATAAGAATGGGCGAGTTTATCCCCCCATTCCCAGTTAATTATTAAGGTTTCTATTTGATTAAGACAACTCATCAACAAGTTACCCTAGCAGCCACTTAGGGCCTCGACTCCCACTGTGAGCCACTCACCTAGTGTACCTAGGTTCACTACCCATAAACAACATCATAAAAACATCCAAAAATATCATTATATCATAAAAAATGTTATCATAGAAACATCATATCATCTGATTAGGTTTAGGTGATCAGTGGTTGTCCCTAGTCCACTTGACAACCCTAAACCCTAATATTCCATTCAAAAAGCCTCAAAATTCATAAGGAGACATCAAAATGCACCATAAAATATAGTATAACAAAATTCAATGTAATCATGGTCAAGAAAAATAAAAAATAAGTTTCTAATAACCTCTGGTTACTAATTAGACCTTAAAACATCAACATAACCCTAAAAGTGACATTTTGGGAGTTTGCACACTTGGTCACTTGATCTACACACTTGGTCAGTTGCTCTATGCATTTGGAGCTAGAAGTTGTGCACTTAGTCATGGGAGTTACATGTACTTGAGGCCTAGAGTTGCATAGTTGGTCTCAGACAATGTCTTTAAAAAGTAATGCAAACCAGATTGAGTTCACAACTAAAACTGGGAAATATGAAGGCCCTGGAAGCAAAATATGAGGAAGACCCATTTGAGATCTCCTCAATTCTCTTCTATAAAACTCATCAAGCCAAGCATAAAAATGAGATCAATTTGGAAATTTAACAAGGACTTACAGATACATATGTTCCAAAATATAGATAACTCAATATAAAATGCATCAAACTTACATCATTATACTTCCAAGAAGAGATAAAATGCATTTAGAATATATTAGAATATCATAGAAGAAATTGCAACATTACAACTCTCAATCCATTCCATTCATCAAAAATCAACAAGATAGAAACCAAACATCATTAACAATACATTAATAACTACATAAAGGATCTCCTTCCAGGAATAGATCCTACATGGATTCCTGCAGAGAAACCTTTGATAAAAGAGCCCCAAATGGATTTAAATAAATCCATTAGATGAAAAATCTCCTCCAAAATGAATTCCAACCAAAGTGATTCTTTAGAAGACTCCCGGACAACCCAAACTTGATCCAACTATCCTATTCTTCCTCTCTTCTTACAAGATGAAACACAATGTCTCTCTCTCTCTCTCTCTCAAATCAAAACAATCTCACCAATCCAACTTCCTTCTCTACAAATGAATATTGGTTTTACTTCTATGCATTTCTCTCCCCTGTTTACATACCTTAAAATAAATTTTATTTTCTATTTGTATCTTTGGGAGGAGTTGCATGGGAAAAACTACCATTAACCAAATTATGAAAAATGGTTTGTTAACCATTTGTTATATTATGGTTTCCTATAACCTATTTATTATTTACTATTCTAATTTCACTTTTATTATTATTTAATACTTAATATTACCAATAAATGTTTTACCCTTAAGGTTACGCAGTCCCTCAATAATATTCACACATATAAATTAATAAATACAATCTATCTAACACCTACAATAATATACTTAGTGATCAAAGTTAAATAATATTTACCAACTACACAATCATAATTACAAAATACAACTATAAGTATCTCTATAATGTCCCCAATTGGGAATTTACTTGTTTTTACTCTGAAGTGACTAACTAGGGGTTTGATCTTGCTTGGAAAATAAAAATTCTACCTCCTGGTCCTCTTTTAAATTTATTTGATAAGTAATCCCTATCTAATGATTTAAGGTTCCATTTTGTTTTATATATTTGTTAATCCTAAGGATCATGCCTTTTGGAAATATTTTTAAAATAAAATATTATGTTTTGATTAAGTAAAAATAGGTTTTGAAAGGACTTGAAACCTTGTACAAAGCCAGAAAGATATAGCTTTAAGAGTTCAAGATACAACTGTGACACATCACCAATAGAAAAACAACAACACTAAACAAAAGAAGGCTACAACTTAACAATTGAAATAGAAATAGTGACAACACAACAAAATAGGACAACAACCGGACAACAAAAAACCAGCTAGAACTTTTTCATGATTTCCTTAGCCTAGTCCACCATAAGGTCCATGTTTCCAAATTTTTTTTTAAGCTCTTCCAAGCCAGTGTCCTCTTGAGTGGAAGCCTTTGTCTTCCTCACACATGTCCTCTTGCCAGGGCTAGCCGTATTTAGGTCCTTACTTTCTTCTTTCTCCATACTGCCTTTACCTTTGAGCTGTTTGAATTTATCCACCATAATTTTGAAATGCTTTGCATTAGCTTTCAGGACCCCGTGACTTTGAACCCCAATATTATTTAGAGTCTCCTCAATTCTGTCCATCCTCTTTTCTAGGTTTATAAGATTATTGTCCTTGTCACTTATTTTTTTCTCCAACCTTTCCATTGTAGCCCCCATAACTTCTACATTTCCTACAACTTCATTCAACTCATCAATAGAAAAAGAGAGGGATTTATCACCAATATTGACCTTTTCCATAATTTTGATCATTTTGTCTTTCTCCTATAAATCCTTTTTTATTTTGGCCATATCCTCTAGCAAATTCCCAATTGTTTGACTAAAGCCCATTATGCTATCCATGTCCTTCTGGGTGTGAATTTCAATTTGGCTATCTTCATTATCTTTCATTTTCTCTTCATCGACCCCTTTATCAATACCTTTTTCCTTCTCATGCTTATCTATACCATGTATTGTCTGAGTTTCTTTATCTATAGTCTTTGGGCCATCATCTTTAACTCCTGCAATTTCGTGAATAAATATGCTTTGTGAACCCAAGAAAATATCTTGCTCCCCCATAGTCCCCCTATCAGGGTGCATTTATTCTATTTGATAATTCTCCTCCATTTTCTTATTACTCCTAGTAGCTTTCCCAACAATAGTTTCTTCTTCTTCTTTGTTGAAGGAAATCAAAATTTGTTTTCTAACTGAGCTCTTTTCTTCCCTAATCCTTTTCACATTATGGGTTTTCTCCTTTTTCTAAGGATTCTTCCTCTTTTTAATTTTAGCACTCTGATACTCTTTCATAAAACCCTCATCGCCAGTCTCATTCTCAATGGTGGTCTCCTCCATAGTTTTTCTATTATTTTTTGCTCTTTTCGATGATCCTCCCTTAATTGTGGGTTTTCCTTTCTTCATGTTTTTCTACACAGAAGGGTCATCCGACCCCTCCACAGTCTCAGAATTGAAATTATACCCACTATTTTCATCTTTTGTCTCCTCATCACCAATAGCTTTTCCCTTGAAAAAAGGTTTATGGACAATTTTTGCTCTTAAGGAGATGATAAAAAAGAACCACGAGACCCTGGTGCGAAGCATGATCCCCCCGAGGATCCTTTTGAAGTTATTTCATTTTATGGTTCATTGAACAATATAAATAATAAGGAAAACTAATTTTTTCATCATACTGAAAATGATTCAAAATCACAAAGTGATGCCCATAGGCTCTACTAAACCTACCATATAGGGTAACAAAGCTTATGACAACAAAAAGAATAGACCTCCATGTCCTTCTATTCCTCTTCATTTTATGATAAGATTTATCACCTTTGACAAGACACAATCTCTCCCCCTCTGTCTCTGGGAATCTGTCAGGAGCCCTATCAGATATTCTCCTATCTCTGTAGAACTTACAACCCCCCTTTGACAAGGCTATAGCCTCTACTATAACATCTTCATCAACTTCCACCATCTGGTTCCCCACCATAATCTTACCATTCTTCCAATTTTTAATGAAATAACTAGTAATCCAAGGGTTTCTACCATGAAGTCTTTCAATATACACATCCATTCCTACCTTCCGTAGAATACACCACACCTCATTATTTTTCATCCATTCCCTACAAGTAGAAGGTTCAAAACTTTTCTTATTTCCTCCCATAGCTTTCTCCAAGTTTTTTCTTGAACCCTAAATTTCCCTAACTTTACCAGTAGCTTTGCAATAACTAATGGCAACATTTATTTTGGTAGATAAAAATACCCACAATCAATGTGGTTTCACATTCTTGGTACTATTCACGAAACATGCTCTGCCATTGCAATAATGAATCATAGAGTGACATAATGTGTTATTCATCATAATTTATATTGCTCACTCCTTTCTATTTAATCTAGATATGATACATCTCTATCCATGATCTCACCTTCTATAGAAGACTTTCCTCCCCATGCCAAGTGATGATATCATCCCTACTACAAGCCTTATTGGCTGCCCAATCAGCTATTGTATTTATCTCTTTGAACGCATGGGTTATAATGCACAAGTCAAAAGTTTTAATTATATCCTTTGCCACCTTGATAGAATTATAAATAGACCATGAAGGAGGGTTAATTTTATTGAGGCAATTTATTATATTCATTAAATCCCCCTCTACCCAAAATTTTTTACACTTACACTCTTTGGCAAGAATGATACCTTGGTAAGAAGAAATCACTTCCACCACATGGTTACATTGATTTCCAATAGGTATAGCTTTGATTTCTTTACACATCCCATTCTCATCTCTTAAAACCACCCACATCCAACAACTCCTAGATTCCCTTCCGAGGCCCCGTTAAAATTAATCTTCACCCACCCTTTAGGGGGAAAATCCCATCTAGCTCCATTCCTCAAGTTTACTTGATTGCTAATATTCCTTCTGCCTTTAATTTTCTAGTTATAAAAAACTCTTACATCTCATTGATCCTTAGCAGTGTCAATTTTTCCTATTGTATAAATGTTCTCTATTATAGACCTTTTCACTTTCTCAAAAACCACTTGAGTAGTAGAAGTTTGATTTCTAAACACCTTGTCATTTCTCTCCTTTCATAGAGCCCACAAGCTATGGGTAAATATATATTCCAAAAACTCTTCATAGAGCTATTCTTAGAAGAACATTCCCAAGATAAAAAACATTATGAATATCTAAGGGGAAGACCCAATCAATATTGAAGAGATCCATGAATCTGGCCCATAGATTATCAATAAAAGGATAGTGCACAACATTTGATTAACTATCTCTTCCTCCTGCTTACAAAGGTAGAAAACATTAGGCAAACAAATCCCTCTGGTTTTTAAATTGTCCGTTTTAAGGATTTTGTTTTGAAGCATGGTCCATAAAAAGATGCTGATCTTGGGGGTAAGACCTTTAATCTAAGCTTATCCCAGCTGGGGGTATCCAGATTAGAGAATCACTGATTGTATATGGAAGCCAAAGAGAACTTGCCATCAAAAGTTAATTTCCATATAAGTTGATCTTCTTCCCCAACCTTAACCATAGAATTCATGATTTTATTTAACTGACTTAGAGAGGGATCAATGAAAGAGAGGTCCTTCCAATGATCAGTCTCCCAATAGTCAACCACTTTGAATCCCACTAAAAGCTTACATTGGCCCTCAAATTATTCCAATTAGGGTTATGAACTAAAGGATGATCTAATAACCAAATATCTTCCCAAAAATTAATAGAGCTCCCATTTCCAACCTTCCATTTGACTCCCTTAGTGATGAGCTCTTTATCTTTTGAGACATTATTCCATATATTAGAACCTCTTGGTATAGAATCAAACCTAAGGAAAATTTTGTAAAGTAAGATGGTCATCTATATATTTATTCTCCCAATTATTTTCTCACTCTCTCTTCAAGTTATAAGCTCTCCAAATATTCTTCGCTAGGAGAAAATCATTCATGGTTCTCAACCTCCTTAAACCAAGGACACCTTTATTGATAGGCTTGCACACTTTATACTGGATGCAATTAAAGATAGCCTTTTTTTTGTTTCCACTCCTGTCCAATGGAAGTTCCTTTGGATTTTTTCAATAGCCTCAACAAACTTATCCGAAATTTTAAAGAGACTAATAGAATAGAAAGAGATACTTTGCAAGGTAGTTTTCAATAACTTAACTTTTCCAGCTTGGCTCAACAAAGTGCCCTTCCATCCAGCCAACTTCTTATAGAATTTATCAACCAGGGAACTCCAAAAGGACTTTGGAGGATCTTGAGAAAGAGGGAGACCCAATTAGGTGGGAGGAAGACTACCAATTTAACATCCCAAAATTTTACTAATCTTTATCTATCTTCTTTTAGGAGTGTTAACAAAATAGACATAACTCTTAGTCCAGTTAATAAGCTATCCTGAAGGAGCCCCATATCTATTAGGAGCTCTTTTAAGATTTTTAGATTCCTTCACTGAAGCTTCTCCCATAACAATTGAATCATCAAAAAATTGTTGATGAGAGAAAATTTGATTGGATGATGAAGGTTTCAAACCTTTAAAGTCCCCTTTCTCAACAAGCTGAGCTATGTATCTTCCTAAACATTCAACCATAATTACAAAAAGCATAGGGGAGAGTGGGTCACCCTGTCTTAAGCCCCTAGAAGATTTGAAGAAAGGGGTAAGGGATCCATTGAACAACAAAAAGAAAGTGGCAAAAGAAACTGGCTACATAATGAGATGAACACTTTTCAAACTGAAACCAAAAGCAAGAACATTCTGAAGAAAACCCCAATCCACTCTGTCATATGCTTTAGATAAATCCAACTTCAAAATAAAACCTTCCTTCTTAGCCATCACAAGGGAATGAATATTCTCATGGACAATAATAATAGAGTCTAGAATCTGTCTCCTAGGCACAAATCCATTCTGCTGCAGAGAATGATTATGGAAAGCAAAGAGAAAATTCTAGAAGTAAGAACCTTTGATATGATATTGTAGATAGAATTACATAGGCTAATAGGTCTAAATTGATCCATGGTATCACCTCCTAGCCTCTTGGGAACAAGAGCCACAAAATTACCATTAATCTTCTTCAAGAACTATCTGCACCCAAAAAATTCTTTAACAACATTAGTAATATCCTTCTCAATAATAGTCCAATACTTTTGGAAGAAAAACATCGAGAAATCATCTAGTCCTGACCCTTTGCTCCCTTCAAAAGAATTGTTAGCCTTCTTAGTTTCCTCATTAGAAGGGATAGCAGTCAAAACATCATTGTGATCCTCCTTCAAGATAGCAGGAAAACACTCTAATAGCTCCCTCTAAGCTTCCATATCCAAGTCCTAATCCTTTTCCAAAATCTTGGAGAAAAAATTCTTAGCCTCTAACCTAATAGAATCCTCCTCAATGACCCCATTATTGATAACAAGCTTGGATATTTTTTTGGAAAATTTGTGTTTCAAAGTGGAAATTAAATAATATTTGTTGTTCCTATCCCCTTCCTTCAACCGCACATTCCTAGATCTTTGTTTCCAAAAAGTCTCTTCTTTAGCAATTATATCATGGTATTTCATGAGCATCTTATTTTTAATTTCTTTGGACATAGTATTATAACCATCATTCTGAATATCATCTTGGACATCTTTAAGATCCATAAGGATATCATCCGTGGAAGAAAAAATATTCCCAAAGCTATCCTTATTCCATTTATTAAAGTCGTCCTTCATAAATTTAAGCTTCTTGGAAGCCTTAAACATGGCTATGCCTTCAATCTTAACTTGCCATCAATCCCTAATATTAATCTCCAGATTAGGATGCATGGTCAACATTTTTTCAAATCTATAAGGAAATAACCTTTTTCCCTTTGTAGGATCAACAATAAAAGAAATAGGATAATGGTCTGAACTTGCTCTAATATGGGAAGATAAAGAACAAAAATAATGAAGAAACCAATCATTGGTAATTAAGGCTCTATCAAGTCTCACTTGGATAAGATCCTTTACTAATCTTCTATTCATCCATGTAAACTTGAAACCTTGGAGATCTATATCATGGAGAGCCCGATCATTAATGAAATCCATCACGTCCATTCTACTGTCCTAATTGGCTTGACCACCTCCCAACTTTTCATCATCCTTCAGTGGAGTATTGAAGTCCCCCATAATGATCCATCCTTCTTTATCAAAATTCCTTCTCACATTCTCAAGTTTTCTCTAAAAACTATATCGATTAGACTTGGTATTAAGAGCATAGACATTAGTTAGAACCCAAGAAGTACCATCCTTCATATGTTGAAATATGATGCAAGCCATGTTATTTTCTTGGATCAAGACTTCCCCTTCAATATTGTCACAGTTCCAATAGGTAGAAATACCTCCCGAGGCTTCATTTGAATCTCCCCCACTAATCTCCCCATTTCTAAATAATTTAATATTCTCAACCTTATCCTTATCCATCTTAGTCTCTTGAATTAAAAAATATTAGGTTCATTATTTCTTCTCATATTTCTAATTAAATCTTTCTTATGAGGATTATTCAATCCTTGAATGTTCCAAGGTATTATCTTCATTGCTTTTTGAAAGGACCTACCTCAAGGATGGTTTTATGGGTAGCATCCACTATATTCCTGCTTTCCTCCAAGGCATGTTTCTTTGAGTTGGAAGGCCTACTCGGTGAATGCTGTGTTCCTCCCACATCTCCTACTCTACTCCTGGTGTTTTTGGACAACATAGAGTTATTTTTCTTTTTTTATCTTAGTCCTCCTCTTATCTTTTGATAGTGAATCAATATCACACTTCTCTAAAGCTTTGTTTATATCCTCAATTTATCCCCACTTAGGGGCTTCCAAATCAATAAAATAAATATTAACCACAATAGGAGAATTCTAAGATAGATCTGATAGGCCTTAACCTAAAATAATGCATTCTTGAGCATCCTAAAAATCATTATCATTATCCTTCCTAGTTATTGACTAATTAGCCTCAATTGATTTCTCCAGCTCCAAAAATTTAGGTATTTCACCTTCTTCTCTCTCACCCATGGTCTGTGATGTGTCAATGTTGGTGGAGAAAATCTCATTTTCATTTCTTTCATCATTATCTAAAGTATCCATCACAACCATATCATTTCGATCCTTAGATATTTCTTTAGAAATTATGTCTTCCTAATCTCCCCCATTCCCTTCTTTCCTACCGCCTTCATTACCTTCACTATCTTCCCGCTCCCCCATTTTCAAGTCTTTCTTGCTTCCTTCATTACCTTTTTTATGAGGTATCTACATATTATTATACCCTTTCTCCTCAATATTTTCTATAACCCGGACAACTTCTTCCGTATTTCCATTCTGAATAAGATCCCCCCGATCTTTACCATTTTTAGGGTTAGACTTGGATAAATATCCCTCTATAAAACCTTGGGTCTTACCTGTGGGTTGCCATACCTTCTTAGATTTTTGAGGCATTTTAGTTGGGTTGGAAGGGAAGCTCTTTGCCCAATGTCCTACCTTTTTGCAATGGAAACAAGAAAAAGGGATAGATTCATATTCAATATTTTGTATCCACTTTCCATGTTTTGATTCTATTTCTATAGTCTTTGGCATATCTACCTCCTAAACCACCCCAACACAGAGCCAGGCATGAGTAAATCTTCTCCTAGAGGCTGTGATTGGATCTATGGAGAGAAGCTCCCCAAAAGCACTGTAAATTCCAGAGAACACATCTTCAACCCAATATTCTAAAGGAAGACCTGACAACTTAATCCAGACTGGAACTTGAACCATGAGCTCCTCATAGAAATTAAGGTTAGGATACCATTTATGTAATATCAAGTATTTCTACCAATCACCCAGGGACCACCACAAAGGGTATTCCTTCGGTCCTCCTCACAGGATAAAAAGAAGAAGATATAAACCTTAGACATAGAAATCACATTCACTTGGCCTTTCAAATGCCATTTCTTATTGATAAAAGCACAAACCACCTCAATATTCAGCCTGGTACCAATAATTTTTCCCACCAAGGAGTTATCAATCCAAGCTATATTATGATCAATAATCCGATCTGGAATAGAGATAGAAAATATCCCCTACGAAGGATTCAAAATATTCTTAGTAGGAGGCAAGGAATAGTTACATGTTGTCTTAATTCCAAAGAGAGAGGACCGTTTTGGCCATTCTACTTTTAAAAAATCCCTTGGAATGGGGCCCCCTCCCGGGTCCCCAGGCCCCAGATGCGCTTCATATTCCTTACTGGCAGCATCCTCCCCATCCTTAGCAATAGAGATTCTCCCTATAATAGAAGAACCAACTGCCACACCCACGTTCTTGCCTAAAACAACATTTGAACTTTGAGCTATCTCACTTCTCGCTCCCTTCTCACATCCGCTCTCCATGAATGTTGAATTATTCTAGCAAACATGAAAAATAAATAATAATATATATAATATATCATGTTATAGATATAATATATTATAATTTTACTTATTTAATATAATTAATATTCTATTATCTTTTATCAATTAAGTCTTACCACTACATTATATATTTAATTATTATATTGTTATTTGTTTATATGATTCAATAATTTACTCTTTTTTTGATAGGTAAACAACTGTAGCCAGATGATTTTATTAATAAAATAGAAATAACAAGTACAAAAACTTCATTCCATGCGGTGACCAGTAGGAAAGAATAGAGAAGAAAACCTTCGGTTTGGCCTGGGACCATATGGTCCAGAGAAAATGTTGTTAGGATAAATTTCCTTTTGAGAGAAAATAATAACTTAGAGTACATCTTTACCATTGTCCTAATTTAACAAGATATAGACCACCACCCGGTTAGTCCTTTTACATCTTTTATAAATCAAGTAATGAGATAAATCCACATCGATGTCGAAACAACCAACTATTCCCAAGAATCTCCCTCTTGCCCCATAGTCCTTTAGCCAAAAGAATACTCTAGTATATGCATAGAGTAAAAAGCAACACTAAAACCATTTTCCAAATATCTCTTTTGTTAACGCTTAGAGATCACATATATAATACTAAAAATATCCTTAAAACTAATTCTTACCAATACTGCAACATTCTAATATT
This sequence comes from Chamaecyparis obtusa, assembly GCA_027943335.1. NCBI lineage: Eukaryota > Viridiplantae > Streptophyta > Pinopsida > Cupressales > Cupressaceae > Chamaecyparis > Chamaecyparis obtusa. Next base: position 238,482 of record BSBK01003286.1, read on the forward strand.
TACATTTACCTTATGATTTTCTTTTGAAGGGAAAAAAATAATTGTACTGGTGAATTTTATCTACCGTTTGAAAATTTATTTATTTTTTGGCTAATATTTCATTAAAATTATGGAAAAAATAAAAAATTTATTGGCAATTTTCAAGAGTAGGGACTCGTCATTTGGGCCAAAGACAATGCCAAATTTATCAAAGATCTAATTAATTCAATACAACGACCAACAAATATCACCTTTATTTGTTGCCAACTTGTTTGTAGACTCACCATGTTGGTATCAATAAGTGTGACTAGTCACATCGACACTTAACCTAACATCCATCGTTTTAAAATGTTAAATGTATTATTTGAGACCGTTTGATGATCCTAGATCAAAGGCTGAAGTTTAATTTCAGCTCCAATTTCTTGAAGGAAACAAAGTTCTCTAGGAAGCCACCAGAATGATGACACGTATCAAAACGTAACCTACACCATAACCATGATTGTTGATTACAATTGGGTAGTTGTTTATGTGGATGGTGGATAATTTTATAGAGTGAATGTCTTATCACCATCATTCTCTAACTATGATCCACTCGACTCGTACAAATTCCAAATTTTCAATTGGGTTCTATCACATTATGACACTATTTCCAATTTCATAATCACATGCTCTACATTTAATATGAAATGCACAAGGGTAAGGTCATACAAAAAGGATGGGATGATTAAAATTTTGAAAGATAAATCTATCTAATGGAACTTAGTTGAGAGTTATCATGACACATGTCTTACTTCTAGAGAGAATTTCCAAAAAGAGGTTGTCATTCCTCTAATTGGCTTGAAATACACCGTGGGCCATTGATATGATGTTCACCCGTTAGTAATCACTATCGGTGTTGAGGGTTCCACTTACTTTTCCTTTTCATGAATATGACAAAAGTAGTGGGGTCCATGACACCCATCATTAGCTGTTAAGACATTGGATGAACCTCAGATCAAGGGCCCACATAGCTTTTCGAGCCAGTTTGAGAAAGGACCTCCTTTTAGAAAGGATCTCTGGAAAGAGGATGCATGTCTAGAATGGGCCCCTCAACGTTCATCACCTACTAGCGCCCACCAAAAGATGAAACATGAGATCTAAGACTCACGATGCATTTCGGGCTGAATTTTGGAAAATACCACCTCCTTTGAGAATGTGGAGTGGAATGAAGACACACAGTATCTCTTGACTTATGTTTTAATTAAGTGTCGAAGCAGACTATATATTTTTAAAAATAATTACTAAATACACTATATTGTGCATACATGTATCACATGAACATCTACATGTCAATATTGAGGTACCTACAATAGCCAACAAATACCTATTATCATCAAGTTGACCGTTAGATTATAACATTTATACTCATTTATAAATGTGTATAAATGTATAAATATGTATACACATGTATACATGTGTATAAATGTATAAATATTTATAAATGAGTATAAATGTATATAAATTTATAAATATATAAATGTATAAATATTTAGAAATATGTATAAATGTGTATAAATATTTACAAATATGTTTAAATGTTTATACATATTAATAAATGTGTATAAAACTATATAAATGTGTTTAAATATTCTAAATATGTATAAATGTGTATAAATATAAATAAACATATGTAAATATTTATAAATATGTATACACATTTATCAATATGAATCAATTTGTATAAATATATTATTTATAAATTTTTGTAAAAGTGCATATATATTTATAAATGTGTATAAATGCATAAACATGTATAAACATGCATAAATGTATAAATGTGTATAAATATATGTATAAATATTTATAAATATGTATAAATGTGTATAAATATGTATAAATATTTATAAATGTGTATAAATATATATATATATATATATATATATATATATATATATATATATATATATATATAAATATATATAAATATATATAAATGTGTATAAATGTGTATAAATGTGTATAAATATTTATAAATGTGTATAAATATATATAAATATATATAAATATATATAAATATCTGTAAATGTGTATAAATATGTTTAAATAAGTATAAATATATATAAATTTGTATAAATGTGTATAAATGTGTATAAATATGTATAATACAAAAAAAGTAGTGGGGTCCATGATAGTGTTAGAATGATTTTAGAATGGTATCTTAGTTTCTGGATTCAATTGTGTAGACTTTTTTACTATCAACGTTTCTGATCATACTACATGATCCATCATCAGGATGTCAAAGAGCAAGAGCAAGAGCAAGAGGAACATGAAAGCAGGGGGGGGTGAATCAGTTATCCTCAGGTCCAAATGTACCAATTGAACTTTCAACTACTTCAACAATCTTAGATCTATTCAGCAATGCACTCCATCTCTATAGAATATATCAATAACATAAAACTTGTAGTCCACTGTCCAGAAGTAATCAACTCGCAAAATATAAAACTTTCAACAAAATAACACATCAAATAATATTCACATAAGTATAACACAAGGATTTAATGTGCAAACCCAATATGGAAAAAACAACTAGTAACATGCTACTAAATTTTCACTCTTCTAACGTGAGCTCTCTGAGAAGCCAACCCTATTAAAGGTTTACAATAAATACTGTTAGGTGTGACCATGTTACAAGATTTAATCACCCAGTTAAGAGAGGCATGGTTAGAGGGATTAAGAACATTCAATCAGAATGTTACCTTGATTAAAGGGTTTACAAAATGACTGTTAGGTCAACCTTGATTAAAGGATTTTAACTGATACAATGGTTAGAAAGTAACAATAGGTTTTGATATGAAAAATACAACTCACTTTGCAAATATAGATCCAATACGCTCATATGCTTATTTACTGACTGACCTTCATTTCCATCCCCATCTCTAATCTTCTCAGAAATCCCTTTAGGCAATCACCTCAACTCTGTTAAGCTCTTCACAACTCTTCTTAGCCTTCTTCTTAGGTTTGTCAGTCAATAACATCAACCTCTTCCACCACACATACTTCATAATTAGGTCATCCGTATACCTCATTGATTAGGTAGATTAATCTTTTGCCTCTTAATATCTTCCATAGATCTTAGGTTTAGGTCAGATTCATTGAATCCTTCCATCATTTTGTTCCTCTCCTTATCTTTCTAGACACATCCCAAAACTTCTCCTTGAATCCATAAGAAAATAGTTTACCATGCATTAAATGCTCTAGATCATTCATTATTAATGTCAATACATTTTACATATCCCAAGAATTCAACTATGTCGGCTGTGATTCTCATTTCTCTCACAAATTGTAAATTACTGACACTTGGTCAATACAGTGTTCATCTCCTCAGTCATCACTGAATAACTCGGTCATTGCTAAAATTTTTCTACTCGGCTAACATTGTCTTCGTTCGGTTAATTCTCTGATACTCGGCAATTACTGATGCTTGATTGACATGAAAATTTACTCAGCTTATACTGGTGCTCGGTCAACACTAGCATCACTCGGCTTAAATTGAATTTCTTCTCTTTTGCTCGGTTAGGCCTATGCTTCAAATATATTGACTTCTACACTTAGTGTTAAAGATAAACAATACATTACCTTGTCAATGTGCCAACTAATCAAGTACCCATTGTAGTATCACATAACTCAACCTTTCCTTAGGTCCTCTTGTTATCTCTTCTTTTCAAGTCCTCTTCAACAAACAAAAGAAATGGTACCCTACTAGTTAGCAACTATCTCACCAGTTAAGGTTTGACATCAATGATAATATAACAATTGTTTCAATTGTTCCCAACAATATCCCTCTTTTTCATTGATGGCAACACTTACATGTTCTACCGTAAACTTCACATGCATAGTCACCATACAATCCAAAAAGTTCTCTTTTAGTTGATCAACAGTTTGCCAAAACTCTCCCTCATCTTATTCAATCTCTCCCTCTTTTCTTAGGGTAATTTCTTCTGTATCTTTCTCTCAGGTTTACTAAATCTCTCCCTCTTTGACAACAATGCCAAGGACATTTCTTCTTCACCATGTAGATATCTTCATATCAGTTTTCTAAACTGTATGACTCCTTCTATCATCTTGCTTATGACTGATCAACATCTTGTGCTTTACTTTTCACAACTCTAGGAAACTCCTAAAGTGTGACATCCTTTGCATCAATTTGTCAGATATTTTGATTTATTCCATTTAATGTAATGCTCATATATGCTACTAGGTAGCCTCAGTTAGGGGAATCACCCCTAATTTACCTCTTAGGTATTCATGAGCATTCTTAGGTAATGCCTTAGTGAATATATCTGCTAACTGTTCCTTTGTATTCACATACTCCAAGATCACTTCTTTGTCTTGAACTATCTCTCTCAAGTAATGATACTTGATAGAAATATTCTTAGTCTTATTGTGCATTACATGATTCTTTGATATATTAATAACACTTGTGTTATCATAGAAAATAACAAATGGCTCAGTGATTTCTTCCTTTATACCTTTTAACAATTGCTTAATCCACACTAAATTTGAACAATTCACTGCTACAACTACATATTCAGCTTCTATTGTAGATTGAGAAATGCAGTTCTATTTCTTGCTTCTCCAAGAGACCAATCTCTTTCCTAGAAAGAATGCACCATCACTTGTACTCTTTCTATCATCCACATTTCCCACCCAATTTGCATTAGTGTAAACTTTCAATTCAAACTTGTCATTCTTCTTGTAATACAATCCATAGTCCCCTATTCCTTTTAGATATCTCAGTATCCTTTTCATTGCCATCATGTGACTCTTTTTAGGATTTGTAGAAAATCTTGCAACAATCTCAACTGCTAAGGAAATATTTGGTCTACTATGGACAACATATGGTAGCTTTCCAATCATAGACCTATACAAGGTTTGATTCACATCAGTTGTATCATCAGTCTTTGATAGTTTTTGTCTAGTAGCCATGGGTGTACTTACTGGTCTAGAATCTTCCATACCAAAAGTTTTTAGTATCTCCTTGACATACTTAGATTGTGCAATGTAGATACCTTTCTTCATCTGATAAAATTGCAAACCAACAAAGAATTTGATCTCACCAAACATAGACATCTCAAATTGAATTTGCATCTCATTTGAAAATGTTTGACATAGAGCATCTTGTCCTCCAAATATGATATCATCAACAAAAATTTCAGCTAACAATATCCCTTTACCTTTTTCAGTCTTCAAATATAGATTTTTGTTGTCATTTGTCCTTACAAATCCAATCTTTATCAAATAATTGTACAATCTCTCATACCATGCTCTGGAGGGTTGTTTTAATCCATACAGTGTCTTGTGTAGTTTACAAACCATGTTCTTCTTGCTTGGATCAACAAATCCTTCTGGTTGTTCAATGTATACTTCTTCTTCCAATATTCCATTCAGAAATACAGATTTGACATCCATTTGATACACTTTGAATCCTTTAAAATCTGCATATGCAAGTAGAGTTCTCATTCCTTCCAATCTTGCAAATGGGGTAAATGTCTCCCCATAGTCAATGCCTTCTTCCTATGCATAACCCTTGCATACCAATCTAGCTTTGTTCCTAGTTACTTCTCCATGCTCATTTAGCTTATTTCTAAACACCCACTTTGTTCCAATAACATTCTTGTCTTCTGGTCATAGCACTATATTCTAAGTTTTGTTCTTTTCTATCTACTCAATTTCTTCATTCATGGCTTGAATCCAATCTTCATTCTCTAAAACATATTTCACTATCTTGGGCTCAAATTCACATAACAAGCATGTTTGATCTTTCAACTTACTTCTTGTCATGACTCCAGATTCCTTATCTCTAATGATTAGTTCTGGCTTGTGATGTCTTCTCACATATTGTGCCAATGTAGGCTCAGATCTCCTTTCTATTCATTCTTGATCTTCAGGTTCATCTAGTAGATTCTTTGCCTCTTCTTTAGATTGCTCGACATCATCCTTCTGATGCTCAACATTTTCTTGTTGTTTCTCGGTAGGTTCATGCTATTGCTTGACATCTTTGTTTTCTATTTCAGGTTTATTACTGGCCTCTCCTCCTTCCATGTATACAAAAGATCTGTAATCTTCAGGTTCTTGCTTGTACTCAACTTCATTCTTTTCTGCATATTCATCAAATCTAACATTTGCACTTTCCACAACTTTTTTAGTGTTAGAATTCAAACATGTGTAAGCTTTTCTCTTAGTGGAATATCCTAGGAATATGCCTTCATCACTTTTAGTATCAAGTTTTCCATTCCTATTGTCCTTCAGTATATAACATTTGCTTCCAAAGACTTTAAAGTATTTTACATTAGGTGCATAACCATGCCATAATTCAAAAGGTGTAACATTTGTACCTTTCTTGATTTGTACTCGGTTTAAGGTATAAACAACTGTAGTTACATCTCCTCTCCAGTATTTTTGCACAACATTATTCTCTACCATCAGTGTTCTAGCACAATCCATAATTGATCTATTTCTTCTCTCCGCTATACCATTTTTTGGAGGTGTCCTTGGTGTAGACATTTGTCTCTTTTTTCCTCTATCATTGTAGAATATATTGAAATCATTTGATATGAACTCTCCTCCTCAGTGAGATCTTATACATTTCAAGCTTTGACCTATTTCTTTCTGAACTTTTGCCAAATACCACTTAAACAACTGAAAGACATCGGATTTATCTTTCAGAAACATTATAGTCATCATTCTAGAGTAGTCATCAACAAACATAATGAAATATTTATCACCACAATAACTTTTCACACCAATAGGTCCACAAAGGTCATTATATGAACCAATTCAAAAATATTATCAGAAGTATATGTCTTGCTCTTGAAACTAGAGTTTTTCATTTTTCCCAATTGACATTGTTTACACATCACATTATTAGGTTTATTCAATCTTGGTAATCCTCTAGCTTTCTTCAACTTACTAATATTTTCCAAATTCTCAAAGTTCACATGACAAAACCTCTTATGCCATAACCATACATCATCAAATTGTGCAAACAAACATGTTTCTTCAGATAGGTCTAGATAGAACAAATTACCTCTTGTCTGTTCTCCACTTCCAACTAGTTCACTAGTGGCATCAAATATTTTAGCCTTCTTATGATGAAATTCAAATTGGTAACTAGTACCATTAAACTGTGCAACACTTAACAAATTATAGTTAAGACCTTCAACCCAGTAAGCATTTTCACATCTGATCTTATCAGTCAATCTTATTGATCCTTTTCCTTTCATAGGACAAGGTGTATCATTACCAAACTTAACACTTCTACCTTTGTAATGATTTAAGATTTCAAAGTTACTTTTATTACCAGTCATGTGATGTGAGAAACCACTATCAATAATCCATTTATCAACTTTACTCACATATGAAATACGTGTAGTTTTCTCATCTTCAACAACATCATCTTTTGTAGCAACATAAACAACTTCTATATCACAATCATCAAATTCACTAGTTTCACTGTCAGTTTCTTTTTCAGCAATATAAAAAAATTTCTTACCTTTGTCTGTGTAGTCCTTGTAACTTCTGTGATCTCTATCATTCCTTTTGTCTTTATACTTTATTTCCCTTCTTTCATCCTTATCATTCCTCGTAGGGCAACTTGCTGCAATATGGCCAGCTTTGTTACATGAAAAATAGATTATAGGGAGTTTAACTTTGAATTTTCCTTTCTCTCTTGGTAGCCTTCTAGCCATAAGTGCCTCAATATCATCTAGATCATCACCAGAAGTATCACTATCACTATCACTGTTACTTTTGCAGAAGTTGAGAAATCCAACTTCATAGTTTGCCAAGAACACCTACATGCAAATGACTTGTTGCTGGGAGGAAGCAGAAGACACAAAAAAAAAAATCTTGGAAAATCTCAGTGGTGTGAGAGAAAATTGTATTCCAAGATAATGAAAAAAAGAATTACAACGTTCAACCTATAAAGGTGAACAACACCCTAAAACTAGAAAAGCTAGGTTGCACATTATAATTAATAAAGATATTAATTATAATGTACCTAAGAGATAGCTTAAGTAAAAAAGAGTAATAAAACTAACTAATTACTCTAACACCCCCCCTTAAGCGAAGCTCAAGAGGTAAGCTAACCTAGCACAGCTATGAAAGCAGAAAATGGGTCCTAGCAACAAGGCCTGATCAGGTACCCAATACAAGGAAATCTTTGTAAATTGGAGACAAAGGAGAAAACCCAGTGGGAAAAACTCCTCTCCAAAAAGAGATATAAAAGCAAGAAAAAGAAAAAAATTAACTTCAAGAGACTCTCTCAAAGTCATAAGTACAATGCTTGCTACCAACTCCCCTCGTGAGAGAGGGTCAAGGCTCCAAAGCCCCCCCAAAATGAAAGAACCCCTGGATCAATAAAAAAACCACCATGACGCCAATACAAAGGAGTGAAAGGAAGTGAGTATTGAAGAGGTAACCTCAAAAGATGAGGTGTCACTAAAAGGCTGAGTTGATGCTCAAAGGAGTAGACACGAGGATCCTGAAAGGGAACCCCCAATGTAGGTGGTATGACAAGTGTGCTAACATTGTTAGGAGAGAGGAGATGAGTGTCCTCTATAGAATCCTCAACAATTGCACCTGGTGGCTCGATTAATGGAGCTGGAGGGTCTGGCAGTGTTGAAGAAGAGTCTTGCTAAAGAGAAGAAACCCCAACAAGATGAGGTTAGGCAGCCACAAAAGTGGTCTCAAGAACAACATAGAGGTTCAAGTGACTTGATTGTCCCACATGATGCTCTCGTGTAAGAGGAGAGTTGTGCTCCAATAATGGAGATGGTGGACCAAAGTGTGAGAAGGTGTAGAGATGGGTGGAATGATCAATTGTCCTTGTAGCAACAATGCTACCTGTCACACTATCCCATATGAAGAATGAATCTGGCGTGAACTCAATTGTCTTCCCTGACCCACCGAGTGTAATCTGATAAATTGAGAGAAGATTTGCAAATAGAGAGGGAACATATAATACATCATTGAATGTGCCATCCTGAATGCCTACAAAACCTTTCCCACAGACTGGCATAACAATGTTATTCCCCATGAGAATGTGAGGAATAGGAGAAGCCTCAATAAAAGAGAAGATCTTCGGAGAAGATGCCATATGGTGAGAAGCACCTGAATCCAGTATCCAAGGGACCTATGAAGGGGATGTAACAGAAGCCCGTAATGCATGACCCTATCCAAAATCCTATCTAGATGTCAAAGATGAGGCAGAAGACTGAAAAGTAGACCCTTGTGAGGTGGAAGAGGATGGAGAGGAAATAGTGCTCTTCTGAAGGAGAGCTTGCAAATCTACAATCTATTTCTCATAGCCATCAAATCTCTTCTGAAAACAATGTGACTCATCATGAGGTCCCTTCTGACAATAGGAACATGTAGGGCTCTCAGTCTTCTATTTCTGCTTCTTAGAAGAAGATGGTGGGCTAGTAGAGTGCTAAGAAGAGGAATCAGATATCTACTTTGGATTCTGCTTCTGTGTATCTTGAGGTGTCTTGGCAAGCAATGCCTATGACTGTGAACTTTTAAGTGAATCCATCTAATTTAGCTTGGACTAATCACAAGTCAACTTGTCACAGAAAGTCTCAAAAGAGGGCATAACATGTCGTGCACCCAGTGCATCCATAGTGGAGTAGAAGGTAGAAGTGAAAATTTGATAAGGGCCATGAAGCTTTGAGAGTATCAAAAAGATACACTCATCATTTGACTTCATCTTTCCAACAACCTATAAAATTGATTGAAGAGACTTGAACTTCATCAAGAAGTCCTCAATGTTGGTGAATGATTTAGGTACCAAGGAGGTGAACTCTGCATCTATCTGGAGAACCTTGAATTGATTCATTGTGCCAAACAAGGTGGAAAAATTGTTCCACATATCCCTGGGTGTGGTCAAACCATCTAGGTGGAACAACAACCCATTTGAAATGTTCATTGCAATGAGGCCCATTGCCTTATGTCATGTCCCCTTTTCAAATAATTAAAAATAATAATTTTTGTTAAGGCTGGCAGGCTCAAAAAGTGAAGTTTTGGGAAAAGGGGATAATCTTTGTAAACAAATAGATTAATTAATGATAATTATTATTAAAATATGTATTATTGAACCCTCTTGGTCGTGAGTTAGGGTTATGCCCTCTTTTAAAGGGGTTTGGAGGCATTTCGGGCTCATTCTAGAACTTGATTTTTGCTCATTGCTTTGTTGTTCTTCAGAGGCTGCCAAACCTGTGGAGAAGGAGAAACAAAGATGGGAGTTTGTAGGTTTCCAAGAAGGCTAAGGATGGGAGTTTGAGGCCATTCCATGTGCAAGCTCATGCGGAGTTTTCCCTTGTGCTGAACAGTGTAGATTTGTGAGTTTTCGGGTGTGTTTTTGTAAGATTTTGGTGTTTCCAGTTGAGTTTTTCATATAAATTTGGGTTGCTGCTATATTGTAGCCATTTTGATGTTAAAATAGAGCTGAATATATTTATTGGGTCGTGATTCTACTTCTGTGATAGATTTGTAGTGTTAAATATGGTATTTCTGGGCTATTTTGTGTGGTTTTTGGGAGCTCGATGAGCATTGTATTTGTCCTCCATTTTGGAGCTGTTGTGTAAAATCTATACAGATCTAGAAATTTCATTTTGTAGGCCATTATGCTGGTGAAATTTTTGTAAAAATTTCTACTTTCAGATTTATGAATAATATGTGAAGCTGTGAAGTTTTTGGCACTATTTCGGGCATACCCGATTTGGGTTTTATTGAGAAATTGCATAATCTTTCAAAGTGTGATTGTTTGATTTAATAATCTGATTAGAGGATCTAAATATGATATAAAAATTAGATAGAGGATATTTCAATGGTATTAGAGCTATGATCTTGCCAGCCTGAGGGTTTGTAGAAGTTTGCATGCAGCTGAGTGAAAGAGAAAAGAGATACATTGAGAAAAGAATAAAGAAATTTTGTTCAAACCCCCAGTCAAAAATAAAGGTACAAAATCCAAGGAAGGAACAAGTATGGCTGACCCAGATGAGATGGCAAAAAAATTCTTCCAGGGCATCCAGAATACTCAAAAGCAAACAGTGGATAGTCTGGTAGAAACTAGAGAGGCTTTGCAGTTATTGACAGAAAGACTCCAAGGAGTTGTATCTACTAATGAGAGAGGGAGCACTTTAGAGGAGCCAAGAAATTTGAAACTCACACCCTCTAAATCAACAAAAACTATTTTCTTGCCTACAGATGAGCCACCAGTACCAAATCCAGCCCTTAATCCTATGGAAGAGGTTACAAGTAATTTGATTGCATTAAGAGCTACTTACAATGGCTTAGATGATGACTTTCACAGTTCGGTACCTTTTAGAGAATATGTGGATATGATGAACACTATGATGCCCAAGAAAGAGTATAGGAGGGAGCAGGACATAAGTGGAAGAGAGCTCAAAAATAAAATAAGCAAGTTTACAACACCTACTTTTGATGGAACAAATAAAATTTTTGCTAGAGCATGGCTACAAAAATTACAGACCTTCTTCACACTTAATCCAATGAAGGAGAATGATGCCATTCAATTCACAAGTCTACAGTTGGAAGATGTAGCCTATGATTGGTGGTATCATGGAATGACTACTCAAGGTCATGATCAGGTAACTACATTTGATGATTTTAGTCAGAGAGTGATAGATAGATTTGATCTCAAGGATGATGAAGAGTATTTTAAAGAATTGTCAAAGTTGAGACAAACCAAATCAGTTAATGAGTATGTAGAAGAATTTCAAAAAGTGGCTGTTATGGTACCTGATATGAGTGAAAAGAGGATTATTTATCTTTTTCTTGATGGATTGGAAGATTTTGTTAAGGGCTTGGTTAAGGCTTTCTCACCCTCAACCTTACAGGAAGCTATCAAAAGAAGTTTGCAGCTTGAAACTTGTGTGCCTATGAGACCAGTCACTAATCAAAAACCTCCAAATATTTGGCAACATAAGGGAAATTTTTAGAAAAAGACTTTTCCAGCATCGCCACCAAAGAATGTGACAAATGCAACAAAAAAGAAGGTAGATGAAGAGACTAGAAGTGAACTACAAAGGAAAAAGCTTTGTTTCACTTGTAGAGAGCCATGGGTTCCAAGACACAGATGTTTGGGGAAAGGTCAAGTGCACTATATTGAGGTTGCTTCAGATTCTGATTTAGATGAGCATGAGGAATTTCATGACACTGAGGAGGAGGAAGAAGAAGAGAAAGAAAAAGAAATCAGTAAGGATGGCACTTTGGTAGCATTATCAGGAGTCCCAAGATACCATCCCTTTTGAATTTGAGGGGTACTAGCAGGGCAAAGGTTGATAGTTCTTCTTGATAGTGGGGCAACTCACAACTTTATTGATGAGGGATTTGTGATGAAAAGAGGGCTTAAAGAAGAAGATTTTGAGGGATTCAATGTTACTGTAGCTGATGGATTTACTATGCCTTGCACACAGGTTGTGAAACAACTCAGGATGACCTTAGGAGATTATGAGCTATGTGATGACTTATATGTTGTTGGAATTAGGGAAACAGATCTTGTATTGGGTGTTCAATGGTTGCACTCTATTGGAGGCTATTACATGAACCATCAAACTATGGAGTTCAAATTTTATTCCAATGGGAAAAAAGTCTTATTGAGAGGCTTACCAAATGGATCACCTAGGGTGGTCACTGCAAAGAGGATGGAGAGGTCTTTTCGAAGAGGACAAGTAGCATGGGCAGTAGGAGTCATAATCCACCCAACAAGCTCTCCAAAGAATCAAGGTAATTTCCATTTTGAAATTCAAAATATTCTTGATAAGCATAGTATAGTTTTCAATGATTTTCCTTTGGGATTACAACCAAATAGACGTTTTGAGCATGTTATAGAGTTAGAACAGGGTGCCAAACTAGTTATAACCACTCCATACCATCATCCAAGAGGTTACAAGGAAGAAATAGAAAAAACTATTAAGGAACTCTTGGACTTGGGATTCATAAGGCCTAGCTCTAGTCCATTTGCATCATCTGTGGTACTTGTTAAGAAAAAGGATGGTACAATGAGAATGTGTATAGACTACAGGGATCTAAACAAGAAGAACATAAAAAATAGGTATCCCATACCATGTATAGATGAACTCATTGATGAGTTACATGGTGCTGTATACTTCTCAAAAATTGACTTAAGATCAGGGTACCATCAAATCCGCATGAGGAGGGAAGATGTGGAAAAGACTACTTTCAGATGTCACTATGGGCACTTTGAATTTTTTGTTATGTCATTTGGCCTCACTAATGCACCAGCAACATTCCAATCTTGTATGAATAAGGTATTCAACAAGCATCTTCAAAAATTTGTTTTGGTATTCTTTGATGATATCTTGATTTACAGTAAAACATGGAAAGAGCATCTAAAGCACATAGACACTATTTTGGGAATCTTGGAGCAGCAATCCTTCTATGCTAAGCTATCTAAATGTGAGTTTGGTTTGATGGAGATCTTATATTTGGGACATATTATAAGTTCTAAAGGAGTATAGGTTGATCAACAAAAAATTCAGGCAATTTTGGATTGGCCTCCACCCACTAATCTTACATAGTTGAGAGGTTTCTTCGGGTTGTGTAGCTACTATAGAAGATTTGTCAAGGGATTTTCTCAGCTTTCTGCCCCTTTGACTGATTTGACAAAGAAAGGAGCTTTTATTTGGACAAAAGAGGCACAAAAAACATTTGATAAGCTTAAGGAGGTAATGAGTTCATGCCCTGTGCTTGCAATTCCAGATTTCTCTTTACCTTTTGTTGTTGAATGTGATGCTTCCAGAGAAGGTATAGGGGATGTCCTAACTCAAAGGGGAAATCCAATAGCATTTGAGAGAAGAAAATTAAATCAATCAGAGAAAGGTTACTCCATCTATGATAAGGAAATGTTGGCAATCATGCATGCGCTTCATAAGTTTAGACAATATTTGGTATGTGGGAGATTCATTGTAAAGACAGACCATAATAGCCTCAAGTTCTTCTTGAACCAAAGGGATTTAAATGGTCGTCAACAAAAATGGGTAAGAAAATTGCAAGCTTATGATTTTGATATTGAATACGTGAAAGGAAAGAATAATGTGGTTGCTGATGCTCTCTCAAGAAAGCCATCTTTGTGTTCCTTAACATCTATCTCTGCTGATTGGAAAGTCTCCAAAATTTCAGAGTATGCTAAAGATTCCTTTTCCACCAATATTTTGGATAAGTTAGTGGATGATAACATGTACAAGGTTGTTGATGAATTGATTTATTACAAGAATAGGATCTTCTTAGTGCCAGGGTCAAAAACTAAGGAAAGGATATTGAGGGCCTTTCATGACACACCTTTCGTTGGTCATCAAGGATACTTCAAGACATACAGGCAACTTTGAGAGTGGTTTTCATGGAAGGGTATGAAGGAGGATTTCCTTAAACACATTAAGGAATGCATGATATGCCAACAAAACAAGAGTGAGTAAATTTTTTCTGCAAGGTTGTTGCAACCACTTCCTATTCCTGAACAAAAATGCGAAAGTATTTCCATGGACTTCATCACTGGGTTGCCCAAGGTTCAAGGTAAGGATTGTATATATGTGGTGGTAGATAGACTAACTAAGTATGCACATTTATTTCCCATCACAGTTGATTTCAAGGCATCACAAGTGACAGAATTGTTCTTCAAGGAAACTTTCAGATTACATGGCTTGCCTAGAAACATTGTTAGTGATCGAGACAGTAGATTCCTTAGCTCTTTTTGGAAGGAGCTCTTTCATTTGGTAGGAACTGAACTCACTCCTAGTACTAGCTATCACCCTCAAACAAATGGACAAATAGAGATAGTTAATAAATGAATAGAGGGATATTTGAGGAATTATGTTTCAAATCAACAACATGCTTGGGTGAAATAGTTGCACCTAGGGGAGTATTGTTACAATACATCTTATCACATGTCTATTGGTATGCCTCCTTTTTGTGCTCTCTATGGTTATGATTCCCTTTCCTTTGTTGACCTAGTGCTTTTAGATAGCAAAGTACCTGCATCAAGTGATTTCATTAAGCAAAGCCAAGACATAATAAGGTCTCTCAAGGATAATCTACAACATGCATAGAACCAATAGAAGTTGTACGCTGATAGGAAAAGGACAGAAAGATCTTTTGAGGTGGGAGATTTGGTATTTTTTAGGTTGTAGCCATATAAGAAAAGCACCTTGAAGAGGAGTGGGGCAGAGAAGCTCAAGCCAAGGTTCTATGGGCCTTATAAGGTCATCAGGAAGGTAGGAGAGGTAGCTTATGAATTGGAGCTCCCACCAAATAGAAAAATACATAATATTTTCCATGTCTCTTGCCTAAAGAAGGTTCTAGGCTAGAAAACCGTACTATCTACAGAATTACCACCTCTTGATGATGAAGGGAAATTAGTCTTAATACCAGAAGAGGTTTTGGATACAAGAGAGAAAAGATTGAGAAATAGGAGCATCACAGAGCATTTGGTCAAATGGAAAGGATTACCATTGGAGGATGCAAATTGGGAAGGAGCACATATTCTTGAGCATCCCAACCTTCATTTCTTGAGGACAAGCAATATTTGGGAGGGAGGACTTGTCATGTCCCCTTTTCAAATAATTAAAAATAATAATTTTTGTTAAGGCTGGCAGGCTCAAAAAGTGAAGTTTTGGGAAAAGGGGCTAATCATTGGAAACCAATGGATTAATAAATGATAATTATTATTAAAATATGTATTATTAAATCCTCTTGGTTGTGAGTTAGGGTTATGCCCTCTTTTAAAGGGGTTTGGAGGTATTTCGGGTTCATTCTAGAACTTGATTTTTGCTCATTGCTTTATTTTTCTTCAGAGGCTACCAAACCTGTGGAGAAGGAGACCCAAAGATGGGAGTTTGTAAGTTTTCAGGAAGGCTAAGGATGGGAGTTTGAGGCCATTCCATGTGCAAGCTCATGCGGAGTTTTTCCTTGTGCTGAATAGTGCAGATTTGTGAGTTTTCGAGTGTGTTTTTATAAGCTTTTGGTGTTTTCGGTTGAGTTTTTCATATCAGTTTGGGTTGCTGCTATATTGTAGCCATTTTGATGTTAAAATAGAGCTAAAAATATTTATTGGGTCGTGATTCTACTTCTGTGATATAGCTGTAGTGTTTTATGGTATTTTCGAGCTATTGTGTGGTTTTCGAGAGCCCGATGAGCATTATATTTGTCCTCCATTTTGGAGCTGTTGTGTAAAATCTATACAGATCTAGAAATGTCATTTTGTAGGCCATTATGCTGGTGAAATTTTTGTAAAAATGTCTACTTTCAGATTTATGAATAATATGTGAAGTTGTGAAGTTTTTGGCACTATTTCAGGCATACCTGATTTGAGTTTTATTGAGAAATTGCATAATCTTTCAAAGTGTGATTGTTTGATTTAATAATCTGATTAGAGGATCTAAATATGATATAAAAATCAAATAGAGGACATTTCACCTCATCCATCCAGTTTCTCTGCATAAGAGCCTCATAAGGCCTCTGTAGAACTGGTTGAGTCTCATCAAGGCATGACCATAGCCCCTTTGCCATAAGCAATCTGGTCATCTGTCCTTTCCAAGTGTGGTAGATGTGTGGTGTCAGCTGGGCTACAGAGGGGTCTGACATTGAGAGAAGAAGTAGATGGTAGTAGAAGGGTCTTTTCTGAAGTAAATAATAGAAAGAAAGAACACCCCCCCACAATGTATAAATCTAATCCCCGTACAACAAGTAATCAATTATTGAAAGCACAAAAAATGAGAAGAAAACCTGGATGCCAGATGTAGAGAGGGAGGAAACTGAAGCCTCTACTTCAACACCAAAAATGAGAGCTCAAATGGACAAATCAGAAAACAAAACCAAAATCATCATGTCCACCTCGGAAAGACCTTTTCAAAGATATTTCATTTTCTGAAAATGGACACCGTATGCACAAGTTCCGACCAAAAAACCAACTACACCTCCAAAGAAGAGCTCTTTGAAAAAAACTAGTCACTAGAAAAAATTTGACGGCCGTATGACCGTTAAATGACTATCAGCCGAAAAAAAAAGTCTAGTCGTCGAAAAGAAATCCGGTCGCCAGAAAATGTTGAGACTGCCGAAAAATTTCAAAAAACTCTAGTAAAATTTTTTTGGCAAGTGATGTCACGGTGATGTCACCTGCGGCTGCTAGGCGGTGACAGATGAGTGGAGGCAGCTGCCAGGCGGTGAGTTTTTGGCAGAGGTGACCAACAAGCGGCACGGGGGTAGCGCAGAGGCCGGTGGGTGGCGCGGGAGTGGCGCCGAGGTGGTGCGGCGGTGGTGTGCTCCAAAAAGGGTGCTGCGATAATTTTTTTGACAATTTTTAATTTTTTTTTGATTTGCGTGCCGTACGGCCCTAAGAGGGAGAAATTTTTTCCTAGAGGTCACAGTGGCCAAAAATCATAAATTTTATTTGATTTTTGACTCTCCCGGGCCTTCTGAGCACAATGGTGGCATCCATTTTTGCTCAAAATGCTCCAAAAAAATTTTCTTTTTCTTTTTTGCAGAGAAAAAAGAAACAAAAAATAACATCCTACAGAGAATACCAGATCTGAAAAAACTTGAAACCCTTAACCTCAAAAATTACTTCAAAAACACCAGAATAGGCAGCAGTAGGGAAGCTCTGATACTATGTAGATGTTGAGAAATCTAACTTCACAGTTCACCAAGAACACCTGCATGCAAATGACCTATTGCTGGAAGGAAGCAGAAGACACAAAAAAGTAAAGATTGAAAAATCTTAGCTGTGTGAGAGAAAATTGTATTCCAAGATAATGAAAAAAAGAATTACAAAATTCAACCTATAAAGGTGAACAAAACTCTAAAATTAGAAAAGCTAGGTTGCACATTATAATTAATAAAGCTATTAATTATAACATACCTAAGAGATAGCTTAAGTAAAAAAGAGTAATAAAACTACCTAATTACTCTAACAACTTTCACTGTTCACACATCTTTATTTTCCTTTCTTAGACTTATGAAGAACCATTTGAGACTTGAATGCAGATTCAATGTTGTGAGTAGTGAAATTATCAAAATTAGTCAACTTAAAAGTAGCAAGCCTACCAACAAGACCTTCCAAAGTTAGGATGTTACCAGGAGTACATCTTGATTCTTGTATTACATAAACTCTTATAGCATAGATAGGAATTAAAGTTCTCAAAAATTTTCTAGTAACAATTTCATCATTAATGTTCCCATTAGCTCCTCTAATAGCATTTACTACCTCTTTAACTCTACCACAATATTGAACAATGTTTTCACCTTCTAACATTTTCATTTCATCAAACTTACCTCTCAAGCTTTCAGATTTGGCTCTCAACACATTTGTGTCCCCACCATAGATAGCTGCTAGTGTGTCCCATATTTTCTTTGCATTAGTATAGTTCTTGATGTCTTCAAATTCAAGATAGCTTAGGGCTGATGCAATCTCCAACATTACCTGATTGTGTTCTTGTTTTTCCTTCATCTCCTATATTGTCATAGGTGCAACAACTGGTACATAATCATGTTCCATATAGTATTTTGGTGAATCACCAATTACGACTAGATGCAACTTCATCAAACTCTGTCATGCAGGAAAGTTTTCCTTATTCAACTTCAATGCCTCCTTTTTGTACATCTTGATCATTAGCTTTAAGTACCTTTAAACTTTCTCCTTGGAAGAACTAATAGCTATGGTACCAATTGTTAGATTGATTTTAGAATAATTGAGAGAGGGGGTGAATCAATTATCCTCAGGTCTAGATGTACCAATTTAACTTTCAACTACATCAATAATCTTAGATCTATTCAACAAATCACTCAGTCTCTATAGAATATATTAGTAACATAAAATTGCATAATATAAAACTTTCAACAACACAACACATCAAATAACATTCACACAAGTATAACACCATGATTTAATGTGGAAACCCAATATGGGAAAAAACACTAGTAACATGCTACTAAACTTTCACTCTTCTGAAGTGAGCTCTGTGAGAAGCCAACCCTATTAAAGGTTTACAATACACACTGTTAGGTGTGACCCTGTTAAAGGATTTAATCACCATGTTAAGAGTGGTTTGGTTAGAGGGCTTAAGAACATTCCATCAGAATGTCACCTTGATTAAAAGGTTTACAAAATGACTTTTAGGTCAACCTTGATTAAATTATTTTAAATGATACAATGGTTAGAAAGTAATAGTAGGTTTTGATCTGAAATATACAAATCACTTTGCAAATACATATCCAATATGCTCACATGCTAATTTACTGACTGACCTTCATTTTCATTTTCATCCCCATCTTTGATCTACTTAGAAATCCCTTCAAGAAATCACCTCAACTCTGTTCAGCTCTTCACAACTCTTCTTAGCCTTCTGCTTAGGTTCGTCAATCAATGACATCAACCTCTTCCACCATACACACTTCATAATTAGGTCATCCTTATACCTCCTTGATCAGGTAGATTAATCTTTTGCCGCTTAATCTCTTCCATAGATCTTAGGTTTAGGTCAGATTCATAGAATCCTTCCATCATTTTGTTCCTCTCCTTATCTTTCTAGATACTTCTCAAAACTTCTCCTTGAATCCATAAGAAAATGGTTTACCATGCATTAAATGATCTAGATCATTCATTATTAATGTCAAAACATTTTACATATCCCAAGAATTCAACTATGTCGACTAGGATTCTCAATTCCCTCACAAACTGTAGATTACTGACACTCGGTCAATATTGTGTTCATCTCCTTGGTCATCAATGAATAACTCAGTCATCGCTAAATTTTTTCTACTTGGTAACATTGTCTTCTCTCAGTTAATTCTATGATACTTAGTAATTACTGATGCTTGGTCAACACTAAAATTTACTCAGCTTATACTGGCGCTCGATAAACACTAGAATCACTTGACTTGAATTGAATTTCTTCTCTTTTAATCGGTTAAGCCTATGCTTCAAATCTATTGACTTCTTCACTTATTGTTAAAGATAAACAACACATTACCTTGTCAATGTGCTAACTAATCAAGTACCCATTGTAGTATCACATAACTCAACCTTTCCTTAGGTCCTCTTGTTATCTCCTCTTTTCAAGTCCTCTTCATCAATCAAAAGATATGGTACTCTATTAGATAGCATCTATCTCACTAGTTAAGGTTTGACATCAATGACAATATAATAATTGTTTCAATTATAGTTTCCAACATACACCCGTCATCAACTATTAACAACCATTGGATGAGCTTCAGATCAAGGGCCCATGGGGCTTTTTAGGCCGATTTGAGAAAGGACCTCCGCCTTTTGGAAAGAGGACACGTGTATAGAATGGGTCCCTCAACATTCATCACCAACTAATGATCATTGGAAGATGAAACATGAGATCTAAGGCTCACAATGCATTTCGAGCCAAATTTTGTAAATCACCTCCTCCTTTGAGAATTTACAGGATAATGAAGACACATGACATCTCTCGACTTATGTTTTTATTAAGTGTCAAAGTAGACTATATTTAAAAAAAAATACTTACTAATTACATTGTATTGTGCATAAAAATGAGGGTTACAAAATTCGGTAGCCATCATCTAAAAAAGTGACATGTGTCATATGAACATCAACGTGTCAATGATGAGGGACCTACAACAATTGTCAATGGATACATATTATTGTTGAGTCAACTGTTGGATTATAACAGATCAATGACATATGTTGTATTCTAGGAGAAATGTGGGCAAGATACACATGTTTTCCAAACTTTATCCAGAAATGAAACATATGTCATTTATAAACATTTAATTAATTATAATTAAGTTTATTTTGGGGAGAGGTTGCAAATAATTAAAGTCTTAAAAACATTCCGGAATAGCATGTGATGGACAATAAATGATAAACATTTAATTAAGACTTTAAGTATAGTTAAAATCTAAATTTGGTGAAACATCTAATTAATCATAATAATTTTTTTTATTAAGTGTAATAAGCTATTAAGCTGAAAGCTCTATTTTGGGTAGTAGTTGTAAAGGATTAAAAAGTTTTCAAAAATATTCCAAAAAAGTAACATGTGTCATTTGTGACACATCATTTGTCAGTATTTAGAAAGATGATGAAAATCATAATTATAATGATTTATAAACTTCTAATACGACTGTGCAAATTATGCCCTTTCGGATTCACAATTTCTGATGGTTTTGAAACTAAGGTTTCTAACCGTAACACCTATTGGAAATAAGAACAAACTCAAAATTGTAGACATATCAAGTTGAGGAGATCACAAAGATAAATTCCTGTCCTAAGATTTTAAAGTCTAGCCCCATTCAGCTAATTTTTATGATTCATAATGCCTACTAATCTATACTTTGACATAATTTCCATATTTTCCAACTTTCTTTATCAACCTATTAATTTAATTGGGATGTTCATATAAATTTTATTCTTCCTATGAAACATGGGGCTTGACATTTCTATATATATCTTATTTCCTGATAGTCACCATAGACCTTACTCATTTTGTGGATACTATATCCTCAAATTATAGTTTTCCTTTTTTCAGGCCTTCTTCTATTCCTAGGTTTTCTAATTCATCCACCCTTTGGTTGCCTTCTCGATATATATGGTTAATTATGATATTATCAAAGGATTGACATAACTTGATTGCTTTTGATAAGATTGAATCTAACCTCTAATTTAGGAGGGATCCTTTTCTTAAGGAATTTATGATAATTACTGAGTCCCCTTTGATTTCCAACTTTTTGAAACCAACGGTTTTACATAATGCTAGACTTTTCAATAGAGTCATTAATTCTTCCCAGTTATTGTTTTCTATTCCTATGAAATTTTCCACCTTTGCTATATCCTCACCATCTGAGTTGTGGACACTACATCCTATACCTTCTCTACCAGGATTTCCTCGAGATGCTCAATCAAAATTGAGTTTAGACCACGCATTTTTTGGGGGTAGCCACTTATAGTTTTCCCCCTTCTTGGTTGTAATGTCTCCCCCCTGTCCCATATAAGGAGGAAGTTTTAGACCTACCCATTTCCCCCTTAGTTTTTCATTCTAGTGTGACATCTCTAATTCCTTTTCCTTCTTGTTCATAACCCAATTGTTGGCGAGTTCTATGATTGAGGACTCAATCTTGTTAAGGATGTTCTTTATATCTATCTTTTGATCTTGAAATATCCTCCTATTGTGCTCCTTCCAAAGTTCCAAAATAAAATCAAGCAGTGAGAAATCCATAGTGAGCCTTATATGCTTTCTTTTTTGAGGAGAGGCCATGCTTGAAGCATTTCTATGATTTTTCTCAGAAAGGCTGATGTACAACCTAATTGTGAGAATAGCCATGTCCAACATTATCTAGAGAAGGAGCAGTCTAGGAATAAATGATCAATTATTTATTCCTCATTTTCACATAAAGGACATCTGCTTAGACCCTAGTAACCCATTTTCCTAAATCTTTTAGCTGTTAAGACCTTTTTGTTCCAAACCAACCAAGTAAAAAGTTCTTCTTTGGGCAAGTGGGCCTTGTTCCAACATAAAGTAGTAGGAAGAACCTCTATCATGTTGATCTATTTGGATCTCAAAAGTCTGTATCCTTCCTTCAAGTTGTATTCCCTACTTTTACTTCCATCCCACATCAACTTGTCCTTTCCTAAATTGAAAGTCATTTTCCTTTTTGCCAAAATTTTGTTTAGAGATTTTTTTTTGAGAAGGGAAGGTTTATGTCTTTAAAATATTTGCACTTCCATCCCATTCCATCTTCCTCAAAGGTCACATAGTCTATAAATCTCTTCCCCCATCAGGATTCAAGAATACTTCTTGACTAGACCAAGTCAGTTTCAGTCTCCATAGTTTTATAACTTACCCAAGAGTCTTGCCAAAAAAGAGCTTCTTCCCCTTTCCCAAGATTCCATGTCAGTTTTTCCCAAATCAGTGATCTACAATCTATCATAAAGTTCCAAATCTTGGACCCCCTTGGAGGTTCTTTCTCCCTAAAATTGTTAATAGGATCAGAATCACTGAGATATTTCTTTGCTAATATTCTAGCCCATTTAAGATGGGGATTTATGAACATTTTCTGAACTAGTTTGGATCCTAGGACTTTCCATTGGAGTTTAATGTCCTTAATCCCTACCCCCCATTGTCTTTCAGTCTACACACCTTGTCCGATGCTAAAAGGGATATCTTTCTTTTGTCCCCTATTCCTTGCCAGAAGAAGGTTCGTAAAAGTCTATTGAGTATCCCCCTCTTGTTTCCTAGGAGGTCAATATATGATAGTTGATAAATGGGTTGTGTCGAGAGGATAGATTGGATCATAGTGGCTCTGCCACCTAGCGAGAGCCATTTTCCTTTCCATGACTCCATTTTTTTTCTTATTTTCTTAGTTATTTGATCCCATAATTTTGTTGAGCGTGTTCGAGTGTCTAGAGGAAGTTGTAAATATTTGCAAGGAAGATTTCCTTTGTTGAAATTTAGAATCTGACATATTTATTGCTCTAAGTCAGGATGATTATTAAAAAAGATCTCTGACATCTTCGGGTTAATCTCTTTCCCTGATGCCTTATTATATTGACTTAGGATTGTTTTGTATGCTTTGGATTCCTTTACGATACTTTTTCCATAAAACATAGTGTCATCCACAAATTGATGGTGAGTAGTTGGATCTAGATCATTTGTAATCTTAATACCATTTATTGTTCTTTCATTCTAGGTATTGCTTATTGATCTTTCCAATGATTCTTCCATCAAGATAAAAATAAAGGGAGATATTGGGTCTCCCTGTCTAAGTTCTCTATTGATCCCAAAAAATCCCTTGTGTGATCCAATCACCAAAACTAAAAATATAGGGGTAGATACATTCATAGATCAGGTTAACCCACTATTTAGCAAACCCGAAGGCTTCTAAGAACTTTCTTAAAAATTCACTCCACCCTATCATAGGATTTTTTAATATCTAATTTGATTAACATAATAGGTTCATAGTTATTTTGAATTGAATGAATGGCCTCTTGAGAAACTATTACCCCATCATATATACATCTTCCTCGAACAAACCCTGTTTGTTCTTCACTAATTAGCTCGGGGAGTAGTTTTTGGATTCTATTCACCATAGTCTTAGTAATTTGTAGAGAGTGTTGTAGAGTGCAATAGGTCTAAAATCATTGAAATTTTCTGGACACTCATTCTTTGGGACAAGATCTATGAAAGTATTGTTTACTTCTTTAAGAAGTTTTCCTAGATTTCTTACTCCCTCTAATGCCTCTATTATCTCTTCCCCTATAAAGTTCCAACATTTTTGGAAAAAAACATGTCAGAAACCCATCGGGCCCTAGAGATTTTTCTAGATTCATTTTCTCAAGGGCATTTCCTACTTCTAGAATAGTCAAGTTTCCTAGAAGTTTTTATTTTGTTTAAGGGAAATTTTCCTTGGGATATTTTTTATAATATTTTCCCATGCATCTAGATTCACTAAACCTATGTTGTTGAAAATTTATTCAAAATATTGAACAACTGTTACTATAACTAATAGTGATGGTGATGAAGACTAACCAAGATCAGAGGTATAAAAGATAGTGGAAAGATTAGATCAGTTATTATCTTGTCATTTATGTCAAGCAATTGATATGTAATTTATATTATGTTGCCATATCATTCGGAGTATGATCTAAGTTGAATGAGTTAAGAAGAAGAAGTGTGATGTTGTGAATATGAAGAACTTAATTGTGCAACAAATACAAATCAAACAATGCTAAGACTATGTTGATATAATTATTTTCTACCTAACATATGATTATATCAAGTCAATAAAGAATGGTAAAGAAGATTAATCAAGTCGGTAAGCAAAACTATTTTGGCTACCAAGAAGAAAAAGTCATTCGGTAAAAAGAAAAATTCATTCAGTTAAAAGGAAAGTAAGTTTCCATAAAGGAAAAGGAACTCAAGACACCAAGAAAGGAAAAAAATTAAATACAAGGATCAGAATGATATTTAATGTTGAGCTATGATGAGCTGGAAGATTATGATGATAAAGAAGAGTTAGTTGGAGAGATCTATGATCAAGAAAATTCATGATGATAATCTATGGTATTGATCTTAGCAGAAAAAAGAGAAGGAATAAGGTTTAAGAAACTTCAAGTTCCAAGATGATGATAAAACGTGTTACCAAGATCTATATTCATTGAAATAGTTTGTGAAGTTGATCAAATAGTTTAAATTAATCAAAAGAAAATGTGATAAAGGAGATTAAGTGGCAAAACAAAGTCCATATAAAGGATGAATTTGTATGAACAAATGACTGAAAAATTAAAGGGTTATTGAGTCACTAAATGCTGTAGTGAAGAAGGAAAAGGTTGAATTCTGAGTTAGAAAGCTGAATTTGGTGTAGTGTTGAAGCCAGCGAAAAGTGAAGGATTGAAGTGAAGACAAAGAGTGCACAAAGGATTTGATTATGCAAAGGATAGTTGCAGATTTATAGGTCAATTTATTCACTATTTCTTATTAAAATTTAAAATAGAAAAATCGCTTAACCGAGTAGACTTAACAGTCTTATTGTAAAATCTTTGCAAAATGTAACATTCTAAAGAGTGTTTGAAGACCTTTAACTAGGCCACTCCTAACAGGGTGAAGATCCTAACAGATCCGAGGCATATCCCTTGACCATGTCACACTTAGCATTGTGCATTGTAATCTTTAACAAGATTGGCTTTCAACTGAGAATACTTCAGAAGAGTATTTTCTTTAGCCGGTGATAATTCCCACAATGGTTTTTTGCAAAGCTAGGTTTCCATGTTAAATACCGGTGTTATATGTGTTCAATGATTTATGCGATTGTTATTTTTGGTTGATAAATTTTATTTATTATTTTCGGTAAATGTTGAATTGTGTCTGACCAAGTTGACACCAAGTTTAATCAGTGAAAGTTTTTAAGGTACAAAGAATCAAGGATTATTGATTCAGCCCCCCCTCTCTGTAATCCAACAATAGGTATTAGAGCTAAGTACTCTAAAGGGATAAGTTTGAAAGACTTGAGTAAAAGATCTGAAGATTTATATGAGAGAAGTGCCTAAGTTGAACAAGGAAAATTTCTCAACATGGAAAAGTAGGAAGAGGTTATACTTGTTTGGGATTGGAGATTCTCCACTTAATCTTTTGGATAACGACTACACTCCACCACCTCCTAGACCTATGACAGTTGATCAAATGAGATAAAAGAAGGAACACAACTCGGTAATGATTGAAATTGCTTCCTCCCCGACCGATGATGAATTCAATGATATTAAGGATTACATTACTGCAAAAAATATGTGGGATAGGCTTACACTTCTTTATGGAGGTGATCTGCATGTACAAAAAACTAAGGTTGACAGTCTCAGAGGAAAATTTGATGAGATGAGAATAAAAGATGAAGAGAACATTGCTCAATATAATATTAAAATCAAGGAAGTTGTTAGTGCCATCAGAGGTGCTGGTGGAACATTAACTGATGAAGAAGTGGTAAGTAAAATTATGAGAACTCTTTCATCCAAGTATGCTATTTGAGTATCTACTATTCAGGAATTGAGATCCATACCAAATAACACTGTTACACTTGATGGATTGATTGGTAAGCTGACTACATTTAAACTTAATAATTATGATAATAGTCTACCGACTATTGAAACAACTTTTAAATTATCTCTAACCATTGGAAGTTCAAGAAGTGAAAGAGATATTCACCATAGTTTAAGAAGAAATGATTATAATAGTATCCTAACTAAAGAGAAATAATAAGAAGAGTTGGAAGCACTACTGGCTAAGAGGCTATCGAGAGGTAAAGGAAAGTATAAAGGTAAACTAACTTTGAAATGTTTTAATTGAAACAAGATTGGCCACATTGCATCTAGATGTCTTGATAATGAAAGGAATGATAAAAGTGACAAGAAGGAGAACTGATACTGAAGATTTAGAGACCACAAGGACAAAGGAAAGAAATCATGTTACCTAGCTGAGGAAGAAGTAACCGATGATGAATCAGATGACACAAAATAAATTTTTGAAGTTGTATATGTTTCTATGACAAATGATTCAGAAGAAGAGATGTATGAAGATGAAAAAGACCTTATTTCTCATGTTAGCAAAACTGACCCATGGATAATTGATAGTGGCTGTTCACATCATATGACTAGTGATATTGATAAGTTTGAGAACCTAGAAGAGTATGATGGAGGATTTGTTAGATTTGGAAATGATGCTCGATGTTTCCTGTAAAAGGTAAAGGATCCATTATACTGAATGAAAAGATTAGATGTGATGATGCTTATTGGGTTCAAGGACTAAACTAAAATTTGTTGAGTGTTGCACAATTGAACAATACTAGCCATCGACTAGAGTTTCAAAATAGAAAAGAGAAGATTTATGGTATTGATGGAGATTTGATTAGAACTGGTGAACAATCAAAATGTAATCTATTCTATCTTGATACTACTGCAAAGAGTTTCTTGTTTGTTAAAGTTGAGGATGTTTGGTTATGGCATAAAAGACTCTATCATGTGAATTTTGATAACTTGATTAAGATGAGAAAAAATAACAGAGTTGGAGGTATACCAAAATTAAGAAAACTTGATAAAGTGACATGTAAGGAATGCGAGATTGGTAAGATGATAATATCAAGTTTCTCAAGCAGGAATGCCAGATTGGTAAGATTGTTAGGAATAGTCCCAAGAGATAACTGAGAGGGGGGGGGGGGGGGGGTGAATCAATTATTTACAAGATTCAATTCTTTATCTAATTAAGTATAGAATAACATTAAGCATATACACAATGAAATAACATTGAACACAATACCACAATTTTGGTTATGGGGAAACCCAAATAGGTAAAAACCCCGGTGGGAATTAGCACCCAATATAAACTAAACTAGAGTATAATGATCCTTGTTAGAATATCCTACAACCCTGTTAGGAGTTGATATTTACAATGCATGAAGTACAGTGAACTTGTCAAGGGTCTGAGCCAATTAGGGGTCTTTTACAATTAACCTTGTTAGAGGCAAGAACACACTGTCAGGGAGCACACTGCTCAAATGGTGAAGGCTGCAACTTTCTGCATAACAGATATAGACTATATCTGGATCTTGGTGAACTAGAATGTAGACCTGCTATCTTGATTAGTTCCAATGAATATCTTATACTCTCTTCTTCTTCACATAGATCTTCAACTGATGATTGACTGTCTTAGTACATTCACATCTTCTATTGTACTATCTCAATCACACTTAGCAATCACAACTGACTGGCTATAAGTATCTTTCTCCAAATGATAAAATCAAGTTAGTTTGTTAGAAATTCCTTGAAATCATATTAGAGAAACAATATAACTCTCCTCTAATATCTCCAATGGCTAAACCAATCACACAACACAAATAGGACCGCGCAACTCAATATGAGTAGATGCGTCGCTTCACACTGTCGGCTCCACCAAATTAACTTAAAATTTATTCTCATGTTGAAATACATTATGCACTCTTAACCAAACATTTTTAACTTGTCACCAAACATGAAACCAAACATGCACATCAAAATGATAGGCGCAACTGCTAAAAAAATATAAATAATGTCAGCTCCATCAGATAAACTCAGGAAACTGTAACTAACCATTGGAAACATCATAACTCAACTTCTATTGCATAACCAACTCTATGTCCATGAACATAGCATCATAAACATGTCTTCAACATAAATATAAATGCACAAGGGTCCATCATAACCATACTAAAAATCACATACAAAACCCTGCCTGTAACACTGTCAGGAACACTACTAATACAAAAAACTACACAACTATCTGCACTCTGAATCATCCTCTACATCTATGATATCATGCTGATAACATATCTATTCAACATATCCTCAAGGCTCTCTTCATAAGACTTCAACACACATTTTTTACCATATGTTGTCATCAATGACAAACATACAGTCAACACTGGCTTGCTGGCAAATCTCCAACAATCTCCCCCTTTGACATTGATGGCAACATATGGAATGAAAGACACCATCAATCCAAATGAACAATTATTTTATAACATTCTCCATTTCCTCAACAAAACTCCCCCAAGGATGAATCCTCCATCTATTGTTGAATGCTCTGAATATCAACTTTTATATCTTCTTACTGTATACTCCCCCTTACTTCATACTCCTCAACTATTTTTTTTTCATGACTATATACTCACTCCCCCTTTGACATCAATGGAAAAGGGCACCAAAAAAGAAGAAGCAATGGTACTACTCCTAAAGTAGACTAGTCAACCATTCATCAGTCACTGAGGACTGATGCACTCCTGCAAACTCTAATCAGATCCAGGGAAGGGAATTAATCCCAGCTTCTCCCTAAGATACTCAAATGTATCCTTCAGTAAAGGCTTTGTGAATATGTCTGCTAGCTATTCTTTTGTGCTCACATAATCCAATTTTACTTCTTTTTCTACAACTTTCTCTCTTAGGAAGTGATATTTTATCTCAATGTGTTTTGTCTTTGCATGCATTACAGGGTTCTTTGACATATTGATAGTACTAGTGTTGTCACAATGAATGACAATATGGTAATCAATCTGAATTCCAAAATCCTTTATCATCTGCTTGATCCACACAATTGTAGAATAATTTAGTGCTGCTGCTACATACTCTACTTCTGCTGTGGACTGAGAAATATAATTATGCTTCTTTCTTGTCCAAGTAACTATTGGAAACTACAATTGAAACAATTGTTGTGTTGTCATTGATGTCAAATCTTAACTGGTAAGACTGTTTCTACTTAGGAAAGTACTATATCTATTGTATTATTGTGAAGAAGGGGTAGAAAGGATGGTAACAATAGCATGTAAGGAAAGATTGAGTTATCTTGATACTACAAAGTGTACTTGACTATGTTGTACAATGATGAGGAAATGTATTGTTTATCTTAGTAATATTGAAGACTAAACTAGTAGGCTTGACTGAGCAAAATGGAGAAATCATGTTTAAGCCGAGTGATGTTAGTGTCGACCGAGTCAGTATATGTCGAGCAAAATTCTAGTGTCGAATGAACAACAGTTAATTGCCGAGAAGACTGTATAAGTCGAGGAAACATTTTTTTAGTAATGATCGAGCTTTCTACATGAAGACCAAGTAGTTGATCACAGTATTGACCGAGCATCAACATTTTTATATTTGAAGAGAATTTAGATTTGGAGCTGACATTATTGAATTCTTGGATTATGTAAAACGTGTTGACTTTATTTATTGTTGTTTGAAAGCATTAAATGCATTGAAAAATGTTTTATTGTAAATCTTTAAGAGATTTAATATGTTTCTAGAAAAGGAGTCAAAGAACATAAAGCGGGTAGATTCAATGAATCTGACCTAACCCTAAGATCTACGAAGGAGATTGAGCAGCAAAAGATGAGTTAACCTAATTAAGGAAGTATTAAGGGAACCTAGGCATTAGGTATGCGTATGCATGGGTGAAAAGAAGATGCTGGAAGATCAGTAGATTTTAGACTGTATAAGCAGAAAAGGTTGAAGGAGAAGTGTGGTGATTGCTTGAAGAAAAGTTCTGAATAGATCAGAGATAGAGATGGAAAAGTTTCAAAGTCAGTAAACCAACATTTATGTATGGAATTGGATCTGATATTTGCAAAGTGAGTTGTATGTTTTTCAGATCAATACTGCTGCTACTTTCTAACCATTGTAATAGTCAAAATCCTTTTAATAGAGGTTGACCTAACAGTCATATGTTTAAATCCTTTGAACAAGGTTGCATTCTAATGGAATGTATGTAAGTCCTATAACAAGGCTCACTTTTAACAAGGTGATTGAAATCCTTTAATTGAGTCACACCTGAAAGTGTGTATTGTAACCTTTGACGGAGTTGGCTCTTAACCGAGCTCATTTCAGAAGAGTGAAAATAATAGTAGCATGTTTCAAAGTGGTTTTTCCCAGATTGGGTTTCCACTATAAATCCTAGTGTCAATGCTTGTGTGAATGTTTTGGTTTGAACATTTTTATGTTTTACAAGTTAGATATAGCTGAGTAGTGGACTGCAGTGTTATATGTTTCTATTATTGAATCAGTGATGACCGAGTTGGTTTTGGTTGTTAGATCTGATTTAAATAATTTTTTTTGAAGTTGTTTTATACATCAGGACCTGAGAACAACTGATTCACCCCCCTCTCTATTGTTCTAAATTATATTAATAGTAACCAGTCTATCTCCAAGAAATATTTCTCCTGCTGAGGTACTCTTTCTATCATCAATGCAACCTGCCCAATCTGCATTTGCATACACATGAAGTTCTACATTCTCTGAATTAGGATACCATAAACCATAGTCTATAGTTCCTTTCAAGTATCTAAATATCCTCTTTACTTCCATAAGATGACTTTGTTTAGGTTTTTCTATGAATCTTCCAATAATACCAATTGCATTAGAAATATCAGGTCTAGATTGAGTAAGATATATTAGGTTACCAATCATAGACTTGTATAGGGTCTTGTCTACTATTGTTGAATCATCTTCTTTTGAAATCTTTCTTCCTGTTATCATAGGGGTACTTACTGGTTTGCAATCATCCATCTTGAATTTCTTCAATATCTCTTTCACATACTTAGATTGATTAATGAAAATACCTTTGTCTTTTTGCTACACATTCAATCCCAAGAAGTACTTGATAGGTCCAATCATGCTCATTTCAAATTCTCTCTGCATCTCTTTAGCAAATTCTGCACTAAGCTTGTCATTACCACCAAAAATAATGTCATAAAAAAAAAGCAACTAATAATAATCCATTAGGTGTCTCTCTTATGAATAAGTTACAATCTTCTGCTCCTTTCTTGAATCCGATCTTTGTCAAGTAACCATCTAGTCTTTCATACCATGCTCTAGGGGCTTTCTTCAGTCCATAAAGGGCTTTCTTTAGTCTGTATACCATATTAGGTTTGTCTGATAAAGTAAATCCTTCAGGCTGCTCTATGTAGACTTCTTCCTTCAACTCTCCATTCAAGAATGCTGACTTGACATCCTAACGCAAGGCAAGAGTCAAGAGGGGCCAAAGTATGGCACACCCTAATGATCCAAGCCTACTCAACACATGCGGAAGCTAACAAACACAATAGTGAGAGAGAGAATGCCATATCTTTCATATATTTTCATCAAATAGAACCATACATGCCAGGTTGTAAGGCCTTCCCGGTTACAGCTTGATATTACAATGAAATTCAAAAATCCTCAAACATGCGAAGCTTTGTTACAATTCCTCAATCTAATGTCTACTATCTTCTATCTCCAAAAACTACCTCTAAACTCTAAGCCAACAACTACATTTATACAAGAGTCTACCGAACTTAGTTGGCCTTTAGATCCATAATCAACAGAAGGAACGGTCAGATCTAGGACCACATGCCTCCCAATGAAAGATTCTAGCATTAAATCCATGACCCATAATAAATGCACAAGTTGTCCCAACAAGAACTCAAAATAAACTACTCAACAAACAAAGATGACTGAGCAATAGACAAGCAACACTGAGTGCCAGTGAAACAACTGACCACCTAGGAGATGACCGACCATACTCGGTAACCAAAGGAAACCAAACAACTACCAACCAACTTGGTCAAAGAAGAAACTGAGCAACACATAAAATTTCAAACATATTTTTGGTGACATAGGATTTCCAAGGACCCAAGATGCTCCTGCATCAGACACCTGGGGTTATTTTGAAATGATTCTCAAAATCATTTAATAGGTATGATCTGAGTTGCATCCAACTCAGACTGTGAAATCCATGAACTGTCTTCCATCGGTCTATTCTTCCACTTTACTAGATATTCCATTTACTATTTTCCTCTTGTGCTCTTGCCAACTCTTTCCTTTAGGATCTGTTCAACTTCTTCATTTTGCTTCTTAGGATACTCTGTTAGTACTGTCATTTCTTCATCAGATTCATGATATTCATACAAATCAGCAATATTGAAAATAGGTGATATGTCCATATCATCAGGTAACTCAATCTCAAAAGCATTTCCACTGTCAAATTTCTTCAAAATCTTGCAAGGTACAAATTTATTCATCTTTAGCTTTCCATATGTGCCAAAAGGAAACCAACCTTTCTTCAAATGAACTATGAATTCATTACCATCATCAAAAGTCTTATGTCTTTTTGATCTATCATCTTTGTCTTTGTAAATCTGATTACTCTCTTCCAGCTTTAGCTTCACATCTTCATGCAATGTCTTCATGTATTCAACAAATTTCACTCCTTCAACACTTCTCTTATTCTCATCATCAATGTCTCTCAAATTAGATATTCCTCTCGGTTGTATGCCATTCACAATCTCAAATGGTGTTTTACCAATACTTCTATTCACTAAATTATTTTTTGCAAACTCTTCTTTGCTAACACAGAATCCCAACTACTCGGTGTGTCTCCAACTAAGCATCTCAAAAGATTACCCAAAATTCTATTTACAACCTCTGTCTGTCCATCAGTTTGTGGGTGCAATGTAGAACTATATTTCAACTTAGTGCCAAAATTTTTCCAAAGGGTCTTCCAAAAGTATCCAACAAATTTACTGTCTTGGTCAGAGATAATACTCCTCGGTAACCCATGCAATCTCACAATTTCTTTGAAGAAAAGATCTTCTACATGTACTGCATCTGATGTCTTTCTACAAGGTATAAACTATGCCATCTTAGAAAATCTATCCACAACAACAAATATAGAATCATTACCTCTTACTATCTTCGGTAAGCCTAGAACAAAATCCATACTGATGTCAATCTGAGGTTTCTCAGGTACAATAATCGGTACATACAAACTAGTATTCTGACTTACTCCTTTTGTAACTTGAGAAATTCCACAAGTTTTCACAAATTTCTAAACATCTTTATACAACTACGGCCAAAAGTACTTTTCCTTGAACAAATTCCATGTTTTGTCAATGCCAAAATGTCCAGCCAAACCACTACTATGTTTCTATTTTATCAAATTATTTCTCATTACTCCTCTTGGTATACACAACTGAATACCTTTGAACAACATACCTTCCTGAATAAAATATTCATCCCATTTGGTATCTTGTTGATCTTGTATAGGTGCTTTGCACTTTCTCCATGGCTCAGAAAAATCAGGATCATCCTCATAAGAATCCTTCATCTCATCGAAACCAAGAACTTGAATTTTCATCTTAGTCATCAAACATCTTCTTCTACTCAATGCATCAACAACTCAGTTAGTGACTCCACTCTTATGTTTTATCACAAATGTATAACTTTGCAAATACTCAACCCACTTGATATGTCTCTGATTCAACTTATTCTGACTACCCAAATACTGTAAAGCCTTATGACCAGTATACAACACAAATTCACTTGGTATCAGATAATGTCTCCATTTCTTTAGGGCTTGAATAATAGCATAGAACTCTTGATCATACACAAAATATTTCCTTCTAGCATCGTTTAACTTTTCACTAAAGAAAGCAACATGTTTACCTTCTTGACTCAACACAACTCCAATTGCACTTCCACTTGCATCACATTCTACTTGAAATACTTCACTGAAATCAAGTAATGCCAAAATAGGTAATTCAACAACATTCTACTTCAAAGTCTCAAAACTTTTATTAGCTCCATGTTTCCACTTGTATACTCTTTTGTCTCCTCTCATAGTCTCAGTCATAGCATTAAAAATTGCACTAAAATTTCTAATGAACTTCCTGTAAAAAATTTCTAGTCCATGAAATGATCTTACCTCACTAGCATTTACAGGTGTAGGCCAGTTCAAAATAGCTTCAACCTTTTCAAGATCCATCTTCAATCCATCAGCAGAAATAAAAAATCCCAAATACACAATCTCTTCTTTCATAAATGAACACTTTTTCAGATTTATTAGCAACTTTTCCCCTTTCAATCTTTGCAAAACTTGTCTAACATGCAACAAATGTTCTTCTCTGGTCTTACTAAATATCAAAATGTCATCAAGATATACAATCACAAACTTACCTAAGAATTTCTTCAAAACTTCATTCATTAGCCTCGTAAAAGTACTCGGTGCATTAGTTAAACCAAAAGGCATAACCAACTACTCATACAAACCTTCTTTTGTCTTGAAAATAGTCTTCCATTCATCACCTTCTCTGATTCTGATATGATGATATCCACTTTTCAAATCAATCATGGTGAAATACTTTTCTCCAATCAAACTATCCATTATGTCATCCATTCTTGGTATAGGAAATCTATACTTCACTATTATCTTGTTGATTGCTCTGGAATCAGTCCACATTCTCCATTCCCCATTCTTCTTTGGTGCTAATACAATAGGTACTGTACAAGGACTCAAACTTTCTCTGATCAAACCTTTCTCCAGCAACTCTTGAATTTTTCAGTTCAATTCCTAATTCTCGGTAGGTGTCAACCGATGAGGTGCCTTATTTGGTAAACTAGCTCCAGGGATTAGATCCATACAATGATTAATACTTCTTTTCGGTGGCAAACCATCAGGTACATTATCATAAATGATCTCACTATACTCAACGAGTAACTTGTCAATCTCCTCAGGGACATTATCTTCTATTTTCTTACTCGACTTATTAGGAATTACAACAAAACATACATCATTCCTTTTCAAATCTTTCACAAACTTCCTTCCTTCCATCAAGCAAACTTTCATAGATGTACAAACATTACTAATAGGTTCTTCCATCAATGGTAACAAGATTTTTTTCTTTCCATCTGCTACAATAGTATACTTATGCAATCTCCCATCATATATAGCGTGTCTATCATATTGCCAAGGTCTACCAAACAAAATATGACAACAATCCATAGGCATGATATTACACAACACGTTATCATAGTATTTTCCAATCTTCAAATTCACATAACATTGTTCACTTACCAGGAGTGTATGCTCATCTTTGATCCATGAAATTTGATAGGGTTTCAAATGTTCCAGTCTTTCCAACTGCAGTTTGGTGACCATCTCTTTGGATGCCAGATTCTCTGAGCTACCACTGTCAATGATTACCCTCCAAAATTTATTAGAAACTCTACATCTGGTCTTGAACAAAATTTTCCTTACCAGATCTTCCTTTTTTCTTTCATTCCACAATGCTCTCCTTACCATTAGGTTACTTTCCTTCTTAGGTTCATTCAGTGGTTCTTCTTGCACTACAACATTTCTACTGCTACCAGCCTTCTTAGTTACTTGTGTACATTCAAATGACCTATGTCCTTCTTCTCCATAGTTATAACAAGTTCCTCAGAAACTTTCTCTGCTATAACCACCTTGGTAGTTACTGCCTCTACCTCTAGATGAACTTTCACCTTTCCACTTAGTCTTTCCTTTGTCCAGATTTGTCTTTTCAGGTTCAGATCTACCAGTTTCACCATTAGATCTACCTCTTCCTCTAGGGAGTCTACCACCTCGACCTCTCTATCTTTGCTCATGTTTTTTGTTCAATTTATCCTCAGCTTTCAAAGCAAATTGATAAGCCTCTTCAATGCTTTCCAACTTAACCAAGCTGATCTCCTCTTGGATGGAAACTCTCAAACCATTCAGGTATCTACCAATTCTTTCCACATCATCTTCATCATGTCCAGATCTAATATCCAATCTATATAATTCCTCAGTAGACTCTTTTACCAAGCTATCTTTCTACTTGAAGCTTTACATTCATCGAACTAGGTTAATTTGATAATCACAGGGTAAGAATTTTATTTTCAATTTATTAACCATCTTATTCCATACCTTGATTTTGTCTTTGCCCTTCCTTTTCTAATCCAATTGCAGATGTTCCCACCATAGTGATGCATGAATTTTCAACTTAGTGCTTGCAATCTTCACTTTCTTATCCTCAGGAATATTCTCATATTCAAAATACTTTTCCATCTTAGTGATCCAGTCCACCAATTTATTAGAATCCAATTTTCCACCATATTCAGGAGGATTGAAATGTGGTGTAGACTTCAAACTTTTCAATGCCTTCAAAAATCTTTCTTCACCTTGATCCATAATAGGTGCAGGTTCTACATTCTCCTGTTCTTCTTCAACTCCATCATCACTAACATCTTCAAGATGTCTACCTCTTCTTTGGGCTGTCTCCACTGCTTCCAATCTAGCAACAATTTGTCTTAGCATATCTACCAATCCTAGATCTGTATCTCACCCCCCATGAACCATCTTGACAACCCTCTACAATTGCAGGTCAGATCTCAATCTTCTACCCCACAACAATCAACTAGGGCTTCAAGAGGAACCAACAAACCTAGATCCGCAGATCTAGATCAAGATCTAACCTTGCTTTGATACCACCTGATGCAAGGTAGGAGTCAAGAGGGGCCAAATTATGGCACACCCTAATGATCCAAGCCTGATCAACACACGTGGAAGCTAACAAACACAACAGTGAGAGAGAGAATACCAGATCTTTCATATATTTTCATCAAATAGAACCATACATGCCAGGCTGTAAGGCCTTCTCAGTTACTACCTGATATTACAATGAAGTTTAGAAATCCTCAAACATGCGAGGCTTTGTTACAATTCCTCAATCTAATGTCTACTATCTTCTATCTCCAAAAATTGCCTCTAAACTCTAACCCAACAACTGCATTTATACAAGAGTCTACTGAACTGAGTCGGCCTTTAGATCCACAATCAACAGAAGGAATGGTTAGATCTAGGACCACATGCTTCCCAATGAAAGATTCTAGCATCAAATCTATGACCCATAATAAATGCACAAGTCAGCCCAACAAGAACTCAAAATAAACTACTCGGCAAATAAAAATGACCGAGCAATAGACAAGCAACGCCGAGCACCAGTGAAACAACTAACCACCCAGGAGATGACCAACCATACTTGGTAACCAAAGGAAACTGACCTACTACCGACCTACTACTGACCAACTCGGTTAAAGAAGAAACCGAGCAACATAGAAAACTTCAAACATATTGTTGGTGACACAGGATTGCCAAGGACCCAAGATGCTCTTGTATCACATCCATCTGATATACTTTAAAGTTCTTTAATGTAGGATAGGCTAGAAATAACTTTATGGATTCCAATATGCTTACAGGGGAAAATGTATCATAATAATCATTTCCTTCTCTTTGTGCATATCCTTTGCATACTAGTCTTGCTTTGTTTCTTACTACTGTTCCATCTTCATTCATCTTATTTCTGAATATCCACTTGGTTCCAATCACATTCTTATCACTAGGTCTAGAGAACAATTCCCATGTATCATTCTTAACTATTTGATCTAGCTCTTCTTTAATTGCTTCATACAAATATCAATTATTACATGCATCTTCAACACTTAAGGGTTCAATTTGTGAAAGTAAACATACCACTTCATCAACTGTTGAACTCTTTGCTTTTGATCTTGTCATGACTTTGTTCTAATCTCCAATGATATCTTATTTTGAATGGTATCTAGATGTGAATTTTGGAACATTAGGTGTGACTCTCTCATTTATTTTCTATGATTCTTCTTCATTTATTTCAGGATCATTGAATAATACATCAATGCCGTCAAACATTTCATCAATAACTATTTCTCTACTGATAGGAATAGGTTCTTCTTCAATCATAGGTGCATAATCATGATATCTCTCTTTAATCATAAACTTTTTATCAATCTTTACATGAGCACTTTTAATGATCTTCTTTAATCTTAAGTTAAAACATCTATAAGCTTTTCTTTTAGTAGAGTAACCAAGAAAAATACCTTCATCATTTCTTGCATCAAACTTGCCAATAGCTTCATCTCTATTGATGTATCACTTGCTTCCAAATATTTTGAAGTATTTTATTGTAGGTACATTCCCAAACCATAGTTCATAGGGTGTCTTGTCTGCGCTTGGCCTCAATTAAATTATATTGATAGTATAGACTGCAGTATTGACTGCATCTCTCCAATAGGTGTGAGCAACTTTTCCTTGAATCATGATGGTGTGCGCTGTGTCAAGTATGATCCTATTTCTTCTTTCTACAATTCCATTCTGTTGAGGGGTTCTAGGTGCACTTAGCTGTCTTTTTATCCCATGTTCTTCACAATACTCATAAAATCTGTCAGAGGTGAATTCTCCTCCTCTATCTGATCTCAGACATTTTATCTTTAATCTAGACTCATTTTCAACCTTAACTTTGAATATCTTGAAGTTCTCAAATGCTTCTGATTTGTCTTTTAAGAACGTAACCCACATCATTCTAGAATAATCATCAACAAACAAAATAAAGTACCTTTCACCACAGTATGATCTTGTTTGAATTGGTCCACATAGGTCTGTATGCACTAGATCCAATTTGTTCTTTGCTAAATTATGCTTACTTCTAAATGAATTCTTCACATGTTTTCCCATCACATATTCCATGTATATTGTATCAATTGGTTTTGCAATACTAGGGAGGTCTATTACTGCATTTACATTGCTTATTGTACACACTAAAAAGGTGCACTTCTATGAACCATTATATGCAAGGTTGCTCAAGAATGAGGCCTCACAAAGTGGCTCATAGCTCTCTATGCATGGAGTTGCAAGATTGAAAATTGCTCTCAGCTAGAGCTACAAGCTTGTGACCTTGCTAGTCAACCATACAATGAGAGATTCAAGTGAAGACAAGGGCAATAATGCCAATATCTCTAAGAACCGAATATGCAATGCAATGCAAATCTAAGTGAGAATGCAATCTAAACTATGAAAGGAAAGTACAATGCAACTAATCTATGAAAGAAAATAGTAATGGATTACAATGCCTCCTATGTAGACTATGTGAAATTAATCTATTGCATAAAAAGAAATCTACACTAAGAATGCCATTATCATGCAACTAAGAAAGCAAATATGCAACTAAATGATGAGAGCAACAAGTCTTCAATATCCTCAAAAGCTCCAAATGCACCTAAAACCTGCAGCATAACATTAGCATAAAAACATGGTATGCAAATGAAGGAGAGAGCTCTCCTTTTATAAGAAATGCAAAGAAATGGACCATTGAGATTAAGAGGCAAAAAGTCTTAATCAGCGGTGGAGCTTGAAAGAGGAGCAATCCATGTGCACAAGTATCCTCTAATAGAAAAATAAGAGTTGACTTTATGTCCATATGAGACAAAAAGTGCTTTTCTCCTTTTTATAAAATATGAATAATGCTTTATTTGTGCAACTTAAGACAAGAGGAAAGTGGGGGCTTTTTATTTAATTAAAAGGGGAGGAAATATTCATTTTAGGTAAATAAAAACTTAGGATAAATGGTTAGCCCATAGGATAAAAATCTAATATATGATCAAAATTAAGACTTGATCAAGAGATTGATATTGTTGAAAATATTAATTATTGATAAAATTGATTCAGGATTGATAAATTGAATAAATGGGGCCCAAAGTCTAGGCGACCATTTTTGGGTGCATACATTTGCCCCTCTTTGACTAATGTGTGATCGATCTGGGAACACATGCAGTCAAAGAAGAATTAAAATGTGAGATCGATCTGGGATCACAAGACAACTCAGATGTGAGGTCGATTTGGGATCACATCCGGACAAACATAGACAAAGGCCTTTAAACATGAGGTCGATTCGGGATCACATTCAAAGTAAGAGATAAGAATCTCAAATTTGAGCAAAAAGCTCACAAAAGATGTCTGAATCAGGAAAATCAAGCAAATCAGGGATGAGAATCCCATAGGTACTGCCCCCTCGGAATCGAAATCAAAATTAGGTAGAGAGGAGAACAGTGAATTGATAAGGATTTGATCAAATCAAAATGAAATCATAATCGAAGGTAAGGGTCAATAGGTTAACCATTAAAACATGCCCCAGCCTGATTGAGAAAGATGCAGTCAAACGTGAGAAAGGAGGGAATAGAATGAATATGAATGAAAGACTAGAAGTTTGGAAGATATGGAAATGAAGAAATGATGATGCCCCAACAAAGATCGAAGGATTAGGCCTCAAAAGATCAGTCAACTGCGCAGAAGAAGGGAAGATTTTGAAACATGATTTTGACTATGAAGATGACCTCAGATTTTGATTTCGAGTCTGAAAATTGATCCAGGACGTCGAAATTAGCTAGGGGTACAATTTTCGTGCAATTTCAAGGTGTTTTGAAAATGAGGTCAAAAGGTCAAAAGGCTATAAAAGGGGTCAAAAATGTCATTTTCAAAAATCATTTGTCTTTTAGCGATTTGAAAATCTTGAGAGCTTTAGAGAGAGAAAATGGCCCAGCAAGCAGGAGTTCCCATCCACAGGCATCGATTCGAGCGCGCCCGATTGCACAACCAGCCACCACACTATCCTGCCCCGGTATGTTTTCGAAAAACTTGAGCTTTTTGAGCCATTTTTTGCATTTAATAGCTTTTTTAGCACGTTTTTCAAATTTTAAAATTTCAAAAAAATTTTGTTGGGTGAAATATCGCGTGATACTTTAGAAGTATCGCGCCCTTTGGGGAGAAGTGTCACGCGATACTTCACGGGTCCCCAAAGTATCGGGCGACCTAAGACACCAGTATCGCATGATACTGGATGAAAGATCGCACGATACCGGGTGAAGTATCGCGCGGCATAAGGTATATCACCTCGCTATAAGGAGAAGTATCGCGCGATACTTCTCCAAAAAAGAATATCGCCCAGTTTAAAAATTTGATATTTAATGCATTTTTGAGCAAAAATGACATGGGTCTAGACAATGTTATATTTTAGAGATATTTAATACTAAGTTTTTAGACATCCATCATGATATGTGCTAACAAATGGCTTGGATTTTGGCTTGCAGGAGGTCTTTCCGGCGTTGATCATCAGAGCGCTGAAGGTGACTAGATTGCGGTGTGTCCGAGATCTAGATGATCCAGGCAATGCTGATGTCCGGGCCATGGGATTTAGATACTTATTGAGATATCCGTACATCAGAGCTGACCATGGGTTGTTGACTGCTCTTGCCGAGAGATGGCATAGTAAGCACAACACCTTCCACCTGCCTACTAGAGAGGCATCGATCACTTTAGAGGACGTCTACAAGATCTTATGAGTGCCATGTCATGGCGAGCTGGTGAGTATAATCATATTTTGAAATATAATCATAAATGTAATGTTTCCATATGATGAAAACTGACATGATTTGTTTGTTGGCACAGGTGTACTATGATCAGGATGCCACTGAGGGGCGCCGACTGATCCAGGAGATGTTCCAGGATGTCACTATTCTAGATAGGCATGTCAGCTGGGAGAGGCTGATAGATGATTTTGGTAGAGACTACCCAGTGCCATGTATTGTGGCCTCCATTATCTCACAGATCCTGATGACTGATCGCAGTCAGAAGGGATTCCCACTCGGATGGGCTTGGTTATTGGTTGATTTGGTAGGCAGGCCTCATCGAATGGCATGTGGTCCTACCATATTGGCAGAGATGTACCATGAGTTACATGAGATCGTCTACAGAGACGGTTAGACATGGACATGTGGTGCCATCTTGACACAGGTGTGGGCGTGAGAGCACATTACTATGGTGCACCCCAGGGTTCAGCTGAGGGAGAGGAGGTACCCCTTCATCTACAGGTACCTAGGATTCATATCACATGCCCATACTGGGGATGTGACATATTACAGGAGGATTTTGGATGAGATAGCCTCGTTCACATGGAGGCCATACAGGGAGGTGGAGGTCTGGGGAGATGCAGCTGATGAGCTGAGCTACATGATGTGCACTCAACCATTGGTAGGTCGATATGCCAAGATAGTGGAGAGGTTTTGCATCACTCGGGTGTGGCGGCAGTTTGGGAGGTAGTAGCGAGTCTCGACAGAGACTACTACATATGCCAGGGCCAGGGATGAGGAGGGCCATGGGTGGCTACCCATGTTGGATTATCAGCAGGCTGTCACAGAGATAGCGAGTATCAAGAGCAAGCTCTGGGAGTATTTCCTAGATGTGGCAGATGCAGGGGCTGATGCAACATACAGGGCAGAGCGGTGGAGGGTGCCATTCCCTCGGTTTACAGTACCAGATGCACAGGTACTAGCATAGGGAGGAGGAGGGGATGACG
This sequence comes from Chamaecyparis obtusa, assembly GCA_027943335.1. Taxonomy (NCBI): domain Eukaryota; kingdom Viridiplantae; phylum Streptophyta; class Pinopsida; order Cupressales; family Cupressaceae; genus Chamaecyparis; species Chamaecyparis obtusa. The sequence goes on from BSBK01003286.1 coordinate 281,553, forward strand.
GGGGAGACGGAGGAGACAGAGGGGATGGAGGGGAGGGAGGGGATGGAGGGGATGGTGGGAGGGGGAGAGGGAGGAGGATGGAGAGAGGAGAGGGATCAAGATCAGGTGGCCAAAAATGGTCACGGGGATAGAGATCGGTGACACCTGAGGATGAGGTGAGACTAGCTCACCGATAGGGAGAGGCATAGTAGGATCAGCTTGCAGGTGGAGATGATCTAAGAGCCCAGATACATGCTCAGGAGGCAGAGATACAACAGCTCTAGATTACTATAGCCATGAGAGACCAGTAGCTACTGGATCTAAGAGCAGAGCAAGATCAGCAGATAGCTGATCTCAGGGTAGAGATAGCATGCCGTGAGGCGATGGCACAGGCAGATGCACTGGAGCTCTGATGGGAGTCAGCGAGAGTGGCCTATTATCACAGACTCTACTTGCAAGCTGTTCCAGAGGGTGAGGGAGCACCATCATACTCTCAAAGGGTAGGGGTATTAGATGTGGTACTTGATAGGAGAGCTATGCCTCCTCCACCACCACGAGCTCCTCACGAGGGTGGTAGCGAGTCTTAGGGTTAGGTCTTAGGTTGATAGATGTCTATACATATCTTAAGACATTGATCTAGATTATGGGATCCCATTTGTATATGACATTGATGTATATATGAGATTACTAGATGTTTGATTGTATCACGTGTTTATGTCTCTGATGGATGCATCAGTTTATGTATATTATCTTGTCATTTTGCTCAAAAATACTTATGTATATGCTTATGTATGTTCTCTCTCATAGATGTATGTTTAATTCTCATGTGTATGATATAGACTTATGTTTCTTGAAAATGACAGTTTTGATATAGATATGATGATATGATTAACCCCTTGTGATGAATAGGAATAGGTTTGAGATGGAAAAGACAAGGAGTGAAAGACATGATCAAGAAAAAGGAAAGGTGAGCGCAGTCGACTGATAGGTCCACATAAGATGAAAAGGAGAGCTCTCTCCATATGCAAAAAATTCAAAACTAGACTATCATGACCCTAAAAATGCAAGCTACTATGAAAGTGGTTGACTTGCAAGGTCACAACACTTATAGACATCTAATTATCATCATCGAGCATTATTGGTAGTGTCGTAAGATCATACAATGCACACTAGCATAACTATGTGGATATGAATATGATCTTTATCAAATAGAAATGTGGGAATCCATACTAGGCATCAAAAGACATATAGGTCAAGATAACTAGTGCAGTGAGATTACCTAAGTTTGATATGGTGAGATTATGCTTGTATCAAGACATATGAAAGTCAAGATAGCTAGAAGCATGCACTCGCAAAACAGTCAAGGATAATACCTTGTCAATCCATAGGGTCAAGTAAGACCAGCATAAATGCTCATGATAGTTAGGATCAACAAAATATACCTACAAGCAGATAAAGAAAGAAAACATGTTCTCATTCCCTTAGTCTTCTAGCTATGCATCATCGAAAACTTCTCAGGGAGAGACCACTCATCAAAGAAATCCTCATAGACAGCACACAAAGAAAATAAAGGCAACATATCTCAACAAGTTGATTGTTTAAGTGCATGTGTGTTGGTCATAGAGTCAAACTCTGGTTATCACATCTACAAATGAGAAATATCACATCATACTTAGACTGTTGGGTAAGACATCTGATAAGTGTTAAGAAACACTTGACGCAAGGGTAGTGTTGAAAAAAACACTGTTTTGGGGTGGTATTGAAAAACACCTGTTGTGAAATGCCCCAAGAGACAAACACACCTAAAAGACCAATGCTAATAGTTATGCCCCCTAGACAAAGACAAAGACCAATTCCAGACTGAGCCAAATAAGGTCAAGGCATGAGGGAAAGGCTCAGTGTCGAGGATGCATGCTAACAAATAGGAGTACAAAGGCCTCAAGTAGCACCTGTTTCCAGGTTTTCACCACTTGGAATCTTTTTTCATTTTTTCATTTTTTTGTATTTTTTCTACCAAGGCGCTTGTTTCTAGGTTTTCACCAAGGCACTTTTTCTATTTTTTTTTGAATTTTTAAATTTTTTAAATTTTTTTTTGTATTTTTTCAAGACTTTTTATACTTTTTAGGATTTTTTCAGCATCATATATCAATTTTTTTGGTATTTTTTCAGGACCAATAAGATATATACAAAGGATGCCCCCAAACAAAAATGAGCATCAAGGATAGAACTTCTTGAGGTGCACAATGTTGATGGGATCAGGGAGCTATTCTCCATCGGGATTTGTCAGTAAATATGCACTGGTACCAAAAGCAGCTGTGATGACATATGGTCCAAGCCAGTTAGGTTCAAACTTGCCCTTTTGCTCTATGTTCTGTTGGTTTTTAGGGTTCTCTCACAAAATGAGATCACCTATTTGAAATTCTCTAGGGAAAACCTTCTTGTTGAATGCTTTGGACATACGCTTCTGATACACTCTCATATGATCAAAGGAAGCCTTACGCTTCTCATCTAGAAGTTCTAATTCCTGTAACCTCATGGCGCGGTAATCCTCATCTGTAATCAAACCTTTGAGTGAGACTCTAAGTGATGGTATCTCGACTTCTAAAAGCAATATTGCTTTAGCGCCATAGGTGAGAGAAAAAGGAGTGGCTCCTATAGGTGTGCGAATGCTTGTTCTGTAAGCCCATAGTGCTGGATTGATTTGTAAGTGCCAATCCCTACCATTCTTGTGCACTGTTCTATGAAGAATCTTAAGAATGGTTTTGTTAGAGGCTTCTACCTATCCATTTCCCTGTGAAAAATAGATGGAGGACCAATGTTGCTTGATTTTAAACTTTTTGCATAAATGCTTTAGGTCCTTATTCTTGAATTGACCTCCGTTATCAGTGATAATCTCAGAAGGCACTCCAAATCGACAAATAATATGATTCAAGATGAACAAAGAGATGGTCTTCCCTAAAGCAACAGAAAGTGGCACAACTTCCACCCATTTTGTGAAGTAGTCAGTGGCAGTAATAATGAACTTATGTCCACCTGAGGAGTTGGGATGAATCTGCCCAACCAGATCAAAGGCCCAGTGCTGAAATGGCCAATGAGAAACAGAAGGGATCAACTCCCTACCTGGAGCATGAATCAGGTTTCCATGTTTCTAACATTTTTCACATGACTTAGCAAAGGTGACTGCGTCTATCTGCATTGTGGGCCAATAATATCCTTCCCTAAGCAACCTTCGGACCATGGCAAGACCATTAGAATGTCCACCGCAAATGCCCTCGTGGATGTCAACTAACGCTTGGTTGGATTCCTCCTTTTCCAAGCACCTAAGGAGCGTCCCATCTAAACCCCTCCTATATAAATCACCAGAGATGAGGGTGTGGCAAGAGGTGTTACGGATGAGGTTTTGGCATTCAGAGCAGTTGAATGTGTCGGGGATGATGCCATCATGAAGATATGAATAGATAGCACCATATTGGGAAGACTCGTGTGTGACAATGGTACAAATGACATGGCTTTCAGATGAGTCAAAGATGGGATGATGTAGCTCTTCCACCAGGAATTCAAATCTGGATTCATGTGTCTCCAACTGAAGAAGGGAAGCTAATGTGGCCATGGCATTTGCAGCTTTGCTCTCTCTCCTAGGGATCTGTTGAAATGTAACAAAGGTAAAGTAACACTTCAATGAGTCAACCATCTTTTTGTAGGGTATCAATTTATCATCCTTGGTTTGATACTCCTCATTGACCTAGTTGATGATTAACTGGGAATCCCCAAAGACATGTAACTCTATGATGTTCCATTCTATAGCCATTCTCAAGCCATTGGTTAGAGCTTCGTATTCTACAATATTATTCGTACATGGGAATAAAAGTTTGTAAGACTTTGGAATATTGTACCCATGTGGAGAAACAAATAATACTCCAGCACCTGATCCATTTTGCATGCGGGAACCATCAAAGAACATTGTCCAAGTGTGAGTAGTCGTATACAAGATGTGTTCATCTGGGAATTCCACTTGGACCGGCATACTATCCTGAATTGGGAAATCAGCTAATTGGTCAGCAATAGCTTGCCCTTTTATGGCCTTCCTTTCAATGTACTCTATGTCAAATTTAGTTAGGACCATCATCCATTTAGCAAGTCTACCTGTGAGGGCAGCCTTACTAAGCAAGTATTTAAGAGGATCAATTTTTGCAATCAAATGTATGGTATGAGCAAGCATATAGTGTCGCAACTTTTGAGAAGGAAACACCACTACAAGACAAGACTTCTCAATGTTATTGTAATTGATCTCATAGGAGACTAGAGTATGGCTGATATAGTATATGGCCCATTCTTTCCTAGTATCATCTAATTGAGCCAACAATGTCCCCAGGGAAGTGTCTGTAGCTGAAATATATAGGATCAATGGTTTCCCTAGAATAGGAGGCATTAGGATCGGAGGATTAGCCAAGTACTGTTTGATCTGATCTAGGCTCTTTTGACAATCCTCATTCCAAACACAAGAAGCGCCCTTATGCAATGTCTTATTAAAGGGTTGCACTCTATCTGCAAGTTGAGAAATAAACCTCCTAATCGATTGAAGATGTCCTTGAAGACTTCTCATTTGGCTGATATTTTGAGGAGGTGGCATATCTAGAATTGCTTGGACCTTTTCGGGATCAACCTCGATACCTTTTGCTGATATTATGAATCCTAAAAGTTTGCCTGAGGTGACACCAAATGCACACTTCTTTGGATTCAACCTGAGTTGAAACTGTTCCATGCGATCTAGAATTACTCCCAGATCATCGAGGTGTGTGTCCCATTTTCTTGATTTTGCCAGGGTATCATCCACATAATCTTCCATGTTTTTGTGCATCATATCATGAAAGATAGTGGTCATAGCTCTTTGGTAGGTTGCTCCTGCATTCTTTAATCCAAATGGCATGACATTCCAGCAATAGGTTCCCCATGCACATGTGAATGCTATTTTCTCTTAGTTTTCAGGAGCTATTTTGATTTGATTATACCCTAAGAAACCATCCATTAGAGAGTATATGTCATAGCCCGCTGTCATGTCCACTATCATGTCAATGTTTGGAAGTGGAAAATCATCCTTTGGGCATGCTTTGTTTAAATGTCTAAAATCTGTGCACACACGAATGGACCCATCATGTTTGGAAACTGGTACTATGTTTGAGATCCATTCTGCATAATCGATGGCTCTAATGAATCCAGCTCTCAAAAGTTTTTCTAATTTTGTTTTGACAAGGAGAGCTACATGTGGATGCATTTTTCTGAGTCTCTATTTCACTGGTTTGACTCCTGGAGCTATGGATAAGTGATGCATTATAAGATTTGTGTCAAGTCCTGGCATGTCTGAATAGGTCCATGCAAAATTAATTTTTTTCTTTTGTAAGAACTGTACATATGCCTTGGTCTCTTCCTCTGATAAAGACTGAGCAAGATGAACTATTTGAGGAGTTTCTTCTATGTTCAAATTGATTGGCTTTGTTGGCTCAATCAATACTGATGATCTATCCTGGAAATAACTCGGCAAGTTATTAAGTACCCCATCCTTAGGTGTCTCAAAGAGGTTTTCACCCTCAGATGCGTCATTTTTTTTTACTATTTTTGGCTCTGATACCGCCACAAAGTGTTTTTTTCCATCAGACCTATATCTCTTGTTTTCTTTCTCTTTTATTTTTAGACTGAGGTACTTAATATCAAGCTCTGTCATGCTGGTTGTTGGTTCACTGGTGGAAGAAGCCACGGGTTCAAGAGAATTCAGATAGCAGGCAATTTCGCAATCATTCTAAAAAGTGAAGAATATAGGTTCTTGATGGTGCTGAGACCAGTCAATTAGGTCAAAGTGAACAAGGGGTAAGTCAATGACTAGTTCAATGTTATTTATACGAAAGGTGTCATCTCTGGTGACTATACAATCAGGATTCATCAAGTCTTCTCCTAAGATACCCAAAATGGGACTCATCCTATCAAATGAAGCATTGTCCACTAAGGCAATTTGAGGAGTGCAATCCTCTAGTCCTACACTAAGCTCGTTAGCCGCATTGGGTTGGGTACTATAAGCATGGACCATATCTACGTCCAGATCAACTGTTGCATCTGAAAGTGAGTCCCATTCATATTCATGGGAGTCTATGTCTGAGTCATCATTTGGGCCTCATGATGTAGAAGCCTCAAGGTTAGGAAGGGTCTCCCCCTATCTAGTGCTAGCATTGGTACTATCCATCGCAGCTAGGATAGCAACACTTTCCATTATCGATCTAGCAGTCATACAGTCACTATCCGTCGCAGCTGGGATAGTAGGACTGTTAAGTATCAAATCTATGGAATCTCCCCAAAGGAGATTTGTTGAGGGCACCCAATCATCAGAAACATCTTATTGATTAGAAAGATCAGGCGTATAGTCTGAGTCACTATCCATCGCCACTGGGACAGGGACACCTTTCTTCTTCTTATTCTCAAAAACTAAGCCAACTGTGGACTTATTCTTTCATCTGAAAAGAGCATGATCAAGAGGCTCAGCTTTAGGATCCAGCCTATGACTAAGGAGACCATATCTAGGATAACCCATATTCTTAACCATTGTATACCCTTTCCCATAAGCTTCAGGTGGAGAAGAAAAATTTTCATTGTGCTTGTATTTTTCCTCGTGATAGATCCAGTACCTTACGTCAACTTCCTCTTTCTCTTCCTAAATGGGGACCAAAGACTCAACAAATTTTCCAAATAATGTCATTGCTGATGATGAAGGCTTCACATTTGGTGATGGTCTCCCATAAGACCTAGGAGAGATTGACATTTTTGTAAAAGAATCAATTTTATAATCTCCCATCCCAAGATCTATGGTCTTGAACTTCTGCTTGCATTGTTCAAGTGAACTACTAGGACTGTCAGCTTCCCTATTCAAAGGTACATGTGATCCCGCAGAAATGTTATTAACTAACAAAGCACTATCTCCAGGGATGCAAATTTCTACACCGTTAAGGGGAAACTTAACACACTGGTGATATGTTGATGGGACTGCTTGCATTTCATGAATCCATGGCCTACCTAGCAAAATGTTGTAGGCTAAAGGTCCAACATCAACAATTTGAAATAAGATATCCTTTTCTACTGGACCAATGCGAATAGGCAAAACGGCCAATCCCTTAGAACTTCTTTTTGCTTCATCATATGCTTTGATCATGATCTTTTTCCTTGTGTCAATGACGTTCTTGGAATATCCTAGAGCCAGCAACAAACTCATGGTACAAATATTGAGCCCCACACCCCCATCTATTAGTACACACCTGACAAGGGTTTTATGAATCATGACTTCGATGTGTAAGGCCAAGTTATGTGGGTGACTGATGGATTTGTCATCTTCTTCTGAGAAGGTGAGGTAATGAGGGCTAGCCAAATGGTTGACCATATTCTAGAATTGATCAATATCTAAGTTGTTAGGGACACTGGCTGCTCGCAAAGCATCTTTAAGGACATGCTTATGTTTAGGGGACAATTCTAAAAGCTCAAAAATGGATATCTGCACAGGTGTACGTTGTAATTGGTCAATAAGATTATAATTGGAACCAAGACCAATGGTAGATTTAGGAGGAACACCCTTAGACGTGGGCTATTTAGACTTGCTAGTGCTAGGACCTCTGATAATAATGGGTGCTTGGGCCTGGCCCCTAGTGACAGCATTGAAGGACTGGGGCATTCTTTGTGAGTGAGGACCTCTTATCACCACAGTGGGTCTTTCATCAGTCATAGGAGTTGAGTCCACATTATGTCCATAGGGATCTTTCCCTCTCACCATGTTAACACTATCATCCACAACTTCAAGCATGTTAATAACGTTCTCTGCATTTGTGTAGGTGTAGTTGATAGCCGCCTTGCCATTCTTAGAATTCTCTCCTTTCTCATATTTAGGCAAGGGCTCTTTAAAGGCTTTATGATCTGCATTAGTGGTTAACCCATCAACTTGTAATTGTCCTTTCTTAATAAGGTCTTGGACAAGATGCTTGAGTTTAAAACAATTTTCTATGTCATGTCCAATCCCATTATGGAAAATGCAAAAAGCCTTCGCATCCCACCAATGAGGTAAAGGATCTGGTATACGATGTTTTGTAGGATCCTGTGGGTGTGCCAAATTATGAGCAACTAATGTCTTAAAAACATCTGCATAAGATTCTCCCAATTTAGTAAATTGTCTCTTCTCCATTTTAGATCTCCTTTGATACTTAGGTTTGTCTTGTTGTGTTGAAGACATTTGTAGCTTCATAGCTTGAACTACATGGGAGAGGTTAAGAACTCCTTCATTTTTTATTTGAGATGAGTCAACAACTCCATCGTTGACCACTTGCTTGTTTTTGTTCCAATAGGAGTTCTTTTTGTCCTTGTTACCATTAGTATTGTTATTTTGGCTATTGTTGTTATTTGTTGGTTTATCCAAAATTCCTTGTTCTTTTAGGACATCCTCAATGTGACATGCCACCTCTACCATAGTATCAAAGAAATTAAACAGGATTTTCTTGACTTCATATCTTAGTTCTGGTATTAGATTGCTCACAATGATATCAATTCTCTCCTCCTCAGGGATTGTCCTTGGGTATTTTGAACATAATCGCCTCCATCATTGTAAAAATGTGACAAAAGATTCCCCTTGATTTTGCTTGAGTTTGCACAAATCAAGCATTGTGACCGACCTCGATAAGTTGTAAGCAAAATACTGAACAAACTTTTGGACAAGTTCTTTAAATGTCTTTACTGGAGGGGAAAGGTTGGTGAACCACTCCATGGCTTGAATTTTTCAGCTCCTTGGGAATAATCTCATCAAGTAGGAGTCTTCATGGTGAAAGGAAAAGCTCATTATGTAGAACTGTCGAACATGGTCGTGAGGGTCACCAGTGCCATCATATTTGTCATATGTTGGGAACTCAACTTTCTTAGGGAATTCTACCATCATCACACTTTTGTCAATGGGGTTAGGACATATGGAGTCCAAATGAAACGTGCTCTTGGGAGCCTTCATCCTGTCTATATCCTTTTGCATTTGTAAGATCACCTCATCAGTGGAAGGGCTCTGTTTCTTGATCTTTTGGTGAACATCAAAATTATATGGAACTTTAGCGCCTTTGTTAATAAGACTTTCCAAGAATTGATCTTTGTTTTGTTCCACATATTGCTCCACATATGCTTGAAAGGATGGTTCTTGTTGCATAGTCATGAAATCCATATGATCAAATTTAGCATAACTTCCTCCATGTTGTGAGCCATGATGTGCTCGTTGGGAGGGTTGCTTTGAATGTCTATGAGACGACTATCTCCTATGATGGTCATATCTTGAAACCCTTCTTCCTCTAGTGCTTGGGGATCGTGAGGGTGTCCTTGACCTTCTTCTAGGACTTGGTGAAGGGGTAGATGGGGGTGAGTTGGTCCCACTATTGGTTCCCCTTTCATTGAATCAGCTTTGGAGTTGTGCGTAGAGTCTATCTTCTTCTTCTTGGGTGACTCTTTTTTTTATATCCAACAACGCACGTTCCTCTTCCTCTAGTTGTCTGAATTTTTCCTTTTTAGCAGCTTGTTCATCCAAATAGGCTTACTTCTCTCTCTCAATGCTTCTCAATCTTGTATTTGCATATTGAGAGGTGTCTTTAAGTGGGGAGGATTGTCTCGAATGCCTTATTGCATTGGCTACGTTTATGTGGTGATCACTAGATTCGTTGTTCTGGTCCTCATGTTGTGACCCTGAGTCTAAGTGAGCTTGCTTATGATGTCTCTCGGCTCATTGGTGAGCATCAAAATACCTCGCGTTGTTGGGAGGTGACCTGGGTGGACTAGCATGAGAAGAACCACCATACTCTCTTCTATGTCATTGGAAGATATCCTCGAGAGTTTGATTCATGGCTTCTCTTTGTTGTCGGGTGAAAGTGTAACTCATGTCCATACTTGATGAAAGTGGTACAAAAGAAGTGCTCACTTCACTAGGATTAGCTCCCGGATTAAAACAAACCTCAGATTCACTCTTAGGAGATTGATCAAAAAGGGGTCCTTTTCCCTTATGTTGTCGACGAGTCTTGATGGGTGGTAACTGGTTAAAGGCAATAGGGGGTCGCTTCCCTTGATTGAATTGGTACCTTGTCGTAACTGACATGAAAGAAAGAAACTCTCAATGATAAGGTGACCTCTCAAAGTGTCAATGCCAAACTAGGATAATCAAAGTCCTCTATTGTCCAAAAAAGAAATGAGAAGATAAAAAAAAGGGCTTTACCAACACTGTCAAAGAGGTGCTTCAAATCAAAGGGTGACTACCCTTGCACTTTTGAATCAGGAGGTTGGACTAGGCCAAAAGATAATTGAAATTGAGATTTAAATGAAAGCGATTTGGACAATAAGAGTACTAAAATTTTCCCAAGAATGTAGCTAACAATCTTAGAGATGAACCTTGGCACTAAGAATGACCTTCTAACTTGACAATTATTTCAAAGTGATTTTGTAAATCAAATGATGCTATCCCGGAGGACTAAAACTAGAAATTTAGAGTCAAGACAGGTCTCAAATGTCAGGGCAAGAAGCCTACTCTAAGACCTAACCTGATTAACAGCAACTGAAACTGAACAAATTGTAGGCATGACATAAATTAACCAGGTGATATACTCCAGGCTACTGGGGTGATATACCTATAACCGCATGATACTTCGCACGATGCCAGGCGATATACCTCAGTACTGGCGGGTGATATACTCCAGGCAGGTCGGGTGATAGTCCGTCAAGGGTGAACTATCGCGTGATATTTCTCTTCAAAGCAAGTGATATTTTTAGCAAGCGCGAAGTATCGCATGATATTTCACTTTACAGAGTGCGATACTGTTGCAAAATTATTCAACTCTTGACCAGAATTGTGTAAAATTTGTATTTTTGGGTCTGCTTGGTCAAAATTTTTAGTCTAAGGGTTGATGTTTTGATTTCAGTCACAATATTAGCAAAATTTTGGCCGGTTTGCAAACAGTGAGGGATCAAACATGTCTCAAACACTTGAAACAAGGGCAAAAGAAACCTCGCCAAGATAAACACTTGTGATATCAGAATTGAAACAGCACCCTATGAATGCTACCGATTGTTTTTATGTAAGAACGTTTGCACTGGCATCACACAACCAAAGACAATTCAAGCAAATCTATCCTAAAAAGTCAAGGCTCAATGCTTACCAACTTAGCCCACAACTTGATGTCCCCTTGCCTCACACCAAGTGGTTACCCACAAGAGATGTTGGCTTTATCGTGGAAGCGTCAAATGACACAACCAAAGGGACACATATGGTGAGTATCTTAAGGTGATCTGGGTAAACCACTTGGATCAATCCTTGCACTAAGAAGATAAGCGGATAAACAAGGTGGCTTCTATCTAATGGTTCTTAATAAGGATTTCCGTTCACAACACCCCTCTTGCTCCTCATAAAGGACTAGGACCTTGCGGCCTCAAGAGTACCTTAAGCATTCTTGTTCAATGTTTTCCCCATGGTCACAATCCCTTGAGCTACTCACATCAAATGAAGATAAGTGTTATGTCTACCAAGGTTTTTGGTGTCCTTGATAGCCTTGAGATTATAGTGAGTTGGAATCACTTGCCATGAAGGAAAATGATGACAAGGTTGTCCCCACTTGAGTCGTTCCTCTTGATTGCTCAAGAGCAGGCCCACTAAAGGATTCCTAAACTAAACAAAAATAGATAATTTATGAGGTTCAAGGTTTTTGGTTCACCTCAAGGGTGAAGAGCATACTCCCCTATCTCAAAAACTTCTCCCAAACACACCAAGCAAAGAGATTCAATTACTTCCTTGCTTTCGAAACCTTAAGATGGTTCAAGATTTTCTGATTCACCTAAAGGTGAAGAGCATACTTCTCCTACCACCTCAAAATCTCTTTCACAAGGTTTTAAAGATTCTTAATACAATTAGTGAATGCCACACTTGAAAGGAAAGCAAATAAACAAGCAAGAAAACTTTTTTTTTTTGTTTTTATGCTTGGGCAGCCTTGCAAAAACTGTTAGTAGCCCTCTTTGACATGCATTTTTAGCAAATTTTAAGCAATGAGAGCACCTACAAACACAACTTGTTAGACCTGCAAGGTTAGCAAAATCCAAATCCAAATGTAAATATGCAATAAACTGATAGATTCAAGCTAAAAGATGTAGGTTAGACCTATCTAAATACAGTAAAATAAGACAGCGAACTAAAATGATCAAATTTGGATGATAAAACTGGAAATGCAAGTCTCTATTAGATCAGGTGATATACCTCAGACTTCACCAGTATTGCACGACACAGTTTCCTATAGTCGCGCGATATACCTCAGTCTGGGCGATACTTTGCACTATGGGCAGGCGATACTTCGCATGATGCCAGGCGATATACCTCAGTACTGGTGGGCGATTCTTCTCTCATGCGAAGTTTCACACCACTATACAAAGGTATATCACGCGATATTTCTGAGAAGTATCATGCGATACTCTGAGATAGAAAACCAGAATTGCAGAATTTCTGAAAAATAATCCAAAAAATGATGAAAATACAAATGAAACAAAGGACAAAGCCTATCTACTTTGCCCCACGGTGGGCGCCAGAAATATACACACTAAAAAGGTGCACTTCTATGAACCATTATATGCAAGGTTGCTCAAGAATGAGGCCTCATAAAGCGGCTCATAGCTCTCTATGCATGGAGTTGCAAGATTGAAAATTGCTCTCAGCTAGAGCTACAAGCTTGTGACCTTGCTAGTCAACCATACAATGAGAGATTCAAGTGAAGACAAGGGCAAAAATGCCAATATCTCCAAGAACCGATTATGCAATGCAATGCAAATCTAAGTGAGAATGCAATCTAAGCTATGAAAGGAAAGTACAATGCAACTAATCTATAAAAGGAAATAGCAATGGATTACAATGCCTCCTATTTAGACTATGTGAGATTAATCTATTGCATAAAAAGAAATCTACACTAAGAATGCCATTATCATGCAACTAAGAAAGCAAATATGCAACTAAATGATGAGAGCAACAAGTCTTCAATATCCTCAAAAGCTCCAAATGCACCTAAAACCTACAGCATAACATTAGCATAAAAACATGGTATGCAAATGAAGGAGAGAGCTCTCCTTTTATAAGAAATGCAAAGAAATGGACCATTGAGATTAAGAGGCAAAAAGTCTTAATCAGCGGTGGAGCTTGAAAGAGGAGCAATCCATGTGCACAAGTATCCTCCAATAGGAAAATAAGAGTTGACTTTATGTCCATATGAGACAAAAAGTGCTTTTCTCCTTTTTATAAAATATGAATAATGCTTTATTTGTGCAACTTAAGACAAGAGGAAAGTGGGGGCTTTTTATTTAATTAAAAGGGGAGGAAATATTCCTTTTAGGTAAATAAAAACTTAGGATAAATGGTTAGCCCATAGGATAAAAATTCAATATATGATCAAAATTAAGACTTGATCAAGAGATTGATATTGTTGAAAATATTGATTATTGATAAAATTGATTCAGGATTGATAAATTGAATAAATGGGGCCCAAAGTCTAGGCGACCATTTTTGGGTGCATACACTTATCTTTACTATATTATTAAAATTGATGTGACATAGTCTTTTGTGCCATAAGCAACTATCATCTACTTTAGCAACAAAATAACTTGCTTTAGAATTAAGTTGAAAAACATTACCTTTTATCTTTGAACATGATGCAATCATTACTCCTTTGTTATTAATGATGCACTTATTATCTTTGAATTCCAACTAATATCATTTGTCAAGAAACTACCCAACACTTAGTAGGTTATGCTACAAACCATCAACATATAGAACATCATCAGTGTTATTATTTCCATCCAAGGTGATAGATCCTCTACCTATGATAGGTTTAGGATTGTTGTCTCCAAATCTAACCATGCTGCCTTTGTACTTATCCAGATGTACAAATCTATCTTTGTCTCCTGTCATGTGATGTGAACAACCGCTATCAATGATCTAGTTTATTCTGATGTCAGCTTGTGAAACTAATGCTAACTCTTGTGCTTTTCTTTCATCTTCAATATCCATTTCATCAAACATTTTCTCCATATCTTTAATAGCAATGAATCCAATTTCATCTTCTACTGAATCTTCATTTGATACTCCATCTTCAACATAGTAACATTCTTTTGTATACTTAGGCTTGTAGTTAGTTTTGAACTTCTTGACTCTTGTAGGACACTTAGATGCAAAGTGACCAATCTTGTTACATGAAAAGTATTTAAATGGTAACTGCCCTTCATATTTTCCTTTTCCTTTTCTTTCTTTCTTAGAAATCATAGAAATGAAATCATCTAGTTCTTTATCCTCATCATCATCATCAAAGTTACCAAAAGTGTTCAAGGATTTCTTACCATGGACTCAAGCTTTGAATGTTGTTTCACTTTTAGGCTCTGTCTTCAAACTTGAAATCTCAAATGCTAAAATCTTAATTATTAAAGTCTCTCTTCTGAAGTCTTTTGAAAACTGTATAGTCTCATCTAGGATGTTTATCTTGTTCTCGTATTCTGCTATCAAAGTAGTCATAAACTTATCCATTATGTCTTCTTCCAAAATTTCTCTACCATTGTTCCTGATTCCTACAACTTCTTTATTAATTATTTGATTGTAGGCTTTGATGTTATCTTCAGGTATCATCTCCAATGTATTGTACTTTTTCTTCCATGTCTTTCTATGTGCATTCTTGGCTTGGATGACTCCTTCAAACATGTCTTCTAGATACCTCCATATCTTGTAGGCTTTATCTACTTTCTTGATCTCTAAAAACTCACTATCAGATAAGGCACTGATAAGGGCTTCTTTGGCAATAGCATTTTGAGTGACCATCTCCTTTTTCTTAAGAGTTGCATCTTATTTTTCAAGATCTGATAAAGAGGGAATCTAAACTTCTTTATTAGCTACTTCAAAAATCTCAAAAGCAATGCACTACAAATGTGTTGTCATTTTGTTCTTCCAGTCTAGATAATTCTCTCCATCAAACTTAGGACTTTCTTTTCTAAAGAATGCCATCTGAACAACCTCAAGCTGTTAAAATTTCTCTCCGAGGCACTTGGCTCTGATACCAATTGTTAGGAATAGTCCCAAGAGATAACTGAGAGGGGGGGGAGGGTGAATCAATTATCTACAAGATTCAATTCTTTATCCAATTAAGTATAGAATAAAATTAAGCATATACACTATGAAATAATACTTAACACAACACCACAATTTTGGTTACGGGGAAACCCAAATAGGTAAAAACCCCAGTGGGAATTAGCACCCACTATAAACTGCACTAGAATATAATGATCCCTATTAGAAGATCCTACAACCCTGTTAGGAGTTGATCTTTACAATGCATGAAGTACAATGACCTTGTCAAGGGTTGGACCCTGTTAGAGTGTTTTAAAATTAACCTTGATAGAGGTGAGGATGCACTATCTAGGAGCACACTGCTCAAATGGTGAAGGTTGCAACCTTCTGCATAATAGATATACACTTTATCTGGATCTTGGTGAACTGAAATGTAGACCTAATATCTTGATCAGTTCCAATGAATATCTTATACTCTCTTCTTCTTCACATAGATCTTCAACTGATGATTGACTATCTCAGTACATTCACATCTTCTGCTATGCTGTCTCAATCACACTTAGCAATCACAACTGACTGGCTATAAGTATCTTTCTCCAAATGATATAATCAAGTCAACTTGTTAGAAATTCCTTGAAATCATATTAGAGAAATAATATAACTCTCCTCTAATATCTCCAATGACTAAACCAAGCACGCAACACAAATAAGACCATGCAACTCAATATGAGTAGACGCGTTGCTTCACACTATCGGCTCCATCAAATTAACTGAAAATTTATTCTCATGCTGAAATACATTATGCTCTCTTAACCAAACATTGTTAACTCATTAGAAAACATGAAACCAAACACGCAGATCAAAATGATAGGCGCAACTACTAAAATAATATAAACAATGTCAGATCCATCAGATAAACTTAGGAACCTGTAACTGACCACTGGAAACATCATAAATCAACTTCTACTACATAACTAACTCTGTGTCCATGAACATAGCATCATAAACATGTCTTCAACATAAATATAAATGTGCAAGGCTCCATCATAACCATACTAAAAATCACATACAAAACTCTATCTGTAACACTGTCAGGAACACTACTGATACAAACAACTACACAACTGTCTGCACTTAGAATCAACCTCTACATCTATGATATCCATTCAACATATTCTAAAGGTTCTCTTCATAAGACTTCAACGCACACTGTTTACCATATGTTTTCATCAATGAAAAACATATAGTCAACACTAGCTTGTTGGCAAATCTCTAGCAAAGATGACAAAATCAAGTTTCTCAAGAAAGTCTTACTCATCTAATGGTATTTTGGAATTAGTTCATACTAACATTTGTGGTCTTATTAGAATGAAAAGTTATTATGGTGATCGGTATTTCATTTTATTTGTTGATGAATACTCAAAAATGATGTTGGTAATGCTTCTAAAAGAAAAGTCTAATACATTCCAGATGTTCAAGTGGTATAAGGAAAGAGTTGAAAAGGAAACAAGAAAGAAGCTGAAATATTTAAGATCAGATAGAGGAGGTGAATTTATTTCTGATGAATTTACTATCTTCTACAATGAAAATAGAATCCAAAGACAAGTATCTGTACCGAGGACTCCACAAAAAAATGACATAGATGAAAGAAGGAATAAATCAATAGTTGATTGTGATAGAACATTGTCGATTGACAAAAATGTTGCATAAACATTCTAGAGAGAAGCCATTAGTACTGCTGTCTACACACTCAACTGAGTACAATTGAAAAAAGGTACAAACAAAATACCTTATGAATTCTGGTATGGGCATACACCAAATGTTAGTTACTTTAAGATTTTTGGAAGTAGTTGTTACATACTAAAAGATGATAGGAATGGAAAGTCTAAATGTAAAGGAGATGAAAGAATATTCCTAGGATACTCCTCAAAGAGAAAATCCTATAAATATTTGATTAAGGCTACTAACAAAATTTTGGAAAGTGCAAATGTGAGGATTGATGAATTTACAAAAAGAAATGAAGAAGATAGCGAAAAGGAACTTGAAAGTTATCAAAGATTTGTATATGTACAGGAAGGTATTTCGGGTAATGTAACCGAGCTTCAATAAGAAGAAACCAAGGAGCAAGTTGAGCCTCCATCGAGAGATGACAACATTGATGAACATTTTATTGAGCTTGTATTAGAAAAATATGTGAGAAGACACCACTCACCAAGAAAAATTATTGGAGACAAGAATGCAAGAGTCATGACAAGAAGTAAGTTGAAAGATAATGTCATGCCCAAAAGTTGACCAAAACACAACTACAAATTTTTTCTCTGAAACCTACTGTTTACTACTAACAGCATACATGCATAACCAAGTAATGTTTGCTAAAGTCTTATACATTTCAGTTTTAGTATTTAATGAACACGCAAAATGATGCAAAAGGAAGATGGTTTACCAATTGGTCCAGTGTTAAAAAATGACACCATGGTCCAACCAAAAGAAGGTTGACCAAGTTTGACCAAGTTTGACCCAAAGTCAAACTTCACAAAATTGCTTCCAAATAAACCTATAGGGTTCCCTAAGACTAGCTTCGATCGACATGCAAAATGGGGTAGTTGACTAAAGTCAACCAAAGTTGACCAAAAAGTCAACCTTGCATCGATAAACATGTAATAGAGTTAAAATGATACTAAACTTAGTAGGGAAGGTCTGGATATGCAAATCGAGGTGACCTTCCTAGGTTTGACTAATCATTGACCCAAAGTCAACTGTGACTGAATTTGGTCAATGAGTCACCTGTAGGCATAAAAACTCTATACTTGACGATATGAGAGTTGAATTTTGATCTTAACAATAAAATTACGTTCACTTTATGATTATAATATTAATTTAATAATATACATTATATTTTCCAATTAAGTTAATTTTTTTTGATCTGTAATAGGTTATATTTATTAATAAAAAAGAGGATTACATTATAGAAGTTAAGTCTTCATGACTAATCAAAAAGTAACTACAAAACTACACCCCTACACCCACAAATGTAGTTACTGGCCGTTTATAATAGTACACCAAGTATTACACCATAAGCATTTCAATAAATAACCCCTACTAACATCCCCCTAACAATAAATTCCCTGAAAAGCCACCGAAAACCAGTCTGTTATACATTGAAAATATATTAACATAATAACAGTTGAGAGTCTCAAAAGACATCACCCGCATCGATTCTGGATCCAACCCTTTCAAAATCATCACTGGTGGCTAGAAACCAGACATCAAAAAACTGTCATTGCCCAAAGGAACCACCATAAAAACTAGTCCACCTGCATTGAAAGGCACCTTGCTCGACGAAGCTCTGTTGTCCATTGCTTTCTCGGGACCCTTAACGACACTTTTGGTCTTCGCTTATCTTCAACAGCCTCCTTAATGGCCTCTTCCAACATTTTCCAAGCTCTTCCATGGTCCATCATATAAACCTGTTTATTCACTCTATTTGGCCAAATTAGAAAAGGAACTACACCCACTTCCTCCCCTTCCTTCTCATCCTCAAACATTTCAGTGTAGTTAAAGGCCCAACCTAGGTGCACCCATTCGAGAACCTACTCAATACCCACCAGTAGGGCTTGGTCAAAAAGGGATTCCATCACCCATTTAACCTTGTCCTCATGCACACCTAATTCAAGACCCCATGCCATGATCATGGCAGCGATATCCACCTGCAACTTCCATCGCCTATCATTATTATTGAAAAGAGGACCAAGAGCATCCTGCATTGCCATGATAAGCTTTTCGGTTGGGTTTTTTAACATTTTTTGCAACCTTATCTTCTCCACTAGCCCAAATAATCCCGTATTCTATTTCTTCATCCTGAATGTGAAGTTTGGCTCCATAGCTTCAAAGCTGAACTTCAAAGAAACATAACACAAAAAAACTAGAAATTGCCTTTAAGCTTCTATAGCAACGCGAGAATCAAAGCTTGTCCTTCCTGTTAAACTCAACACCTTCACACAATTACTCCACAAAAACAATCATAAGAGGTCACCAACTTCGTCATTCATTAAAGGCGCACGTGCTTTCATAATGTGGAAACACTAATGAAGGAGAGCCTACATAATCCACCACCCCAAACACAATCCTCACCGACATCATCCAAATTATTACCTCAACCTCCTATCAGAACAAAATGTCCTCGTCAAAAACCCAATGTCCATTTTTAATATGTGGCACCTCCACCTCATCTAGTGATGTGGCCACCTTAGATAATTTGTCTACCTCTATGTGATGAACTACAACTGATTTGGAACCTAATTGAAGAATCTATGATTAAAGATGATTGAGGAGTTTCTGATTAGTTATGGAATATGATTAAAATTAGTATTATGTTGTCATTGATGTCAACTAGTTTGACAACACTTATCTTGTAAGTTACTATACCGAGACATCTGAAGAAAGGTGAAAGAGATGAAGAACATAAATATCTACATGAGGAAGATGTATATGACAGATGAGGATAAGGAATACATTGAGTAACTTGTTAATGAGTCTATGACCTTATGATATTGACTTTATTATGTTGCATTCATCTATGATGAAGAACAGAGCTGAAAGACACAAAGCAGTGTTGTCGGTAAATGAAGTATTTTTGTATACACCGACGGAGTGTAGTGTATACCAAGCATAGTGTTAATTAAGCTTGTGTTCACTGACGTATTTCTTTGTTAACCAAGCAGAATAGAAAGCAATTAAATGATCAAGTTTAGCCGATAAGATTGATGAGCTGGAAAGTGTATAAAATCTAGGTAATGAATAATGTTTGTTATGAAGATCGATGACTAACATAATTAAAGGAAGAACTAATGGAGCAGATTGAAACATGTTAATGACACATCAGTCGAGGAAGCTTAAAGTGACAAAATCAACAAAGATGATTAAGCGACAAAATCTGATGGAGGAGAAGAAAATGTTTTACATGTCTATATAAGAGACTGATGATTTCATAATGAAAGATAGCCGAAAGAAGAAGATACTGCAGAGTTATCGCGTGAACAAGCTTCATGCATTCTGATCATACTAGTTAGTGAGAATCGAGCCGCAAAACAATTACTGAGCTATAGAGAGTAATTACCGATGGACAATAAGTTGATACATTGTTGAATCTGAAGTGTTATATTGATTAGAAGGATTTGTATGAGCAAAATATTGATCTGTAATCTACAATTGAAGTTGTATTAAGGCAGATCATCTATTGTTACATATTTAACCATTGTACATAGTTAAATCTATTAACCGAGTGGACTATAAAGTCTTTTATGTATCATTCATAGAATGAACATTGTTATCCTATCAACCCCATAGTGAATGCTGGTTGGACGATAATGGTTGGTCTAAAATCCTCTAACAAGGTCACACCTAACAGTGTGTTTGTAACCTTTAACAGGGTTGGGTCTTCAATAACCTCACTTTAGAAGAGTAAATATTTTTGGGTTTCCGGTCCCAGGTGGTTTTTCCCTTTATAGGGTTTCCACGTTAAATCTCTTGTGTCATGTGTTGATTGTGATATTTGTTTGTTATCATACTTTGCATATTACATGTTAGATTTGATTGGTAATTGCTATAAGTTTTAGACTAATAATTAGTAAAATCATAGAAAGAGAAAGTATTTTATGTTTATCGAGTAGCAGAAGTTGAAGTATTTGTTTTGAATTATACATTTTGATTTGGGACAGTGATTAACTGATTCACCCCCCTCTCAGTTATTCTAACACTATGTTGCCTTCCCGCTTTATATGTGTAATTTGAAAATCCTCAAAGAAACTTAATTCATCCCTAATTAAATCAATGAGATTTTCCAAATGCCATGCTTTAATGGTTAACTTCGCAATTGCCTGTACAATAATCATCGAATCACCCTCAAGGTGAATTTTTGAAACACCAAGTTGTTTTGCCAACCTAATTGCCATAAAAGTTTCCTGTCCCTCAGCCATATTATTAGTCCCATCCTTCAATGACATAGCTCCAAAAGCCATAGTCTCACCCTTTGGATTTCTAATGATAACACCAGCCCTTGATTTGCCAGGGTTACCTTCCGCTGCTCCATCAAAATTAACCTTTAACCATCCCTCCTCTAGGGCTTTCCAAACTACCACCTCCTCTTTTTGCTTTTTAGATTTAATAATCAGATAACTAAGAGGAGACTTAAATCTAATCCCAGACCACTTTCTCTGTATGTGAGCATCCATCTGTGTAATGGGCACATGAAGAGCCTGCTTTCTTTATGCTGCTACTCCCTTAATTTCTTCAATAACATGATCAATTTGGTTAATGCACCTTGACAAGGATTTAGTTTCCACTCCAAAAATTCTTCTATTTCATTCCTTCCATAGCTCCCATAAAATGAGAAATGGAGAAACAATCCAAATTCTTGATAGTGTCGACTTATGAAACAGTCTTCACCAACCATCTAGAATAACCTTCACATTATTTTTTCTAGGCCCCAACCATCCTAACTTCAATTGCACATGATCCCAACATTTACTTGAAAATTTACATTGCACCAGTAAATGATCAACAAATTCCTCCTGACTCTCACATAGAGTACACCTAGTCAGCCCAGCCATGCCTAAATGTTTCCTTCTTTCAGTAGTTAAAATTATGCCTTTGCATGCCAACCATACAAAGGCACTAGCTTTTGGGATAATATCTTGATGCCAACACAAGTCCCAGGAAGTAAAAAGGGCATCTTGCAATCCCTCAATAAGTCTATATCCTAACTTTACCGAGTAATTCCCTAATTGTGAACCACACCAGAAAAGCTTATCCTCCTTCCCACTATGATTAAGGATTCTTTTATCCAAAATAGCTTGCATGTGCATTTTTTGCTGTAGTGAAATATCCTCACCATCCAAACTTCTCCACCTCCAATTAGGGCCAACCACATTAAAATTTTGACCCATATAATCACAGACCTTATCCCCCCAATTCTCAGAAAAATAATCCTAAAGATCCTCATTACCCTCGTCATTCATCAAAGCCTTATGCCCATCCCAAGAATCCACCCAAAATTTAGCTTTTGATCCATTCCTTATCTGCCATGAGAGGTGATTTGTTATTACTGATCTGCAAGAAAGGATAAAATTCCATATTGCAGATCCTTTAGGTGGATCCTGAATTGTTAGGATCCTATCAACATCAGTACAATCCAAATATTTTTCTTGCAGAATCCTTACCCAATATTGAGTAGGATTTTTATACATACCCCAAACCAATTTAGCACCTAAGGTCTTATTCATATACTGCCAATTACAAATTCCAGCTCCACCATTTGCCTTTGGTCTAAAATTTTTTTCCCATGCAAGGAGAGGAATCCTTTCATCATCATTAGCTCTGTTCCAAATTTTTTTTAGGACTTTCTTATGCATATCCATACACATCATAGAATAGATAGGTATGGCCAATATCATAGATTGCAACATAAGAATCCATCCTGTAGAGGACAACCACTTCCCTTTCCATCCTTCCATCTTCCTAAAACACTTATAAACCAAGTCTTTCCACAAATCAACTTTGTTTCCACTAGAGAAGAAGGGAACCCCTAAGTATCGACTAGGCATCCTCCCTTGTTGCATATCTAAGATTTTGCAGATTCAAATTTGTAATTGATGTGGGGTATTGAAGAAAAAAACCTCTGACTTTTTCTAGTTTATAAAAAATCTAGACACTCTACCATATTAAAACAGAGTGTCCCTTATGATCCTTGCTTCTTGCATGGATGCCCCACCACCCAAAAAGGTATCATCCACAAATTGCAGATGAGTCATAGCCTCCACATCTTCTGTGATCTTAATACCCAGCCACTCCCCCTTATCCCTACACTTCTTAATTAGCCATCCTAACACTTCTGCCATTATGATAAAAAGAAATGGTGGTAAGGGATCCCATTGTCTAATGCCTTTCTCTTGAGAGAAGAAACCGTGCGGACTTCCGTTCATCAACACAAAGAATCTTGGAGAATCAATGCATCCTTTTATCCATTGGACCCAGTGATCCCCAAAACTAAACTTTTTAAAAACCTTCACTACAAAGATTCGAACAACTTCATCATAGTCCCTTTTGATATCCAATTTAACCATCATCTTTTGAGCTTTAGACATTCTGATTGAGTGCATAGCTTCATGGGCTACAATGATGCCCTCGAAAATAGATCTCTCTTGAGAGAAACCACTTTGTTCTTCAGAAATGATTTTGTTTAGAACCTATTTGAGTCTATTTTCAATCACTTTCAAGATGAATTTATAAACTGTGTTACACCGAGCAATGGGCCTAAAGTCCTCAAAAGAAACTTGTCCATTCTTCTTAGGAACAAGGGCAATGAAGGTAGAGTTGAAATTTGTAAAAATAAAACCATCCTTCCTGGATTCTTCCACCACCTCCCATAAATCATTTTCAAATATCAGCCATAATTTTTGAAAGAAAGCAATAGGAAAACCATCTGGTCCAAGTTCCTTATCACCACCCAACCCGAAAAGTGCATTCTTTACTTCCAATTTAGAAGTGGGAGCCAATAGAAACTTATTCATGTCATCTAAGATAAGAGGGGGAATGACTTCCAAAATTGACTCATAAGTACTCTCATCAATAACACCCTGAGACTTACATTTGGAGAAGAAATCCATAGCTTCCTTGTTAATGATATCCTTGTCCTCAATCAACTCTCCAGAACTGCTCTTGATACTATAAACTCTATTTTTTTCCCTTCTAATTTTGACTGAATTGTGAAAAAACTTTGTGTTTTTATCCCCAGCCTTCATCCATGTCTCCCTTGATTTTTGTTTCCAAAAAATTTCCTGCTTTCTTAGCCATCCATCCAACTCCTTTTTCAATCTCTTCTCCTCTTGGAAATCTGATTCTTGCATACCCAATTCAATAACTTTGAGGTTTAACTACTTTAATTCATCTTCAATCCTATGGATTTCTTCAAAAATATTTCTAAAGTTTACTCTATTCCATATTTTAAGTTGCTCTTTTAGAAATTGTAATTTTTTGAAAAAAATAAAAGCTTTGTTACCTGCTCTTTTAGGAGCCTATTCCCACCATCTTGAAATTAGATTGCCAAAGTCCTTTGTTTGGAACCACATCATCTCAAACTTGAAGGGGCATCTTTCCAGAGTCTTTTCATCTTGTATATATAGATAGATTGGGAAATTATCCGAACCTTGAAATGACAAAATCTAAACTTCATAGGTCCATAAAGCTTTAGCCCAATTTCCAGCTAAAAAGAATCTATCTAGCTTTTCAATAATACTCAAGAAACCTTCTCTGTGATTAGTCCATGTAAAATCCCCTTTTTTGAAAGCAACCTCAATCAGACCTCCCTCATCCACAAAGTCGCTAAAATCTTGCTGACTAGTGTTACACCATCCTTTTTCTCCTTTCTTATCTTTAGGTCTTAAAATGGCATTGAAGTCACCACCTAAAATCACCATCTCATCTTTAAGCTCCTTAATTAATGAAGCAATCATTTCCCATAACCTCATTTTGAGCAAATAGTTATTTGGACCATAAATATTAAATAAAGAGAATTTACACCTAAGCTATTTAGAGTAAACCTCCAACCATTGCCAGTTAAAATTTTGAATCCTTACAATCACCTCCAAAGCAGCTTCATTCAAGAGAACACCCAAACCACCCGAAGCGCCTTGAGATTCAGACCAGCTACATTTCCATCTACTAAATGTCCTTTCATAAAACAAAAAATCCTCTTTCTTTATCTTAGTTTCCTATAGCAAAATAAGTTCCAATTGCATTTGATCAAAACAATGCTTGATCAAATGCAATTTGTCAGAGGCATTGCAGCCTCTGACATTCCACGATAGGAGTTTCATTGCTCCTGGGAAAAGGCATAGCCTTTTATTGATCTTAAAAGCTTGGTTTGATCTGAAGCATTACCAGCTATGGCCAGTTTCACCCTATTTGATTTGGGACCTCTCCTCTTCTTTCCCCAATTCTTGGTTTAAGAAGTTGTGATGGGGTTTGTTCAACTTGCCTAATGTCTGTAACTCCTGGTAAGTCAGCTAGGCCAAGATCATTCAATCCTCTGTCCACCTCCTGTCCAGCATAATCCAATTCCCAATCTTCAGACCCGTCACCATTATCTTTATTGCTATCAAAGGCACTATTTAGATTTCTTATTGGTGAAATTTCAATATCCTTGTAAAATAAATTATCATATGTTTGCTCATCTTCATCTCTGAAAGGGTGGGTTTGAGATCCTTGACCCTCCTGTAAGAAATGGGCTCTCTCTGTTTCCATTAGGGATCTATTTTCCAAATTAGGGCACCTT
Organism: Chamaecyparis obtusa; assembly: GCA_027943335.1. Lineage (NCBI taxonomy): Eukaryota > Viridiplantae > Streptophyta > Pinopsida > Cupressales > Cupressaceae > Chamaecyparis > Chamaecyparis obtusa. Next base: position 306,983 of record BSBK01003286.1, read on the forward strand.
TGAGCTTTGGGAGCTAGAATCTCTTGAGCCCTGGGCGACCTGAGATTCATTGTTGCTGCGAAAACTTCCTCTTCTCCTAGAGGATTTGCTATTTTTTGGTCCCCCTACAGTGGAGATGCCCTTGTAAAGTGAGTGTCTATCCTTTGTGCTTCTAAAACCTCTAAAGGAGTGTCCTTAATGACCTGTGTTGACAATCTATCTTCCCTCAGCGAGATTGGATAGACCAATCCTTGAATCGCTTCTTCCTTTGCTAAATTATACTCTTTCTTCCATTGAGGAGTATTGCCTTTTCCTCGATCCTGGGAACCCCCATGATTTGCAATCAGGTTTGCAAAAACCATCCAACCACTTACAAGTTCTTGTTCAATCTGGTCAAGGATTTTATCCCTTCAAGCCCTTTCCCTTTAGCCTGCAAAGGCTGTTGTGGATTCGAGGGTGCATTCTCCAAATCCTCTCCCTCCCATATTTCCACCCTTTGTTTTCAAGACCCATTCTCTATTCCTAGTATGATAAAATCTGGGATGGGATCATTGTTTTGAATCTTGATAAGGATACAGGGGTGAATAGAAGAATCCTTTTTATTAATCACTTCTTTAGCTGACACAAAGGATCCAATCTTATTACCTATTTAACCTAGAGTAATTTCATCCCAGTATTCCATAGGGAGGTTGTGGAGATTCAACCAGACTGGATACTCCTTGGGCTTCTCTTTCTGAGGGTTGAAATTTTCCTCTCAGTCTTTCAAGTAGATCCCATGCCCACATATCAAGTAAGGGCCATTGTTTAGAATCCATTTTTTCTCTTCTTTTGTAGCATAAATCCCCATGTAAAAACTATTTGATAGGGTTTTAAGTTTTACATTTTTTCCTCAGACCCTATTACACCAACCTCTTATCAAGGACACCAAAGGCCAAGGTCCTAACCATTTAAAGAAAATAGCCTTTTCTTTGAGAGATTCAACAACATCTACCCACTGAGGATTAACAATCTTGAGAGTTGACATTACTGATAGGCCAACACTGGGGCAAATAATAATAAAAGAATTAACAATTTTATGATGAAGTTCGGTTGGTCTATATGTGTCAATCCGAGAGCGTAAGCTTGCGAAAGGCATCCGAGCAATATGCCATCAAGGGATGATAATTGTGAGATGAGGGATTATGAATGCAACTACAACACGCAAAATTGAATCTATGAAAAACCAAATAAATCCCAGCGAAAGGAACTGTCACTTCCTGGCGACAGGAACATTAGAAATAGAAACAATGATAATACCAAATGTAACAATTCACAAATCCAACTAATCTAGAAGAAACAATACCAACACCATGCATATAACTAATCTAATATAATAATTTACTAATATAAATATGATATAGATATATTGATTTATCTCTTAATGAAAATATGATAGAAAATTTAGAATATGCTGGTTGTTATTAATAATTTGTATAATAATGAGAACGTGATAATCTATCTTACCCATCTATGATATTAATCAGATTGTAAACGTATTAATATGAACTAACTATTATTTTAAAATGAAATCTTATTCTACGAAAAATCAAACACACCAAACTTAAGCTACAGAAATCACCAGCGTGCAATATAAAATAATTTACAATATTAACAACCTCACCAAAAATTCCAAGAGCGGGCCCTTTCTCTGGTCTGTAAGGTGAGTGAACAGACTGTGTCTTTCTACGTTGGATTAATCAGTAGAAGTATTATTTCATTCTTTAGATTTAATAAAGGGAGAACAATACATTTCAATCTGCATTGGGCTACTTATATATACGCAGCTATAATAATTTTTACAATCAAATTGATAATACTTAACAACACTACTAGAAATTGGCTATGTGCCAAGAATAGACAAAGTTTTGTTATCATTCCGGCAAGCAACATTGTCTTCATATTCATTGAGCCACGATTTTGTAGCAGTTTAGAAAAGTCTTATTAGTTGGCTCTATTTCCATGTGAGGCTTGAAATGCCTCTTAACTATACTATTTTATTTCCTAAGTAGCAATAACAACTTATGCTTAATTGGGTTCTTTGTTGTCCACGTAAGAATTTTAGGTGTGAGATATTTCTGTTAGTTTTATACATCCATTATATATATACTCGTGGCAGAAAAATAGGTTCATGCTTGGCCACGTTTGTTTCCATTTGCTGGCATGTAACTCATCGTGGATGTTCTCTCGATGTATGAAATCTACGGTGGAGAGGACAATGTTTTTTCCAATTGATAAATATGCACCACAGGTTTCCAACATGGTTTATTTTGAAGAGGTAAAGCCACCGTGAAAGCCACAGTAATGTTTTAAAATAATAACATGAATAAGTTGTAAGCCAACATTATCCACAATAATTAATGTCTCAGATGTGACAGGAAGATCTTATCAAGGAGGCAATAGGAAGTTCCCATAATACATAATCAACATGTTAGATGAATACAATTTCATCTATTTATTCACATATTCTATCTAATAACTAGATTACATATTACTCATAAATATTAGATCATATGCAACATAGAAGAAGATGGAATATAAAATGGGGATTGAAATGAGTGTGAAGGCTTATACGAAGGCTAAAATATGGTATAATTTGGGACATAGATTGCTCTCATCAATTACCTCATATTTGATATTGCTCTCCTTTTCATTGATAGGTTGCAGGGAAACCTTTGGTTGTGCTTTTGGCCTGTAGAACCACCGCTTGATCTTTGTGAAGTCAAAGTTACCTCCAATCTGTGTGTATAAAGGAGCATTACCACGAGGTCCATGATCACCAAATCTATTCTAGTTGTCCCCTCTCCTTCCATTCCCAGAATAAACTGGTCGAGGATTTCAAAACTCCCTGCTTTCAAACCTCTTTTCAGGGACATAACATTCGTTCTGTTGGAATTGGTTGCGATGATTGAAAGGCCATCTTTTTTGACCCTGCCCATTGTAAAACTAACCTTGATGCCTTCGAAAAGGAGCTTTTTCTCCATTGTTTACTCCATCACTGCTGGATTGATTTGCAGGTGACCGTTGCCTGCCGGTTGACATCTGCTGCTCCCGCTGCTTCCACATCGTAATATAAATTATATATATCCAATTAAGTTAATTTAATTAGCTACAAGGTATACTAATTAAATCATCCAATACATTAAATTAATAATATAAAACCCAATACTAACTAATTACGTTACCCTAATGTAACCCATTTAATCTATAAGATATGACCCTAATTAAAAGAAACAATTCTTTTATATCTAATCAGATAAAATAATAACTTACTTTATAAATATAAAATATCCTAAAGAAATATCTAATTTGTCTCTAGATGTTTTAAGACCAATAGTCAACAAATTCTATTTATGTTAATTTAAATAACAATTAACTAACATTCTAGAAGTTTTTAACCAAAGTAAATATGACAAATAATTTCTAAATTTTATTTAAAACATAAAAGATGAATTAAGTAATCAAGCATGGAATCTTCTAGATAAATTCCTTGAGTAAAACAACTACTCAATTAACTAAAATCTATATAGTTTTGAATTCCATTAATTATAATAAACATTAACTTTTCATTTCATAAGGATGTTCTCTTCTAGAATTTCCTAGAAGAATAATATCTTCCATATTTATCCTAAGATAAAATTTGATTTTTAAATTACTTTTAAAGTGAAATTAGAAACTATAAACAATGTTGTGATAAAGTTCTTCTAGAATTTTCTATCCACAAAGTCCACATAAGGCACTTTAATATCTACCTAATATCTATAAATCAAATATATTTCTAAAACTTCAAGATAAACTTGCTAAGATATTAATCCCATCTATGAGCCAAAATATATTTATTTTTGAAATCCATCCCTTATAATATTCATTTAATTTTAAAACTCAATCCTATAAATACTCCACTTATATGAGAGATAAAATTGGGTTAGAAACCCTTAGGAATTCCTAGTTATAATTATTTAGAATATTTCTCAAATAATCATATTGCTAATCCTTCTCATATTATATTATTAGTCCAACCTATCTATAGGGTGAGACTTATGTTTTCAATTGATTTTTTGCTATTACTTTGCTTAAAAAATAGTGCCTGTGCAAAATATTAAACATGATTTCCAATGTTTGAAGTGCCTTGTTTTTTTAAAATTTTTTTTTGAAGAGTATTTCTTTTTTCTTATTGGCTGCTCCTATTTTTGGTGGGGGTTTAATTATTTTTTCATTCTGAAAATTAAAAAAAATTGTCTAATCAATTAAAAAGTAGGAGAAAAAAAAATTTATTTACTAGTACAAGTACTAATAATGTTACTATTCTTTAATATTAATTATACTTTTTATACATGATTCCTTTACATTTAGATTAATATTTATTTATTAGTACAAGTACTAATAATGTTACTATTCTTTAATATTTATTATACTTTTTATACATAATTCATTTACATTTAATCTAATAATAAACCAATTTTATCTAAAGATTTATTATCTTATTAAACAAATTATATATTAAACTATGTTTTATTATTAATTTTATTTATTTTTAATTACTATTTTTATTGATACACATTATTGTTTATTCTATTTTTATTTTTATTTAAATTTAAAATTATTCTAATTATTTATGTTATCACAATCATAAATAAAAGCTATTATAAATAATTTAATTTATAATTATTTTTCTTCTATTTAAGTTTGAATTATTTATCTTGCACACCCACTTGTCTTTATCACCTTTATTATCTACCACTTATTTAAGTATTTAAAAATAGCAATATCACACTATTTAAAAATAATTTAATAAGCTAATGATATACTTAGATTATATTATTGATTATTAATATTATATATTTCAAATTATTGTTATTTTTAACATTTACATTTTTATATTTTGACTATTTTTTTCTACATTTTTTAATCTAATATAGATCTAAAAATTACTATGACAAACAAAAGTCATTAATAATTTAATTTACAATTATTGTGTTCCATTAAAACTTGAATACATGTAAAATATTTATATTTTTAACTCCTTATATATATATATATATATATATATATATATATATATATATATATATATATATATATATATATATATATATATATATATATATATAATCCCTCTTAAATACCTCTCATATATCACTTCATACATCTTTATCTTTCTATCTTTCCCTCTTTCTACCTCTATTTCTCAGTCTCTCTCTTGTTCTCCTTTTCAATGTTTCACTCTATATTTTATCTCTATCCCCCCCTCCATATCTCTATGTTTCTTATTCTCTCTGAAAGAATGCATGCATATTTTTGGGTATGATGTATCAGATCTAGCAATAAAAGTTTCTTTCCCTCTAAAATATGACATGGATGGTGGAGCTCTTTTCGCATGGACTAATATACCCAGGTCTCTTCCTAGTAATGTTTTTCCACGTGTCAAAGCAAATTTTGACTATGCAAAGGTGTGTTCTTCTTCCTCTTTGTATACAATGCCCATCTTTATCTCTTTCTCTAGATATTGAGTGCTAAGTGAATTCATAGGCTTCGACCATTTCAGGAATTTGTTCATCAAGAGCTAAATATCAAGGACAACATAAAATTTGTTCATCTTGAGTTAATGATTCTAATTTTGACATCTTTGTTATCGTAGATTTGGTCATACTAGTGTAGACTATACCTACCATAATTGTGCACATGCCAAAAGAAAGAAAACTTCATTGAATGGCTAGGCCTTAATTATTCTAAATAAATAGAAATTAGGCATGTAACCATGAATTTGATTTTTGAGAAATTATACTATGCAACGTTGGATCTTTAACTCATGAATTGAGTATTAAATTTGTCTCATGTATCCAACTGATTCTCAAAATAGAAAATCCGTAGTGCAGCCATTGAGATAAACATTATTTCAATAGATACTTTCAACCTCAAAGATAATAGAGTAACATGATTAAGTAAATCAAATTCTAATAAGTTATTTGCATTGTAAACAATAAGTATCAAAGATTCATATTGAAAGATTTAGTAATTAGTGGAAAGTAATATTTTAACCTCTATTTCAAACTAGCCACATAATTTAGCAACATTTTGTCTGATTACACAAGCTATTTTATTGTAGGTGTTAAGTTGTAAATATGTCTCTTGTCAAGTAACTCTATCTTACAACTGGTCAATTTGTCTTTTACTTTTTTTCTTAATCATGATTTTCTTTCCTATTAGGTTGGACTCTTGTTGTAACACAACTCTTGTTTTATATCTGATTATAAAATAATATAATTAATGTAGAGTCTCTATTTTTAATCTTAAATTTTGATTTATTAATAATCAATTTATTATTGATTATTACTATGCTCTTATTGTTTATATTTATTATCTATATATACATATATTTTTTTAATTAATCATAACCCCTATTTTTAAAAAAGTTTTAAATCAAATATTTTTTTTGCAGGGCCAAAGCCGACTGCATGCACTCGCGAGAGTTTGTAGAGGAGGTCACCCGATGTGAAAGGGGGGAGGAGAGGTGGTAGTCTACCGACAGCCCACATCGTGGTGGTGGTCGCAGCGGCGGAGCCATCGGTTGTGGCCGCTCACGGCAGCTGCACGTGGTTGCCCTGGGACCGCTCCCCACTGCACCATAGCACAGGAAGAGGAAGGGGGGTGCGGATGGGGTTAGGGCCTTTGGCCCGCCTCATTTGGCCCTCCAATTTTATTTTTTTAAATTAATTAAATTTTGTTTTTAAAATGTTAATACATAGATACGTTAAAAACTCTAAAATTTATATCTATTTTAAAATTCAAACTCTCTGTTTTCTTAAATGAAAGTATTTAATTTGATTTTAATTAATTATAAATTATATATTTTTATATAAGTACATAAATATTCATATAATTATATATATATTTATATAATATTTACTATTCTTTTATATGTCTTTAGAATATTAGCTTTTAAAGGCTATTGAAAAGGATTTAATAAATAATGAGTTTAATCATATTGCCATAAATATATAACTATTCCATCAATTTCCTCTATTTTAATATTAGCTTTATGATTTTTTAAAGAAAAAGATTTAAATAAATAATTAGTCTATATATATAGGTCATATATTTATAAATTCTAATCCTTATTTGACACGTATGTTTTCTTTATTTGAATAAACTTTTATGCTAATTAGTTTAACGAACATAGTAAATTAAGTTATGGATTCATTAAAAAAAACATGTAAATCAACAAAAGGAATTTCTTTTAAATTATATTAAAATAATATAAATATCTAACTATATTTATCCCTTTGTTGAAAAATAATGGATTCATCCTCTTTTTATTTAACTCTATGAAATTAACACAATTTAAATTACTCCACTTTATTATTAAGGATATTATAATTCTACAACTACTAAGTTTGGAATTTAAATTAAATAACTTAAAATACCAAAATATTAAATTAAATAATATTTTAAAAGATATTGCTCTTTATGTCACCACTTAGGATTTAGTTTACTTGCAAATCAGTTATATATCTATAAGGTAATTTTTTTATTTTTTCAAACTAAATCTTGGCAACTTTAATAAGACAAAGTATTAATATATGAACTAATTTGAAGAGAAACATGTAATTAACTTCTTTTCAAGACTCTATTCAACTATTAACTTGCAGATTTACAATTTAACTAAAATATGACTACTTCTTCACAACGTAGAAAGATTATGTCATTAATTCAACCCAAAATTACATATTTTCCTTTCACATAACAAAGGAAATACAACTTTCTTCCCAAGGTAATTACAAAAAAAATACAATAGCATAACCATTTGATACAAAATGTCCAAGACAAACTTGTTCCCTTCAAGAGCATCATAAGACTTGTAATTAAAACCCTGTAGGTTGACCATGGAGGCTCACCTCCCAACCTAGGCCTTTTAGGGCACCCCCAAGCTAGGGGTTTCAAACACTAACTGGTTCAAACATACTCAAAACAAAAACATGGAGACAAACACAAAAAACTCCCAACCAAGGTTGCACACATAAGCCACTAAAAGACTATTTTGACAAGGGTGAAAGTGGACCAAGAACCCATAACAGACAGCCAAGTTATAAGTAAGGAAATTTTGTGCCTCACATGGACACAAACATCCTTTTCAGCACCACCTTATTCCCCCCTTGCCCTTAGGAAAAACTTGACCGCATGGAGCCCATAACATCCATGCCTTTACTTTCCACACACAGAGAAGCTCTGCTATACAAAGGGCTGCCCAATATTCCATCACCCCCTCAAGGATACCCATCCTTCCCTTGGGTGGGTACACCTTGTAAAATACCACAAGAAATAAACAATACAAAATAAAGACAACACAATGCATACATCCATGTAAAACACATGGAGTTGAAAACATTACAAGATACTCCATTAAAATTAACTAAAGTTTTCACAACATCAAATAAACTACTCTACATGTGCATAGGAATTTCCAATCTTAGGTCCCAACTCAAGGTGAAATGAATGATAGTGAAGCTTTATCCTCTTTATGCCCTCTCTTCATTCTCCAACACTAGTGGTCTCTACTAGTAGAGAGTGGGTGAACAACCTACTTTCCTCTTACCATCTCCTTAAGAAGGCTCTAGCCAAGAAATATCTAATTCCAACATTAATGAGGAAGCCTCTAGACTCTTCCCCTTCCTTCCTAAGTCAAGGTCCTAATAAATGGCATTAATGGCTCAGATGGGAAGGGTTGAATATGTTGCCCAAAATTCTCAAACTCTTCAATTTTCGCCACTTTGAAGAGGAGATATTTTAGGGGTGTCATAATTGAGTCCAAAGGCTCTCAATGGGTTGAAAATGACCCCTAACCCCTAAGTTACCAAGTAGGGTGGTCAAAAGTAACCCTATCTACCTTTTGGAAGCCTATTTGGTCCACCTAAACTCCACCTAAAGTTTACATCTGAATTCCATCTCTCTTGACCCAATCTAATATTCCTAACTCTAGGGTATGTATGGGTACTACACTAGGTAACCTTTGGGTCATGAATAAGTCTTCCTTAGTTACTTTTACTAGTCATGCCAACACATAAGGACATAGGTGTCAAGTGACACACAAATTAAATTAGGCATGACTCATTTAACTTAACAAAACTAATTTAAATACAATCATACGACATACATTTATGAATAAAATACATAACAACGAGGTCCATGTCTCTTCATTGATAGGACCTTAGCTTCACTGGGAATATACATAGGTTAGTATTTGAAACCCCACATTTAATACCATGGTCAACTACCTGCACACTCATTGCACACATCAGTAGGTCCAATAAAGCCACATATAAATGTAACATAATACATAATGTAACACACACACCACTTACATTTTCATTCCTTTACACATTGGAAATTTATACAATATTTGCATTTTGAAATATCCTAACATGTATATTTCTCTCAATGCATCATAAACTAAACCATAAAGATAAATTATATAAATAACCATAGGTTATCTCCTGAATAGGTTCACATCAACATAATGATTAATAACATGGTACGAGATCTTATAGATCCTCAAAAATAACATATGTATCCAAGTACTTAAGAGTCTCAAATAGTAACAACTAAAAAAATAACATGGAAATATAGAGCTAAGCTATGACGGTCTAGGTTAGGACTCACAGATAATACATGTTTGATTTTTGAATTTGAGACAAGATTAGTCAAGGATGCACTTGAAAATGAAGTTTGGATTAATGCAATGAAAGAAGAAATTGATCATATTGAAAAGAGAAATACTTGGTCATTGGTACCGAGACCTAAAGATAAGAATGTGATTGGCACAAAGTGGAATTTTTATGAATAAAATCAATGAGAATGGAGATGTGATTGGAAATAAAGAAAGACTAGTCTACAAAGGGTATGCACAAGAAGAAGGTATTGATTATGGTGAGACATTTTCCCTATTGCTAGATTAGAGGGTGTAAGAATTTTACTTGCATATGCTGCCTATAAAGGATTAACAGTTTATCAAATTGACATTAAGTCTACATTTTTTAATGAAATTCTTGAAGAATTTTACATTGAACAACTCGAAGGATTTGTTGAGAATTCTAACAAGGATATGGTATGAAAACTACATAAGGCACTCTATGGTTTGAAGAAAGCACCCCGAGCATGGTATGAAAGACTACACTCTTATTTAATCAAGATTGGATTTCAAAGGACAAGTGACAATGATAATTTGTATTTGAAATGTGATATTTTTGATAAAATTTTGATTGCTAAATTTTTTGTTGATGATATTATATTTGAAGGAAATGAAACTATGTCTAAATCATTTGCTAAAGAGATGAGAAAAAAATTTGAGATGTCCATGATAGGAGAGATAAAATTATTTATTGGACTAAAAATTAAAAAAGTTAAAGAAGGGATCTACATAACATATTCAAGGTATATCAAGGAGATCCTAAAGACATTTAATATGGAAGAGTCAAAACCGGTCGATACACTGATGGCTACTAGTTGTAAATTGTCAAAGGAATATGAGACAAAGGAAGTAAATGAAACACTTTACCAATCTATGATTGGTAAGCTATAGTATGTTGTTCACAGTAAGCCTGATATTGTACATGTTGTTGGTATTGTTGCTAGTTTTTTAGCCAACCCAAAGGAAACACACATGTCTGCAGTGAAAAGAATATTTAGATATTTGAAAGGGACTAAATTTTTTGGTTTGCTATACAAAAAAGGAGGACATTTTGATCTCAAGGTATATACTGATGCTGATTGGGTTGGAAACATTAATGATAGAAAAAAAAACAAGTGCTAGAGCTTTCTTTTTAGAAGAAAGATTAGTGTCATGATTAAGCAACAAAAAAAGTTGTATTTCACAGTATTTTGTCGAAGCTGAGTATGATACTGCAGCTATAAATTGTTCAAACATTGTGTGGATCAAATAATTACTTGAAGGTATGCAAGAAGAGATTACTAATCCAATTACAATTTACTATGATAATATTACTGCTATTAACATATCAAAGAATCTGGTGATGCATTCAAAGACAAAGCATATTTCTATCAAGTATCATTACTTCAGAGAACAAGTTCAAGATGTGCATGTGATATTGGAGTATGTGAATTCAAAGGAACATATAGCTGATATATTTACCAAACCACTATCGAAGGATTCTTTTGAGTATCTTTGAGGTAAGTTAGGGGTTCTTTCCCTATCCAATATTCACTAAGGCAAGATGCATGTTGCATCAATTCAAGTTTTCATTAGAGTATCTATTTTGTGAGTTGATGCTAGTGTTTTCTATTTGGGTGATGTGTGAAGTTGTGAAAGATGTTAATGTCTGCAATGAGAAATCAATATATTTGAGGTATGATTTATTGTCCGAGAAAATTTTTCAGGAGTATGTGTCTTTGGCATTGTTGTCAAAGAGGGATAAGATCTATGGGTAAGTGCACCAAGATGATAAACAAAAATGGGGGTATAAGTGGCCACCTTTTTTTTTTTTTCATTTCTTGAAATCAGGGAAACCTGAACTTCACAGAGAGATTTGAGGGTCGTGCACTCAAAACTAGGAGTTGTGTAAAGAATAAGAATTATAGTACTCTGAATCTAGTTTCTAAACTACTAAATTTTTAAAAAAATGGATAATATTAAGAGGGTCAAACCTCTCGCGTACGAAAAATGTTCCTGATCTTTTTCAAAAAACATAACATAGTTGTTTCTATGCACTTCACAAACTCTATAGTTAGATTTAGTATTTTGTAAAACCCTTTTGTAGGATGATAGGTAACAGTGATATCTAGAAGTTGTGTATTTTTTTTGTAATTTTCTGTTGAGTATTTTCTTTTTTATGATTTTTTGAAGTGACCGCATCCTGAAAATATGGTACCTATTTGTGCATTGGGCATAAATTGTATCAAAATAATCCAAATTGCAAACTTTTTTTTAAAGTTTATAGAATCTAGTGTAGAATGGTAATATGTAATTTTTCTTGAATTTGGTTAAGTAGATCAAAATTAATTAAAAAAATGGTATAAATATGTCTATGAGGACTGTGAAGACATTGGTAAAGAAAATTAAAGTTTACTACGCTAATGTTGTCCAAAAATAGAAAAATTTATATGGTCAGAAAGCTTAGAAGATGTGTGAGATGATGGTAGTAATTTTAGAGAGACCCACTTGATCATTTGTAAAGCTGATGACGAAGAAGTTGAGAAATCATGTTGAAAGAAGAAAAAATGTGTAAATGGACAAAAATGGAGGGAAAATGAGCTTGCAAGCCTTAGGGTTGTACTCCAAACCTTTTACCAAGCCATAAACAGTATGGGTTATGGTGTACAAAATAACCTGCTTAGTTTTTTAAAACCAAAAATCACAATTTCAAGTTCTACATATCTCGTACAGGTTATGAAGACATAAAACAATATTTGTCAGTTTCACATAACCCGTACGGGTTATGAAGACATTAAAATTATTTTCTTGTAAATGTGTAATACAATACACATTTGTATAGATTTACATATATGATATGTTAATATGTGTTAGAGTAAAAAATTAATTTAATTACATTGATTAAATTAACTTTACTAACTCTTAAGATTTCTCTTTATGCACTTGCATTAGTCATTTAATAATTAAATCTAATTATGCCTATTTACCTATTAGGGTTTCCTATTATGTTTTATGATCTCCTTCTATAAGGATTGATCCATTGTATATTTTTATTCATTCTTTTGGCTGATAATAAACTTTTTATTGTCAGAGAAAAACCTTTTTTTGTTTCCTACAAATTTCTTCCTTGTGACAAGTTTTTTGCATGTAGGTTTGTTGGGCTTAATATATTTGTTTTTCATCAAATCTTACATAGTATCAGAGGAGGATCTGCTTTAGCTTGTTCATGTTTGAAGAAAAAATGAGGAGTAAGGGTTTGGCAGAAGAAATTTGGGATTTTGCGGCTAATTTGATTTGTTTTGGTTGTAGTTTTTAGATCTGGTATTCTTTGCAGAATGTTATTTTTTGTTTCTTTTTTGCATGCAAATTTTTTTTTTTTTTTTGCACTTTTTATAGGTGCATGCATGTGAAAGGGAATTTTTTTGGGTGTCCTTCTCAGTGCCATTTATAGTGGTGTCCTTTCAGGTGTCGTTTACCAGACCTGCACCTTATTCCTTTGACCGTTGTGCATGAGCTGATGTCTGCGTTGGCAGATCTGAAAAGGGAAAACTTTGAATCCCCACCGGCATTGTACTTTGACTTGCAAGATTTTTTACCTATGATTTCTATCCAGATCTATGGTTATTTTCATCAGAAAAATTTAAAGGTACACATGATACTGATTTGAAGCTTTTTTTTCTCTCTCACTGTAAGAAGTCTTTTCCAGCTTCTAGGGTTCGGTTTATTGAATTGTAGGGGGGTGTTTTATTTATTGTTTTCTATAATTTACTTCAGTAAGATTGAAATTATATCAAAACAAAACCCCTTCTAAAAATATGGTCGAGACCTCTTCTTGTCTAGAACTTTTGACCCCTCATAAATATCACACATAGAAATCCCCGATGACATGGCTTCTCTGGTCAAAAGGGTTGTGGTCTTATTTAGACGTAGTGCAACTAGTTTTACAAAGGCCTTTCAAGGTCATGCAACACATGAAAAAGATGGATGAGGCAATGGGTTTGATTGCTTTACATGGATTAGATAGTCTACAGTTTCATCTTGATGGGTGCAATACCCCTCTAGCTATGTGGACCAAGCTTTATGGCTTGTTTGGTACAGTGAATGAGTTCAGGGCACTTTAGATTGAGGTAGATCTTACCTCTCTTGTACCAGATCATTTTCCATCCATTGAGGAATTCTTGATGAATTTCAAGTAACAGAGGTCTTTATTACATGAATGTGGAAAGACTAAGACTAACACATAGTGTATATGCCTGATTCTGTCAAAGCTTCAAGGAAACTTTCAGGTTTTATCCTCTACCTTCCAATCTACCATGGATGCATTAGGTCAGAGATTCTAGATGCCCACTTTTGAGGTGTTTTGTAATCGATTGACTAGAGAGTAGGCCAAACTCACATAGTTGGATTCTTTATCTAGAATTAAGAACCAAGCTTTGGTTGCTCAGACTTCTAAGGGGACACAAAAGCATAAGAAGAATCCCAAAACATATTTAGTTTGCAATGAACATTCCTCCAAGTCACCTAAGAAAATAATGTCTAAGAAATCCACTCTGAGGGTAAATCTTCTGATTTTGGTGAGTCTTCCTCCAAGACTAAGAAGTTCACAGGTGAACCTTGCAGTTTTTGTGGCAAGGAAGGGAATCTAGTTTACAAGTGTTGGAAACATCTTGAGGCTCTAGAGGAAGCCTTAAAGTAACATATTATTTCTTCTCCACAACCTTCACATACTCCCATAGGGAAAGGCCATGCTCTTTCTACATGAGCATTATCTTCCACTGCTACATGGATCATTGATTTAGGTGCTTCACACCATATGACACACATACCTAGTTTGGCTACCTCACTTTCTTAGAGTGCTACTACGAAAATTGTAGTTGGTGAATCAACACAAATTTTAGTTATAGGTTCTGGTACTAGGTATGTGCAAGATCATGAGGGGCCAAACTATTCCCTTAAGTGGCAATGAAAAATCAACAAATCAGGGTTAGTCAACTTGACATGAAAATTTCAACTAGCTATCAACCTAATATCAAAAAGTTGTAAGAACAGAATCTATAGAAAATTGAATGTAGTTTCTAAACTACTAGGCCTTTTTTGAAAAAAAGTTAGTATGATTGGTGAAAAGTATAGATTTCAATGCATCAGTACAAATTTTTTTGGAAAAAAATAAGTAGGTGTATGTCTGACCACCTTAATCATAATCAAATGATAATATTTTATTATAATATTTTATATATAAGTAGTAGACTGATGCCCGTATGTGATGCATATTTTTTTGTAATTTTATTCCAAAAAAAAATTAATTATGAATTTTTTGCTACAACATTTTCAGAATAAAAAACTCCCGTGTCTGACCACCTTAACTCATTCAAAACTTTACAAAATTCAAATTTTATTTTTTTTCCTTATAGTAGGCGAAGCATAGAATGTGATGCATTTTTTGGATTTCAAAAATGTCATACCGTCTGAAAGTTATAGTCATTTTTCAATCAGTATATAAATCAACACTTTAGAGATAACTCAATTAGAAAATAACTAATAATTACTTACCGATTTCAAATTTTGACAACAATTATATCAATAGAAAGCTGATAATCTCCTTAAGATACCCTTTTCATTTTATCAAATTCAGGTGAAAAAAAAGTCGTCAGCTACATGGTCAAAGTCTAGAACTCAAAGAAATAGGGGAAAAACATGTTTTTGAGACATTTCAATAGTTGAACATGTAGGTTTGGTTCACAAAGCAATACCGAGCCTAATCGGGTACTCGATATTTTCGGGTACCCGAAAATGACAACATAATTTTGAATTCTTTCCCTCCACTTTCTCCCTTCCATTTCGCCATCCTTCATATGATATATTATATATCAAAAACTATATATTAGATTATATATTATATAATATCAATTATATATTAAATATTATATAATATACATTTTACATTAAATATTATTTAATATATATTAATATTAAAAACTATATATTAGATTATATATTATATATATTAAATATTATATAATATACATTTTACATTAAATATTATTTAATGTATATTAATATTAAATATAATATAATATACATTTTACATTTTAAATATTATTTAATATATATTAATATTAAATGTTACATTATATATCATATATTATATATTATTTTATATGTATAATATATTAATATGTATTTTACGACTATGTATGAAAGGTTGGAAGATTGTAGAAAAATCATGGATGGCCATTGAAAGAAGCAAAGGAAATTAATCAGCCATTTAAAAAATTCATGGGCGGCCTTTGAGGAAGAGAGAGAGTGAGAAGGTGGCGGGGGCTGAGAGAGGAAGAGAGAGAGTGAGAAGGTGAGAGAGAGAGATAGCTCAATATAGAGAGAGAGGGTGATGAGAGAGAGAGAGAGAGAGAGAGAGAGAGAGAGAGAGAGAGAGAGAGAGAGAGAGAGAGAGAGAGAATATGAGTATGGGAGGGATAGAGAGGGAGGAAGAGAGAGAGAGAGAGACAGAGATAGAGACAGAGAGAGGGGGGGAAGGGGAGAGAGTAGGATATAGAGAGAAGGGGAAGGAGAGAGAGAGAGAGAGAGAGAGAGAGAGAGAGAGAGAGAGAGAGAGAGAGAGAGAGAGAGAGAGAGAGAGAGAGAGAGAGAGAGAGAATATGAGTATGGGAGGGATAGAGAGGGAGGAAGAGAGAGAGAGAGAGACAGAGATAGAGACAGAGAGAGGGGGGGAAGGGGAGAGAGTAGGATATAGAGAGAAGGGGAAGGAGAGAGAGAGAGAGAGAGAGAGAGAGAGAGAGAGAGAGAGAGAGAGAGAGAGAGAGAGAGAGAGAGAGAGAGAGAGAGAGAGAGAGAGAGAGAGAGAAGGGGAAGGATAACCAATTCATTACAATATTAATTAGTAAGGAGCAAGGCAAACTTAAATAATATCATAGTAGTCATTAGAAATCCAAATTCTAATTAGATGTTTTAAGCAAAGTGAGTAAGGTCCTGGATAGGGACATTACAAATCCACACATTGTTTAGTAGATACCTCCAAGAACCCACATACATAGGAGTAGGTTTGAAGTAAGACTAATATTGTTTATCGGTTCAAAAATATTACTGTTTTGTAATTTTTATTAACATCCAATGATTGGATGTAAAATTCACAAATTTGATTATATTGCCACTAGTTCTATTTCAAATTTTGGAAAAAATGGATATTTGATATATGCTCATAAATTTCAGTCAACACCATTTTAAAATAACACATCAATTTATTTTTACACATTGAGAATATCATCTTTAGGAATTGAACTGAAATTGACATAGGTCATAGGAAATAAATGACCTAGCTATTTGGTGTCTTCTGCATTTTGAGTTTCTTATTACAATCAGGAGAAGAATATTAAACTCTCCAAATGGTTTTGGACAGTAACATTTGTACTTCCTCTTCACAAATATATTTCTTCCCTCATCTTGCTACCTATTGATACCGACAAAGTGAATCTAGGCATTTGTTCCATGTAATGGGAGAAAAATGGTTTCCTAAAATTGATATGTGTCTATATAACACATGCAAGAGCCTTTTCTTTGATATTGCTCACTAACCCTTTAGAACAGAAAATGTTTACAAAAATTGGCATGTACTTGCATGAGGACATTATATATTACAGGAATCCTGCACAAAAGTAGTTGGCAAGCCACTCAAAAAGTAGTAATTGATAGAAAGTGGGATAATGCAGATGCTTTAATAAACCACTATCTTCTTTACTCAAGCAACATCTGGTTCATCTGCTTGACTGGGGCATGTTTGGGAACAAACAGTCTCCATTTAAACTCAAGTCTCTGGAAGTGCAGTTATATTTGCCAGTGGAGGAGATACACCCATTGGATCTGCAATAACTTTATGCTCACTGGAATTTCCATTTCTCTTCAAATGGGATACTCTTTCCAAAATTGCATCTACCCTTTTACCAATTTGGGAAATCAATGGGTCTATTTGTGGACCTTGAAGGAGTTGGTCACCTATATGAGAACCTTGAGATGAATTAGGAACTTCTCTATGAAAGAGATCAGTACCTTGAGAAGCTCTCCACTTGTCAGCTGAATTAAAACCTTGGACCATAGATGGCTGCCCTTTGTTGTAAAATGAGGAGTGAGACTGCCTTGCCAAAGGTGGCAATGAACTTACATTTGAGGGATATTGCCCAACATGAGTAACCTGGTTTCCCAAGTCTCGTAAATACAAGGCCATTGATGAATAGGCATTTCTAATAGAAATATTTGTGGTGCTAGAATCAAGTGCATGACCAATTTCTTTGCCTGCTAATGAACCAATTTGAGGCTTCATTTCACATTGCTCTATGGATAATTCCACAGCACTTGTTACTTCTCTATCTGAATTTTTTGTGACAGTGTACATGCACACTAAAGAGCTTTTGTCACTACTTGAGCTACTAGCAGATGGTGAGTACTCATCATCATCATTTGACATAGGCTCACACATATATCTTACTTCTTTCCTTTGTCACTTTCCCCTTCCTAGCTCTTCCTCCTTATCTGTAACTTTTATTATGGGTCCAAGAAGCTCTTCCCACTCTTTCCCATTAACTGTGGGCTTTGACTCTTCATCTTGAGTAATTGGAATACCTTGGATGGCACCAAGATAACCATTTTCTTCTGAAATGTCCTTTTCTCTCACATTAAAATCTCTCTATTAAGAAGATTTTCTATATCTTCCTTTGTATATTGAGTAGATGTAACTACAATCCCATGTTCATCAAGATTATTCCTTGCACCGTTGAGTAATATATCATGCAATTCCTTAATAGTTTCATTCTTAACAGAATTCATAACTAGATTTTCCATAGCCAATTTTCTTCTTGATCATTGCAATATTTTCTCCTCAACTATACATTTTGTAATCAGTTGATATACAATCACAGTTTTCTCTTGGCCAATCCTATGGGCTCATGATTGAACCTGTAGATCCACAAAAGGGTTGAAATCTAGATCTGGTGGAAGAGTAGTATTAGCAAGAAGTCATTCACTAACATCTCATCTTTATAACAACTAAATTTGGATTCACTAGAAGCATTAAATAATCTAGATTGGACTCTGAAAGAATTCTTTCTAGTATTTTGGACTCAATTGCCTGTGCATTTTAGAAAAACATAGCAAAGAAATAGAATCAAACTATTTGAGGAAGATACAGTAGCCGATCTGCATCCTTTGGATAAAAAAGATGATCTGTAAAACTTAACCTAAAAATTTAGTTTTGCTAACAAAAATGTCTAATCATGTAGCAAGGTACAGAAGCTCGGGAAAGGTGTAATGAATTAATATGCAAATATATTTGTCCCTAACAGTATTTTCTAGATTTATTATGATATTGATTTGATTTGATGCACCTTTTCTATTTGATCGATCCCTTCCCTTTCATTTTACTTGGTTTTCTCATTTTGCACATCATAGGCCAGGATTTGATAGTGGATACGACCTTGGTACTGCAGGTGTTAATGATAAATTTTACCTTTTAGCTATTATTTTTTTGTCATTTTTCCTGTATGATGCTTTTGTATATGAATTGTGGATATTCTCTAGGAAAATTTTCATTTTTTCCTATAGGATGCCTTTGTATAAATTTTTTGGAGAATCTCTTGCGGAAATATGGAAATTATAATCTTCCTCCTAGAGCATACATTAATGAAGTTCTTCGTGCCTTAGCAGAGGAAGCTGGCTAGATTGTTGTAGCTTATGGTACTACACATAGAAATGCGGTATATATTTTTGGCCTAAATTTATTTCTCATTTCTTTTAGGTCTTTAAAGGTGGTCAACTAAATCTTTATATTAAATGATCCTTTTACAGGTGCCATAAACCCCAGATATGCAGAAATGGAGGCTTTGAAGAATAGTTCACTGGAGGCAGAGAGAGAGAGAGAGACCACTTTGGACAAACTTGAGCATTCAAATGTGTCAAAAGGGGTCATGGGGACTCCCTAGGGGTCCTAGTATGCCTTATCACACGTTAGGATGCCTAGGAAGTCCCCATGACCCCTTTTGACACATTTGAATGCTCAAGTGTGTCTTGAGGGGTCCTAGGACCCCTTTGGACACACTTGAGCATTCAAATGTGTCAAAACAGGTCATGGGGACTCCCTAGGGGTCCTAGTACACCTTATCATGTGTTAGGACCCCTAGGAAGTCCCCATGACCCCTTTTGACACATTGGAATGCTCAAGTGTGTCTTAAGAGGTCCTAGGACCCCTTCAAACATAGTTGAGCATTCAAATGTGTCAAAAGGGGTCATGAGGACTCACTAGGGGTCCTAGTATGCCTTATCATGTGTTAGGCCCCTAGGAAGTCCCCATGACCCCTTTTGACACATTAGAATGCTCAAGTGTGTCTTAAGGGGTCCTAGGACCCCTTTGGACACACTTGAGCATTCAAATGTGTCAAAAGGGGTCATGGGGACTCCCTAGGGGTCCTAGTACACCTTATCATGTGTTAGGACCCATAAGAAGTCCCCATGACCCCTATGGACACATTGGAATGCTCAAGTGTGTCCTAAGGGGTCCTACAACCACTTCGGACACACTTGAGAAATCAAATGTGTCAAAAGGAGTCATGGGGACTTCCTAGGGGTCCTAGTATGCCTTATCACGTGTTAGGACCCCTAGGAAGTCCCCATGACCCCTTTTGACACATTTGAATGCTCAAGTGTGTCTTGATGGGTCCTAGGACCCCTTCGGACACACTTGAGCATTCAAATGTGTCAAAAGGGGTCATGGGGACTCCCTAGGGGTTCTAATATGCCTTATCATGCATTAGGACCCCTAGGAAGTCTCCATGACCCCTTTTGACACATTTGAATGCTCAAGTGTGTCTTAAGGGGTCCTAGGACCCCTTCAGACACACTTGAGCATTCAAATGTGTCAAAAGGGGTCATGTGGACTCCCTAGGGGTCCTAGTATGCCTTATCACACATTAGGACCCCTAGGAAGTCCCCATGACCCCTATGGACAGATTGGAATTCTCAAGTGTGTCTTCAGGGGTCCTAAAACCCCTTCAGACACACTTGAGCATTCAAATGTGTCAAAAGAGGTCATGGGGACTCCCTAGGGGTCCTAGTATGCCTTATCACATGTTAGGACCCCTAGGAAGTCCCCATGACCCCTTTTGACACATTGGAATGCTCAAGTGTGTCTTGAGGGGTCCTAGGACCCCTTCAGACACACTTGAGCATTCAAATGTGTCAAAAGGGGTCATGGGGACTCCCTAGGGGTCCTAGTATGCTTTATCATGTGTTAGGAACCCTAGGAAGTCGCCATGACCCCTATGGACACATTGGAATGCTCAAGTGTGTCCTAAGGGGTCCTACGACCACTTCAGACACACTTGAGCATTCAAATGTGTCAAAAGGGGTCATGGGGACTTCCTAGGAGTCCTAGTATGTTTTATCACATGTTAGGACCCCCAAGAAGTCCCCGTGACCCCTATGGACACATTGGAATGCTCAAGTGTGTCCTAAAGGGTCCTACAACCACTTTAGACACACTTGGGCATTCAAATGTGTCAAAAGGGGTCATGGGGACTTCCTAGAGGTCCTAGTATGCCTTATCAAGGGTTAAGACCCCTAGGAAGTCCCCATGACCCTTTTTGACACATTAGAATTATCAAGTGTGTCTTGAGGGGTGCTAGGACCCCTTTGGACACACTTGAGCATTCAAATGTGTCAAAAGGGGTCATGAGGACTCCCTAGGGGTCCTAGTATGCCTTATCACACATTAGGACCCCTAGGAAGTCCCCATGACCCATTTTGACACATTGGAATGCTCAAGTGTGTCTTAAGGGGTCCTAGGACCCCTTCAGACACACTTGAGCATTAAAATGTGTCAAAAAGGGGTCATGTGGACTCCCTAGGGGTCCTAGTATGCCTTATCATGCATTAGGACCCCTAGGAAGTCCCCATGACCCCTATGGATAGATTGGAATTCTCAAGTGTGTCTTAAGGGGTCCTAAAACCCCTTTAGACACACTTGAGCATTCAAATGTGTCAAAAGGGGTCATGGGGACTTCCTAGGAATCCTAATGCATGATAAGGCATACTAGGACCCCTAGGAAGTCCCCATGACCCCTTTTGACACATTGGAATGCTCAAGTGTTTCTTGAGGGGTCCTAGGACCCCTTCGGACACACTTGAGCATGCAAATGTGTCAAAAGGGGTCATGGGGACTCCCTAGGGGTCCTAGTATGCCTTATCATGCATTAGGACACCTAGAAAGTCCCCATGACCCCTATGGACACATTGGAACACTCAAATGTGTCTAAAGGGGTCCTTTGACCACTTCAGACACACTTGAGCATTCAAATGTGTCAAAAGGGGTTATGGGGACTTCCTTGGAGTCCTAGTACACCTTATCACGTGTTAGGACCCCTAGGAAATCCCTGTGACCCCTATGGACACATTAGAATGCTCAAGTGTGTCCTAAGGGGTCCTACAACCACTTCGGACACACTTGGGCATTCAAATATGTCAAAAGGGGTCATGGGGACTTCGTAGGGGTCCTAGTACACCTTATCAAGTTTTAGGACCCCTAGGAAGTCCCCATGACCCCTATGGACACATTGGAATGCTCAAGTGTGTCCTAAGGGGTCCTAGGATCTCTTAGGACACACTTGAGCATTCCAATGTGTCCACATGGGTCATAGGGAATTCCTAGGGGTCATGGGGACTTCCTAGGGGTCGCGGGGACTTCCTAGGGGTCCTAGTACTAGTTTCTAGGACAGATGATGATATCTACTTATTCAGTATAGTTAGACCACCAAAATTACAAGGGGTCCTAGTACGCCTTATCAAAAACATTATATATATAATATGTATTGTATATATTATATACATTAGTATATATATAATATATTATATATATTATATACATTAGTATATATATAATATACATTTTATATATTATATACCCCATTTTATATGTAAAAGTTCAATTTTTTCATTTGCTCCCACCCTTTTTTCATCTGCCTACAAATATCAGGTACCTGATTGATAATCGGGTACCTAATATGTAATCAGATACCCGATGTTGAACTGGTAATATTTGACCAAAATATTCCCTATGCCCACAAACCAGAGAAGCACGGGATTTCATACTTTTTCATGCGTTGTAGATAAAAAAAAATGTGATTTGGGGCCCATTTTTTTAATTTTTGTCAACTTGTGGTCTCACCATGGGAAGCAATAGTCATCGAAAGGCTAAATGCAAGAGGAAGGTGACAGATGAAGAAATTCAAGCATATAGGGAAAAAGATAAGGAAAATCACTGAAGAAGGAGAGAAGGTATGTTAAACATTAATCAAGGTGACCCCGTAAATGTAGTTGTAAGTCAATAGGATGTTGAACTTGAAAATAATATGGAAATTAATTTTGTGAATAACAATGTATGGAGTGAAGATGAAAATGTAGAGATGGAGAATGAAAATGTAGACTTGGGGAATGAAAATGTTGCACAAAAACCACATTAATGTTACACATCTCCAAATTATATGTGAAATGAAGTCCCTTGCGATAAAGATAATCAATCTTCAAATTTGGAGCTTTCAAGAACACCTAAATGGTTAATTGAAATTGAGGAGAACATTATGAATAATTGGGAAGGAAAGAGGTCACACAGAACCATTAGGTTGTGGGCTTCAAGACTTTATGATCAATTTTTTAGAAACAAGACATTGTTTGAGCAATGTCAAATTTTTGTGCAGTTGTTAAAGATGCAAAAGATGAGACCTATGCTTGTGAAATTGAAGATTTGTGTGAACAAGAAAATGGAGAGAAATGCCATTGTTGTGAAGAATCTTTTCAATGCTCTCAATAGCATTGGGAAGACTAGCAGAGAAAAAGACAAGAGATTTTCTCGGAGGGTTATTACAACCTCCTTAGTAAGTCATCATTTGAGAAAGGCTCATTTGATGAGACAAACTTGTGTTGACTTCAATATAGACCATAAAACTTTGGGTAGAGCACTTTCAAGAAGAGAAAGACTTGATGATCCACTTCAAATTGATACATGGGCTTATGGTGGGAGACTTCCACATTTCGATAAGAAGCTAACAGATGTTGTCAAGGATGAAATTCAATAATTTTGGGATGCTAATTCAAGAGTGTCACCAAATGTGAAGGATGTCTTGAAGTTGAGAGTTGGTAATCAAGACCACACTCCACATCCTAAACATTATGTGGAGGTAAGTCAAACAAAGTTGTATAAATTTTTTTGTGAGACACATCCAACATTAAAAATATCAAAAAGGTCTTTTGAATCCGTGAAGCCATTTTATTGTGTACTCCTTAAGATTCTGAATACATGTTGTTGCAAATATCATGTTAAGTTTTCAATGCATCAAGAATTATTACGGTCCATTTTTTCTACTTTGCATACTAATGAAATGGTAGAGGATTGTGGTGCAAGTGGTCTTCCCAAATCATCAAGAGACTTGCTAGATCAATTTTTATGTCATAGAGATGATGGTTGTTTATTTTATAAAAGAGATTGCTTAAATGCCAAGTGCTCAGAATGTGGTGGCTTGTCCAAGTTTAGAACATGTTTTCATGAGGGTTTGGAACACAATTTTGGAAAG
The DNA here is from genome assembly GCA_027943335.1 of Chamaecyparis obtusa. NCBI lineage: Eukaryota > Viridiplantae > Streptophyta > Pinopsida > Cupressales > Cupressaceae > Chamaecyparis > Chamaecyparis obtusa. The sequence goes on from BSBK01003286.1 coordinate 331,286, forward strand.
ACACTCGTCCAAAAAAAGGTATATGAAATAGTGAAATATACATTGAAGAGTGGAGGTGAAGGCTTTAGATGTGAGTTAGTTGCAAAAGAGTACAATGCTGTTGATTTTATCTTAGATTTCAAGACAAATCTTTTTTACATGTATGCAAGGCATAGTCATAGGTCTCAATGGTTGGATCAACAATTCAGGACATGTAAGGACACTTTCCCCATTGGAGCTATTATATCCATTGTAGACTTTGTGGAGAACTATACATTGCAGCCCCAAAATGAGACTCAAGCTCAATATTACAATTCCATTTAGGTTTCTATATTTGTACACGTCACATATAGACATTCCCCTAATAGCACAAAAGATGAGTGAAATATAATTAGAGAGTACCATTTTTATATGAGCGACGACAGGTCTCACTCTCATGAGTTTGTTCAACATTGTTTCCAGAACTATTTTGACTTCTTGTAGGAAAATGGTATTGCTATGGATAGGCATCTCATTTGGTCGGATAATTGCACCTGTCAATTTAAGAATGCCAGGATGTTTGATTGGTTGTGTATAATGCATGTGGAGAGAGGTGTACCTCATATTTGGAGTTTTTTTGAGTCAGGGCATGGGAAAGGAGAGCATGACAGAGTAGGTGCATGTGTAAATAGAGCTCTAGTTAAGGAGAAATTGAGGATTTCAGCTGCTGTACTTCTTGATGCTCATTCTATTGTTGATTGGTGTACTTTAGCATTGTCACAGGGGGGAAGCTTGATTCTATAGTGCGTAGATTCTTTTGGTTGGTTGAGGAGGAAACTATAGGAGATAGATTGGACTGTCAAACAGTGAAAGACTCTTAAAAAATGCATTCATTCCAAATCTCCAATAGTAGTACATGGACCATTTGGACATGAGAGTTGGCTTGTTTTTGCCTCATGTGTTTTCAGTATGATTGGGATCATTGTGAGTCAAGTGAGTGGGTGGATACATGGGTTCCATAATATCTAACTCCTTTATCTTTGACACTCTCTATAAGAAATGATGACATGGACACTTCAGTTGAGTATGACCATCTTTCAGATCTTCTAAAGCTAGGAGATGTTTTTGCATTGGTTGCACCATAGGGGAATGATGATAGGTCATATTATTGGTTAGCACATTGTGTAGGAGGTAAACAAAAGCTTGTACAACTGATGAAAAATGGTGATGGGTTCACATATCCTACTGGTTTAGTTTTTGTTGGGGGAACATGGTTGTGAACATACATTATTAGAGAGAATGGAATTCCTGCATTTGAAGACTATGAGAAGCACAAAACTATTCTCATGTATTCACACCTTGTTATAGCAACAAATGTCAAGTTGTCAAAGCATCAAGGAAGACCAAAGAAAAAAGAACTTTGGACTATTAGTACTGTTGATCATGAAGCAATATTGGAGACCCTGAAGCAAAGAGATGACCCTTTAGGAACACTTGACTAGGTAATAAGTTAACTTAGTGCATTGTTTTCTAAGTTTGTTAAGCTTAATTTGAATACATTAATTTCACCTTTCTTAGATTGTATTTTGAGTCAATAAACTTAGTTTTGTATGTGGATTGTAACTTGTGCAGGAGCACCTATGAAGACGCCTACGGTCACCATGGATCCAATCAGAGATAGAAGGACAAAAGGATCCTTAATGGTTATTTGAGATTTTTTGAAGTCTATAATGGCAATTTGTAACAATCAATTTGATTTAAAAGTTAAATATCCTAGAAGTCTTGATAAGGACTTATGAACAAAATCATGTATGGGTGGCTAATAGTGCCAAGAAGGGATCTTACATGTCATTTGCATGGTTTGAATTCTTACATGTTTGATTGTTGTTTCTAATGCTTTAAGGATATTATTTTTTATCATTTCAAACAATCTATAAAAGTTAAACCTCAAACATAATAAACTTCACAGTTCAAATTTCACAAGCTTAATCATGATTAGTTTCATAGTTCAAATTTCAAACATACCACTAACAGTCATTGCAACGGAACTGGGTCAAGAAAAGAAGTGTGCATGCTTTCCCATTTGGTTCTTCTCTTATTTCAAAATGAAAACCTAATTGTTTCCACTGCAGACAAGGACATGCTCCCAAGGAATACTTACTCAATCTGTAAAATACAACTGCTTGCAGGCTGCCTAGTGTACCATAATGCATTGTGTGTTTTATGGTATGCAAGTGACATGCTTTATGAGTTTGCACGGGAGAGTAAAAGGGTTAAATTTTTCATTACTGAAAATGGTGTGGACTATAAGTTGGTGGTTAACTTTCATGACATTGTAAATGCCAATGAAAACCCTATTCCACCCATAGAGTCACCGGAATGCTCGTGATCACGCTTGACCCAAGTGACCCCAAGGTGCACTAAGCACGATTGGGCAGTGATCTTCTGGGGCTTGTATCTTGAACCTCGTGAGAGGTATCAAAAAACCATTAGGTACTACAGGATCATGTTTCTAAGGTCTACAATAACCTCTCTTGGTTTTTGGTGATTCGACTTTGTTTGCATTTGGCAAGGTGATCTCAGTCGATGCTAAAACTTGCAGTGAGGGTCAGTTGAAAGTGGCTCAGCAGCGTATCTTTCAAACCATTTGACATTGCATCAAACCATCTACTCCATTGGCTTTGATTGGTTGGGTAAATGCTAGTGACAATCCCGTTCCACCCACGGAGTCACTGGAACACTCGCGACCACACTCGACCCAAGTGACCTAAAGTTGCACTAAGCACGATTGGGTAGCGATCTTCTGGGGATCATATTTTAGACCTTGTGAGAGGTATTGACAAACTGTTAGGTGCTACAAGATCATATTTTTGAGGTCTACAATAACCTCTCTCAATTTTGGGTGATTTGACTTCATTTGCATTTGGCAAGGTGATCTCAGTTGATGCCAAAACTTGCAATGAGGGTCAGTTGAAAGCAGCTTAGCAGCGTATCTTTCAAACCATTTGACCTGGCATCGAAACATCTTCTCCATCAGCTCTAGTTGGCTAGGTAAATGCAAGTGACAACCCTATTCTTCCCATAGAGTCACTGGAATGCTTGCAACCATGCTCGACCCAAGTGACCCCAAGGTGCACTAAGCATGATTAGGAAGTGATCTTCCAGGGCTTGTATCTTGGACCTCATGAGAGGTATTGAAAAACCATTAGGGGATACAGGATCATGTTTCCAAGGTCTACAATAACCTCTCTCATTTTTGGGTGATTCGACTTCATTTGCATTTGGAAAGGCGATCTCAGTCAATGCCAAAACTTGTAGTGAGGTTCAGTTGAAAGTGGCTCAGTAGTGTCTCTTTCAAACCATTTGACATTGCATCAAACTATTTGCTCCATCAGCTCTGGTTGGCTGGTTAAATGCTAGTGAAAACCCCATTCCACCCACAAAGTCACTGGAACGCTTGCGACCACGCTCGACCCAAGTGACCCCAAGGTGAACTAAGCATGATTGGGTAGTGATCTTCCCAGGCTCATATCCTCGACCTTGTGAGAGGTATCTAAAAACCCTTAGGGGCTACACGATCATGTTTCTAAGGTCTACAATAACCTCTCTTGGTTTTGGGTGATCCAACTTCATTTGGATTTGGCAAGGCAATATGAGTCGATGCCAAAACTTGCAGTGAGGGTCAGTTGAAAGCCGCTCAACAACGTATCTTTCAAATCGTTTGACATTGCATCAAACCATCTACTCGATTAGCTTTGATTGGCTAGGTAAACACCAGTGACAACCCTGTTCTTCCCACAGAGTCATTGGAATGCTCGCGACCACGCTCAACCCAAGTGACCCCAAGGTGCACTAAGTATGATTGGGAAATGATCTTTCAGGGCTCGCATCTTGAACCTCATGAGAGGTATCAACAAAATGTCAGGGGCTATGGGATCATGTTTCTAAGGTCTACAATAACCTCTCTTAGTTTTGGGCGATTCAACTTCATTTGCATTTGACAAGATGATCTCAGTCGATGCCAAAACTGGCAGTGAGGGTCAGTTGAAAGCGGCTCAGCAACGTATCTTTCAAACCGTCTAACCTAGCATTGAACCATCTACTCCATCAGCTCTAGTTGGCCAGGTAAATGCTAGTGACAACCTCATTCCACCCATAGAGTCACTAGAATGCTCATGACCACGCTCAACCCAAGTGACCCCAAGGTGCACTAAGCATGATTGGGCAGCGATCTTTCGGGGATCGTATCTCAGACCTCATGAGAGGTATCAAAAAATTGTCAAAAGCTACAGGATTTTTTTTTTGAGGTCTACAATAACCTCTCTGGGTTTTGGGTGATTTGACTTCATTTGCATTTGGCAAGGTGATCTCAGTCGATGCCAAAACTTGCAATGAGGTTCCGTTGAAAGCGGCTCAGCAGCGTATCTTTCAAACCATTTAACATTGCATCAAACCATTTGCTCCATGGGATCTGGTTGGCCAGGTAAATGCTAGTGACAACCCCATTCCACCCACGGAGTCACCAAAATGCTTGCAACCACACTCGACCCAAGTGACCCCAAGGTGCACTAAGCATGATTGGGCAGCGATCTTTCAGGGCTCATATCTTGGACCTCATGAGAGCTATCGACAAACTATCAGGTGCTACATGATTTTATTTTTGAGGTCTACAATAACCTCTCTCAGTTTTGGGTGATTCAACTTCGTTTGTAGTTGGTAAGACGATCTTAGTCGATGCCAAAAATTGCAATGAGGGTCAGTTGAAAGTGGCTCAGTAGTGTATCTTTCAAACAGTCTACTCCATCAGCTCTGGTTGGCCAAGTAAATGATAGTGACAACCTTGTTCCACCCATGGAGTCACCAGAATGCTCACGACCACGCTCGACCCAAATGACCCCAAGGTGCACGAAGCACGATTGGGCAGCAATCTTCCAGGGCTCGTATCTCAGACCTCGTGAGAGGTATTGACAAACCCTCAAGTGCTACAAGATCATTTTTCCAAGGTCTACAATAACCTCTCTTAGTTTTGGTTGATTCAACTTCATTTTCTTTTGGCAAGGCGATCTCAGTCGATGCCAAAACTTGCAGTGAGGGTTAGTTGAAAGTGGCTCAATAGTGTATCTTTCAAACCATTTGACATTGCATCAAACTGTCTACTCCATTGGGTCTAGTTGGCTAGGTAAATGCCACTGACAACCCCATTCTACCCATGGAGTCAATGGAACGCTCACGACCACGCTCGACCCAAGTGAGCCCAAGGTGCACTAAGCATAATTGGGCAGTGATCTTCCGTGGCTCATATCTCAGACCTCATGAGAGGTATTGACAAACCATTAGGTGCTATGGGATTGTGTTTTTGAGTTCTACAATAACCTCTCTCAGTTTTGGGTGATTCGACTTCATTTGCATTTGGCAAGGCAATCTTAGTCGATGCCAAAACTTGTAGTGAGGGTTAGTTGAAAGCGGTTCAGCAGCGTATCTTTCAAACCATCTAACATTGCATTAAACCATCTACTCCATCAACTCCAGTTGGCTAGGTAAATGCTAGTTACAACCCCGTTCCACCCATAGAGTCACTGGAATGCTCGCGTCCACGCTCGACCCAAGTGACCCCAAGGTGCACTAAGCACAATTGGGCAGTGATCTTTCATGGCTCGTATCTTGCACCTCATGAGAGGTATCAACAAACTATCAAGGGCTAAAAGATCATGTTTTTGGGGTCTACAATAACCTCTCTCAGTTTTGGGCAATTCAACTTCATTTGCATTTGGCATGATGATCTCAATCAATGCCTAAATTTGCAATGAGGGTCAGTTGGAAGCAACTCAACAACGTATCTTTCAAACCGTCTGACCTGGCATCAAGCCATCTACTCCATCAGCTCCAGCTAGTTGGGTAAACCCCAGTGACAACCTTGGTCCACCCATGAAGTCATCAGAATGCTCACGACCACGCTTGACCCAACTGACCCCAAGGTGCACTAAGCATTATTGTGCAGTGATCTTTTGGGGCTCATATCTTGGACCTTGTGAGAGGTATCAAAAAACCATTAGGTGCTACAAGATCAAGTTTCCAAGGTCTACAATAACCTCTCTTGGTTTTGGGCGATTCAACTTTGTTTGCATTTGGCAAGGCGATCTCAGTTGATGCCAAAACTTGTAGTGAGGGTTAGTTGAAAGCGACTCAGCAGTGTATCTTTCAAACCATCTGACATTGCATCAAAATGTTTGCTCCATCAGCTCCAGTTGGCTAGGTAAATTCCACTGACAACCCCTTTCCACCCATGGAGTCATCGAAATGCTTGCGACCACGCTCGACCCAAGTGACCCCAAGGTGCACTAAGCACGATTGGGCAGTGATCTTTAGTGGATCATATCTTGGACCTCGTGAGAGGTATCGACAAACCCAAATATGATGAGTTATATACATAGTATTGAAACAATGTAGTACTAAGTGGATCAAGTGAGTATATATAATGGTATGAAACATAAGAACATAGGAAATCTATAGAAGTTAAACCTCAAACATAATAAGCTCCTTGAATAGGGTATTCCAGAGTAAAGAAAGACAAATGTAACTTCAACAAGATATAATTTAAATAATAATGATAATTATAGTCAAGATATAACTTCACTATTCAATTCCATAAACATGAATAATAAATATGTATACAAAAGATGATGCAAATATAAAATAAAAATGAACATGTTCTATATATACAAAGTATCAAATGTATCAAAAGTATCTCCATATACAAATATGGCACATGCCATTTCAAAATGTTTACAAAATCAATGTTTTAAGGTGTACAATGTGGCATATATGCCATCTCAAAATGTTCCAAGTGGCATCTCTAAATGACCACAAAACTAAAACTACATCCTATGCCATAGGGGGATCATCAAAATGTAGCATCTTTGAAGAAGTGTTGGGCACTGATTGATCCTGCATAAAAAATGAGTTCAAACCCAAGTTAGATTGCTTACTTTATATGATTTGTACACACACACACACACACACATATATAATTCATAATTCAAACACTAATTTAATTAAAATTATAATTGAATACAAATATATGTACTTGGCCTCTTGGTCGCCTACCACGATCAAGTGTCCTAGCATAAGTCATGGGTAACGAAGGGACCATGCCAACAATACCAACTCTGACCTATAAATATATATTTGTAATAATGATATTAGTAGAGTGGTGCAACATAGAGTAATAAATCTACAAAATAGGATGATAGCATAATAAAATTTCAAATTGATTGAACTAAAATTAATACTTACATCTGGTGATCCCTCCTCTGGAATAGTGGGTTGGGTCAACAAAGATATGAAATATTCTCATGGGCCCTCCCTCACACTCAGAGTAACCTAAGAGAGTAAAAAGATTGTCAATTATATATCAAAGTACTTCATCATAATAACCCTAGTTACAAAATACAAATAACAATATGTAGAAGTCTACGTATAATCGGGCTATCACTCTGAATCGAGATGCCTATAACCCTACGCTCCCAAACCGGTGATGAGACGTCATCAATAGCCACACCCTATACAATAAAGTGCAAGTAAAATATTTATTACTACACACAAGTGGCATACATATGCATGCATAATTAATCTTAAATAATTAATTACCTTTCCTTTGTCGACACCTGATGAAGGAACCCCCTTGTGCCCCCCACTGACATCGGCTATAGCCTGCAAGAGTACAATAAGATGACAATATAATAGTAAATGTATGAATTTTATTGCTCTAATTGATAGAGATTTAAGCATGTACACCAAATGATATAAAAAAAACTAATGGGTACATAATTTATAATATACCATATAGTCATCAAGGCCAAATGAAATTGCTGAAAGTGTGGACTCATCCATGTGTCTCACCTCCTCCTGTGTCATCGACTGAACATAAATAGAAAATATATATATACATAAGTGCATGCAATCATTAAAACTAATCTAAATAAATAAATTATTTTTAAATTAAATAAGTCATGTGACAAATTTATTTATAATGTTTACTCTTACCGTATCAACAGGAGTCCATGGCTCTACGTACACCTCCTGAGCACTCTCATGAGATGTAGATGCTCCATGAGGTGTTGCAACCTCTGCAACTGCGTCTCCTATATCCTCTCATCAATAATATACTTATATGTATCAACATCAGTAAGCGGTCTGAGGCACATATTCTTGCATATAATGCAAATATGGGGCTCGCATACATGTGAAATCTGACGAGATGTTGATGTGCCAACATCATCCACACCAGGAGGCAACACTGACCTAGTCTGCGTGATCAACTGATCACTCAGCAAATGAATGGCCCTAATAGTTTTTGAGGTAGCCTCTTTAATGATATCAGGATGCCACACTCGAGGAGGGGGTGTGACATTAGTGGGGGGGACAAAGGTAGTGGCCTTTTTGCACTGGGCAAATGGCCTAGTCTGAGGAGCTTCTTTGCCTATGCCCATGTTGGGCCTCATACTCCAATAATCAACATGGTGACCAAGCACAAACTCAAAATACAATTTTTTTATGAAATAAAATGGGACCTCCAAATTTCTATGGGGTGGTTTATCAAAAACCATCCACTAACGATCCCAAAAGTGTGTGCGCATTGCTTTATTTGTGCACCATTTTATTGATAATTTGGGCTTTTTGGGGTCAACTTGTATTCCAATTTTAGGATTGACAAAAAGGGCAGCTATATCTTCCTTATATTAAGGGCCTCAATCCCATCATGGTCAAGCCCATCATCAAATTGGGCATACATATAATCACGCTAATGAAGAGCAGCATTATGTTGCTGCGTGTGTCAATATTTTCAACAATTGTATTTAGTGTGGCAAGCATGGGACCTAATGTAGGTATATTTTGATATGTGTTTTGGAAACCTCGTATTGTGTTCAAATTATCTTGTATCAAATCTTCTAAAGATCTAGGGTTTAGACACGGGGGATTGTTTTCGGGATCGTTATTTGGTGCGGGAGGGTTATTTTCTTCATTGTTGTCAGCCATGCCTGATTAAATAAAAAACAAATCTAAATTTCAATCTAATTTCATATATTATTACAAATATAAATACAAAACCCTATTTCAACAAAAAAAACTACATTTAGCATGAAAATGAAATAAAATTATCAAAATATACAAATAATTTACTTATCAAATATGCTGGGGAGTTGAATTTGTTGTTGCTAAAATCAGATACCCAAAAATATATCGCGTATATGATATTTCAAGCCATTTTCCCAAGCAAAAATGTGAAAAGAAATGAGGAAAAGAGCTCGTGAGTTTCAAATTTATGCCATAGGTATCGAGTACCTGATAACATATCGGGTACCCGATTAGGCCTGTACTTTGGTGGTAGGTTTACCCAGGTGTACTAATACCCAGACCTACTAAAAAGTCAACAAGCATTTTCATGCACTTTTGGACGAGTGAAAAGTGAATATTTTTGACATCACCACTTTTTGGCCCCTCATGATCTTGCACATACCCTACTATTTCATTGGATGGTGGCTCTCTATAGGATGTTCTTTTGGTTCCTACCATTTCTACGAACCTCCTATATGTCTATCAGATTTTCCATTATGGTTCTGGTAAGACAGTTTAGTTCTCACCACATGATGTCGTTATTCGAGACCTCCATGATCTTGATTTGGTTTTTTCTACTAGGAGTGTTGATTTAGAGTCTCACTTATACATGTTTGATGGCTTTGAGAGCTTTGATTATATAGGTGTTTCTCTTGTTTCTCATGCAAACACAGTGAGCAAGGTTTGGCATGAGTGTTTTGGCCATGTCAACTACATATATCTACAATAGATGAGTACACATGAGTTAGTGATTGGGCTTCCTCAGATCTCTTGCATTGATGGTGTTTGTCGAGGTTGTGCACTTGGAAAACATCATAGAGATTATTTTCTGACAGGTAGATCCTCACATTTTAAGGCACTATTGGAGTTGATACATAGTGATCTCATGTCATTTCCCACTCCTTATTTTTCTAGTGCTTGTTATGTTCTCACCTTTATTGATGACTTCTCTAGATGTACATGGGTGTACTTCTTGAAGTAAAAATTTGATGTCTTTGATTCATTTTGAGTCTTTAAGACATTTGTGGAGAAGAAGTCTAGTCTTTTTGTTAAGAGGATATACATTGACAATGGGGGGAATATGTGAATTAGTCTTTTCAGGATTTTTGCACCGAGAAGGGTATATTGCATCAGCTGACAGTTCCCCATACTCCTTAGCAGAATGGAGTTGCTAAGAGAAATAACAAAACATTCTGGGTGATGGCCAATTGTATGATACAGTCATGAAATATGAAGCTTTCTTTTTGGGAAGAGGTAGTGAATTGTACCAACTACATTCAGAATTAGATGCCTCATAAGGCATTATGAAATTTGACTCCTAAGGAAGCTTGGTCCCATATAAAGCCTAATTTTTCTACATTTTGAGTGTTTGGTAGTGAGGCTTGGGAATTTAATCCAGATGCTCAGAGAAAATCCATGGAGAGGAAGAGATGATCACTCATATTTGTTGGCTACAATGAGGATATGAAGGCGTATAGGTTGTTTGATCTTGATTCCAAAGAGGTCTTGTTTCGATGAGATGTCTATTTTGATGAGCCCTATCCTCAGATGGAGACTCCATCATGAGCTTCTCCCTCATTTCCTAGTACTTCCTCTTCTCCTCTTCAGGATTCTATATCCTCTAAGGATGATTTAGATGATGATCCACCTTCCCCTCCTCCACTAGATATTTCACGAGTGCCCAAGTGGCCTTGTGATACTGTCAGTACTGCTAGTTCTTTGGCAAGATATCCTTCAGATATGCATCGTACTCATGCTCAATGATGTGGTACTCATCTTTTGAGTCATGCTATTTTAGATGATCCTCAAAAGTTTTTAGAGGTGATAGGATATCCTGAGTGGGATAGGGCTATGGATGAGGAGTACTCTTATTTGATGAAGAATCACACTTGGGATCTTTGTACTATTCTAAAAGGAAGAAATCTGGTTTGGTGCAAGTGAGTGTACCATACCAAGTATGTTGTAGATGGATCTATTGATCAGTATACATAATGTCTTGTTGCAAAGGGATTTTCACAGGTGGATGGTATTGATTACTCCAAGACCTTTTCTCCTATCTCCAAGATGAATTCTATTCGCTTGGTAATTTCTCTAGCAGCTTTACATGGTTAGAAAGTGTATCAGATGGATGTGAAGCGTGTGTTATTGCATGGGGATCTACATGAGGAGATCTATATGGAGCAACCTCAGGGTTTTGTGTAGGACCCTTCTCTTGTGTGTAGACTTTGAAGGTCATTATATGGTCTCAAATAAGCCCCTTGGGATTGGTATGAGAAGGAGTCTTTCTTGGTAGCCTCACAATTCACTCGGTGTCATTCCAATCCTACAATGTACATTTAGTGTCATGGGGCTGATCTTGTGATACTTGTGCTGTATGTTGATGATCTATCATCACACGTAGCTCATCTTCTATAATACCAAGTGTTCATAGAGCATTTATGGAGTAGTTTGAGATGACAAATCTTGGACTTCTACACTACTTTTTGGGCCTATAGGTTATTCATCCTTCAGATGGGATTTCCATACACCAGTAGAAGTATTCTCTTGACATGCTTCAGAGATTCAACATGCTTGATTGCAAGCCTGCTGCCACACCTTTCCAGTCCGGTGTTCTTTTGTCTACCACTTTCTGTACTCCTTTAGTGGAATCCACCTTATACAAGAAGCATGTGTGTAGTTTGTTGTACCTACCACACACTCATCTTGACATTTCCTTTGTGGTTGGCATTGTCTCTCGATTCTCCCATGATCCTCATGAGAGTCATTGTAAAGATGCCAAATGTATTTTGAGGTACATTTGAGGAACTACTTCATATGACATTCACTATACATCCAGAGCTCCGCACATTGTTGGTTTCATAGATGCTGATTGGGGTGGTGATACAGATGGTTAGAAGTCTACTTATGGCTTTGTTTTTTGTCTTGGTTTTGGTCCTATCACATGGTCTTGCAAGAAGAATATTGTTGTTTCATTATCATCTATAGAGGTAGAGTATCAAGAAATTATGATGGCTAGTTAGGAGGTTTTATGGCTCCGATAATTGATGACAAAGTTTGGGTTTCCTCCTGATAGTCCCACTCTTTTTTGGTGTGACAATCAGAGTGCCATTCATATTTCTTGCAACCTAGTTGAACATCAGTGGACCAAGCATATTGTGAATCATACGCATTTCATCAGGAAACTGATTCAGGATGGTTCTCTCAGCTTGGAGTATGTTCCCACTTTGAGGCAGGTTGCTGACATCTTCACTAATCCTTTTTCATCCCCGCAATATCTTTAGCTATGTTCTATGATTGGGGTGAAGGAAGTTGTTCTTGGGGGGTCTCAGTGATGCTTACCTTCCTTTCTTTTTCTCTTCTTTTCGCATCTTTCTATCTCTTTTTGGAGGAGGGTTTTTCCCATGTGGTTTTCCCTATTTCTTTGTTTCATAGAGATTTGGTTTTGATTGGGTACCTCATCAAGCCATGTTGCCGGAACCCAAATTTGCATTCAACATTATAGTTCCTTTGCTTATTTCTTGCATTATTTTTAGCTGCATTGCTTCACATCTTAAGGGGGGGTGTTAGAGTAAACAATTAATTTACTTACATTGATTAAATTATCTTTACTATATCTCTCTCTCTCTCTCAACAATTAAAATTGATATGATGAATGCACCAAATCAAAATGATCAACATACACCAATTCAAATGCATGAGATGAATCTACCTAATGAATGCGATGAACATAGACCATTTGAAAATGTTGTAATGAATGCACATGTTAATGAAATTGAAGAAGATTTACCATTTGAATTTGATGTGATTAATGCACATAATGCACCAATCTTAACACCTCCTAGAATAATTGTAGAAAACCAAAGTTTCTAATAGACATTGATGAAAATATTTTGAGGCCAATGTGTGATAAAATTTCTGAGAGAACTTGTAGAAGAATGGTTATAAGAATTTGGAATAACTATTTTGAAAACTTAAATCAAAGTGGAAGATGCCAATTACCTTTTGAAACGATTAAAAATCTGAAATTTAGAGCTCGACAATGAAAATTTTGGGGTTAAGAACATTTGAAAATAATATGAAAGAACTATTGTGAGAAATATTTTTGATGCATACCAATCCATTGGTTCGAAATCGCACTCTAAAGATGCTAATGTTACTCGTCGTGTCATCACATCAACCATAATGGGAAAAGAAATGAAAAATATAATTTAATAAGTAAAAAAAGAAAGTCATTAAGGATAAGTAGAACCACATTACACCATTCTCTAGATAGGTGAGATAAAATTGAGGATCCTAACAATAATTATCTTTGGGAATTCTTGGGTAGACTCCTACGCAAGGACAAGGTTGTTGTTGACACACTAAGAACATTAATTGAGAAATATTGGCATGAAACCACAAGGGTTTCACCTAGCCAAAGAGATTTTATTAGAAGGTGAATTGGAATTAGAAATCATGAGCCACATCCAAAACACTATTTAGATATGACACAAACACAATTTTATGAAAGGTTTCTTCAAAGATTTCCTCAAATTAAAATTAGTCAGATATTTTTTGAGATGAAAAAACCATTTTATGTTAAGATTAATCACTCATGTACTACATGTTGTTGTAGGGTTCATGTTGAATTTTCCATGCATTATGAGATTTATCGCTATATATGTGGTACTTTTTACGCTAACAATGTTTTACAAGAATTTGGTTTACAAGCACCTCCTAAGTCATCGAGAGACTTCATTTCAAGTGTAATCTGTAAACGAGATGATGGTTACATTTATTATAAGATGATGTGTTTGAAAGGATTTTGTCCTACATGTGGTGGTTTGCAAAAGTTGCATAGATTCTTACATCTCGATAACACACACAAAATTGGGCAGGAACTAGTTTCTTTTAGAATATACAAGTCAATCACATATGGTGTTAAAGATGGAAAATAATTAAAGAGGTGTGAGTTAGTGAAAAGGGATATATGCGTAGCTGATTTTATGAAGATGTTTCAAGAAAAACTAGTTTATGAGTACATAGGTCACACACATAGAGCTAGGTGGTTAGATGAGCAATTTGAGTTGTGTAAGGACATTTTCCCTCTCGGTACTATTATCTTTGTCATTGATTTTGTAGAGACTTATACACTAAAACCTCAAAATAAAGTACAACCTATGTATTACCACTCTACACAAGTTATAAGAGAGTATCAATTCTATATCAACAATGATCATACACATTCCTTAGAGTTTGTGCAAGGATACTTTAAATTTTTCTATCACAGTTTAAGGGAAAGAGGTATAAGTGTGTGTAGAGAAAACCTAACCTATTCAAAATAGGTGTAGACATTCAAACATTAGTTAATAAAAGTCTAACATCATATTCCTAAACATATAGAGAAAACTATTTTCAAGGACATTTAGATAGAACCGAAACGAGAGCACCCTATCACCATTTGATTTGTTCTTGATTTAGGGATGTGGGTGTGCTCTCAAAACACTTGGAGAAATTCCCTAATATAGATTAGGAAAGAATAGCATGGATTAGGGACCATAAGAACTCCATAGTGGCACAAAATCAAGTATAGTTCACCTGATTTTCCCCTAAGGCCTTAAGGATCCTAATGAAGATGAAATGCAAACTAGGCTACAAATGATTAATCTAGAGTTGATTTTAATCGAAATGAAACATGATATGATGCTGAAAATGATTAGAAAAGCTTAAAAAAGAACTAGATTCAATCCATTAAGCTATTCTAAGATGATCTATAAAAGCATAAAATCTAAGATCTATTCTAAGATCTAGGAGTAATCTAGCATTATAACACTACTATGAAAAGGTTATGTGAACTGGTAAATTTCTCTAAGTGAGGGTAATTATAGGATTTGAGGAAGGGCTTGGGTTAGGTAGTGGAGTTAGGGTCAAAGTCAGAGTTTGGGGTATAGTTAGGGGTAAGGTTAGATGGATAAGGGTTAAGGTTGCTCACACATGTGTGAGCAACACTAGGGAAGTGTTCATAGGGAACCAAGTGGAAAGAAGAGTCATAGTCCTCATTTATGAGCTTGTAAGAGCCTTAAAGAGTGTGTAAGAGGCCATTAATGAGTCTTTAAGGCTCATTAATGAGGGAGATTGACCAAAAGTCAAAGAAGACTGGTTTAGGCTAAGAAATGTAGGAATCACCTCCTAAGTTAGTTTAGGAAGGGTTTAGGAAAGTTTCAGAAACTCTAGGAAAGTCTAGAAGATTCTAGGGTTTTGAGGGATTAAATAAATATAAAATTTATTTAAGGAATGTGACATTTATTAAATAATGATTCAACAAATGAGGGAAAATTACTCAAATTTGATTTAAGTGGTTTGGGGAGGGATTCTTTAATTAAATGTGTCTAATTAAAATAGGAGGAATTAATGGCCTAAAAATAAATAAATAAAATAAATAAATAATTAATAAACAAATGATGATGTCATCAGGGGTTTTACAAAATAAAATATTTTTATTTTGGAAAAGGCTTTTTAGGTGTCTACATTTTGCCCCTCTTTGATGCAATGCTGCAAGTGGCGTGGCGTCAAAGACAAGAAAATAAGATACCCTAGGCTGGAATAGAGGATAAGGGGTTGTGCCCCCTCAAGAATGTAACACAAAGAGGAAACATTGTAGAATTTTCTTGAAAAGAACACAAAAAGGAAGGGAAAGGGAAAAAGATGAAAGAAGAAGGGAGAATAAAAAACCAAAATTCCAAGAGAAAAGAAGGATGAATGCAATATGAAGCAAAATGCAGGATGTAGGATGTAGCTATATGAAAGATGCAAGATGCAAGATGCAAGATTAATCTATATGATGTAGGATAGGGGATTTGGGGAGATCCAAGTGTAAATGTGGAGAGAACAATGTAGTTTGACATAGAAACATTAGAGACCTGCCAAGGTTACTAGGAACACAAGGTCTTGTTACCTGTGTTGCATAGGACTGACGTGAAAAAAGACACGCAAGGTTGCCCCAACATCATGCATGAACCCAAGATGAAGCATGGTAGAAATGATACTAGAGAAACCATAAATAAATGACATTTCCCAAGTGAATCATGTAACCTAGAAGATCACATGGGAATTGTGCAAGGGTCATGTCCGACTGACTCACAGGCAGAAAAAAAAGATCAAAAAGACCTTGTCGCAGATTGGCCTCATTCATAGTGCACCATGATATAAAGGATCGCGGAAAATTTGAGGAGAGAAACAACAAGAAGCCATAAAAGATTAAAAATATCCAAAGGACAAAATCCAATACCAAAATGATAACTCCAAATGACATCCCTTTCCAAGGAGAGAGATTGATGTGATTAATGGTGAAAATATTTGGTCTGAATGTGTGGAAGGATACATCGACACAGACTTGGGTTGATTGGGGGAAGATTAGGTCAGACAGGAGGAAGGATACATCCTCAAGGACCTATTGATTAATGAGGAGAATGTGTGTTGTTCACTAGCAAGTGATGAATTAAAGAATAATCATTGTGATCAAGGATAGTCGACAAAAGATGTTGTAAAAGTACAAGGATGGATGGGACAAGCTATCTGATCAAATGTTGTTGTAGGATAGATGAGGATATGTAAAACAAAATGCGATGATATGTACAATAGATGGGAAGATATTTACAATGAATATGTATAGAAGCTTAGGGATTTGGAACAGGAAGATCTCTCTAGATAGGATGTATATAGGAAGGATTGTGCTATACAAGATATATACATGAAGCTCAGGATTGGGGATAGGATCTTAGTGCTGCATTGGATAGGCTTGATCATATAACACCTTGGGATGAAGGGCTGGTGGTGGGGATGGGGATTGGATAAAGAGGAATGGGATTTGGGATGGGGGGATGGGAGTTTGATAGATAATGACTCAGTCCACTGTGTATGGCTCCTATTTCCAAGTTTTCACCAACATACTTATCCAAGGCGCTTGAATTGCCAAGTTTTCACCATTGGATGATTATTTTTCTTTGCTTTTTTACTTTTTTTGTATTTTCCAATTTTTATGGATTTTCTAAATATGGAGGATCTGGTTCAGGTATAGAACCTCTTCAGATGTATGATTTTGATAGGATCATTTAAGGGGTCACCTTCTGGTGTTGATAACTAATAGGCTCCAAAGCCAAAGCATGCTGTGACAACATAGAGGCCCAACCAAGTAGGTTCAAACTTTCCCTTTTTCTCTCAGTGTGCTTGCACTTTCTGATTTTCCTTTAGGACCATGTCACCCACTTGGAAATGTCTTGGATGGACCTTCTTGTTATAAGTCCTTTTGATTCAATTCTAGTATGCAACCAGGTGACCATATGCTTGTTGTCTCTTGTCATCTAATAGGTCTAGCTATGTGAGATGTGCCACACGGTAGTCTTCATTAGTGGTATAGTTCTTCATGGAGACACACAATGATGGGAGCTTGACCTCAATGGGTAGAATGGATTCGACACCATATACAAGGGAATATGGGGTGGTGCTTGTGGGAGTGTGTTAAGAAGTACAGTAGTCCCAAATGGTGGGATTTATTTGGAGGTGCTAGTCACGACTAGAATCATTGAAAACCTTCTTGAGGATTTTTAAGATAGTTTTATTGGTTGCCTTAACTTGGCCATTTCCTTGGGGGAAGTATGGACTGGAGAAATGATGGTGGATGTGGAGTCTAGTACACAAATCATCCACATGCTAGTTTTTAAAAGGTTTGTCATTTTTTGTGAAGATGGTAGATGGTATGCCGAAGTGACAAATGATGTGGTATAAGATGAACTTGGATATTTGGATGCCAGTAGTGAGGGTGAGTAGAATTTCTTCAACCTAATTTGTGAAGTACTCTATGGCTGTTATGATATACTTATGTCTATCTGAGGAAAGGGGAGTGATTAACCCAACAAGGTTGAAGGCCCAACATAAAAATGGCCAAGGTCGTGCAATAGGCTGCAAGTCTTGTTCAAGTGCAAGAATTGGATTTGCATGCTACTGACATGGTAGAAATTTACTAACAAATTCACAAGCGTCATGTTCCATTATAGGTTAATAGTACTTGAATTGAAGTAATTTATTTGCTAAAACCATGCCACTCATGTGGGCACCGCAAATTCCATCATGGACCTCTTGTACAGCCAGGATGACTTCGTTTGAATCTAAACACCTAGAGAGGATGTTATGATATCCTCGATGATAAAGGGTGTTGGCTACAAGAGTGTAACATGAATATCTTCAAATTAGGTTTTGGCATTGGGTTTTGGTGAGATGGGGAGATATGATACCATTTTTTAGATATGCATAGATGTCTTGGTACCATGGGGACTGAGGACCAACCAAGACACACACCATTTCTAAATCGACATTCTCATAAGTAGGCATGTGTAGTTGCTCAACTAAGAATTCATCTGGTGATGCGTCATGAGGGATTTCCAATAAGGATCCAATGGTCGCCATTGCGTCAGCCACTTTGTTCTAAAGCCTTGGTATCTACATGAACTATAGATTTAGGAAATGCTCTTTTAGTCTGTCCACCAGTTCTTTGTAGGGTAGCATCTTGTCATCCTTTGTCTGAAATTCATCTAGGACCTCCTTGATAATTAGCTGTGAATCTCCAAACACTTGCAATTCTATTATATTCCATTGGATGGTGGTTTTGAGGCCTAAGATGAGTGTCTCATATTCTACAATGTTATTAGTACATGGGAATCCTAATTTGAATGATTTTGGAATATAGTCACCTTGAGGTGTGATGAATAGGATTCCTACCCCTAATCCATGCGACATATAGGAGCCATCAAAGTATAGATTCCATATGGGCTATTCTTCGATCATACATAGATGCTCATCAGGGAATTCCTTGATTAGTGGATATGCATCCACTAGAGGTGATTCTACTAGTTTATTGGTAATTACTTTCCCTTTGATTGCTTTCCGATCTATGTACTGGATATCAAACTTGTTGAGTAGCATGACTCATTTTTCCATACATCCTGTGAGAGTTGTCCTAGATAGTAGATACTTGAGTGGGTCCACCTTTGAGATTAGCTTGATTATGTGTCTGAGCATGTAATGTCTAAGATTTTGAGTGGTGAAGACCACTGCAAGGCATGATTTCTCTATTGGTGAATAATTGAGCTCATAGCGAACTAGAGTTTGACTGATATAATAAATGGATCTCTCTTTATTGTCATCATAATGCTGTGCTAAGAGTGCCCCTAGTGCTATAGTGGTCACTAAGATGTAGAGTATGAGAGGGCATCTTGAAATTGGTAGTACAAGGATGAGAGAGTTGGCTAGATACTCTTTTAGCCTTTCAAAGCTTCTATGACATATAGGATCCCATTTGAAGCTTTTATCCTTACAAAGCAGATGTGTGAAAGGTTGACATTTGTCTACCAGTTGTGATATAAATCGACACACTGATTGAAGATTTCCTTGTAGGCTCCTGAGCTACTTGAGCATTCTAGGAGGATGCATTTCTGTAATGGCTTTGACCTTTTTGGGATCAATCTCTATGCCGCGCCATGATACTATGAAGCCTAGAAGCTTTCTAGATGTTACACCAAAGACACACTTCATTGGATTTAGCTTTAAGATATAATGATAGAGATGATCGAACACACTTTCAAGGATGTCCAGGTGTTTGCATCATGTCTTATATTTTGCAAGAATATCACCCACATAGTCTTCCAAGATCTTGTGTATCATGTCATGAAATATGGCTATCATTGCTCATTGATAAGTGGCTCCTACATTTTTAGCCCGAATGGCATCATGTTGTAGCAGAAGGTACCCCACGGTGTGGTGAATGCTATTTTGTGCTAATCTTCTTCTACTATTTGGATCTGATTGTATCCTAAGAAGCCATCCATGAGTGAGAACATCTCATGGCCCGTTGTAAGATCTACTATCATGTCTATGTTAGGTAGCAAGAAATCATCCACATGACATGCTTTATTTAGGTCCCTGAAGTTAGTATATATTCTAATTTCTCTGGAAGGCTTAGTGACAGGCACCATGTTGGAGATCCACTCTAAATAATCTATAGCTCTAATGATCTTAGTGCTGAGGAGATTTTCCAGTTCTATTTTTACCAATAGGGCTACCTTAGGATGCATCTTGCGTAGCTTCTGCTTTACTGGCTTGACATTGGGATCCACTACAAGATTGTGCACAACAAGATTTAGTTCAAGCCCATGCATATGTGCATACGACCATGAAAAGATGGTGGTGGATTCATGGAGAAGTGTAATTTGAACCATTTCTTCACCCTCAATTAAGGATGCTGCAATGTAGGTGATTCTCAGGAATTCTTCTATGCCCAAGTTAACTAGCTTGGTTTTCTCAATGATGATAGAC
The DNA here is from genome assembly GCA_027943335.1 of Chamaecyparis obtusa. NCBI lineage: Eukaryota > Viridiplantae > Streptophyta > Pinopsida > Cupressales > Cupressaceae > Chamaecyparis > Chamaecyparis obtusa. The sequence goes on from BSBK01003286.1 coordinate 351,704, forward strand.
AACTGCTTGGGTCTGTAATCATGGATGGGAGGAAGAGGTAAGTCTCTATCTTCTAGTGCCTTAGAGAGATTTTCACCAGAAGATATGCCCTTTATTTTCTCTTTTTTAGAACAAGAATGTGCCCCAAAGGGGTTTTCACATAAGGACTCATTCTTTTCTATTTCTTTTTCAATTTTGCGATTAGAGCTTGCCTCTTCCCTGAAATATCCTTTAGGGTCGAGCTTGCAGACATGAACTGATTCTTGATGTTGATCTTCTTGTTGGCTTGATGTTCCCATGAACCTTAGGAGCTCTTGTGTGCATTAGAACTCATCAATATGTGTAACGCTTGGTTGATTCCAGTCTATGAGTTTGGGGTAGATGAGGGGAAGGTCTATGATGTTAATGGCAAGTTGATGGAGGACAAAAGTGTCCAAGAGGATATCATCATCAAAGATGTCATCATATGATTTCTTTCCTTCCTCTTTAGGGATGTCTTCAATCTCTACAAGGTCATCCTAGCTATTCAAGAAGGGAACGTGGGTCAAGTTAGTGCCCCCAGTCATAGTATTGGGTTCTTTTGTATGCAGGCGAGGGGTATTAAATCCAAGACCTTGATACTTTGGATTCTTTGAGGCTTCAATTGGATCTTTGCTTCCACCTTCTTGTGGTCCTAGACCACTGCCTTGGTATTTCCATTATTTTATGGCATACTTGTTTGATTGTGGATATTTGTCTTTGAAGTAGCCAAGAAGTTCAGTTTTAGGTGGTGGGGGATCTCTGTACAACCACCAATTGATGTCAAGGTCCATCTCAAGGCTATCTATATTTCCATGGGAAACAAAAGTCATTGGTCCTAATTTCTTGATCTCATGCTCAACTTGAGTAGGATTTCCTTGGTGACTCGGGTGCCCTTGTATATGTGGATCAAGAGGTAGGGCCCCTACTGCAAATGTATCAGTTAAGTTGTACTCACCACAACCCTAGTTATTGATCTTGATAGAAGAGAGAGTGGAGGTGAGGATTGTTTCTAGATTGCTATGGGATTGGGAAGAGCTAGTGATAGAAGTTCCAATTTTAGTTCTAGGACAATGGGTGGAATGAGGGAATGATGCTTCCAATGCACGATAGTATGCAAAGGATTGGGGGTCTGCATGAATGGTGACCTTAGTGCCTTGATGTAGGAATTTGATGCATTGATGATACATAGATGGTACGACTTTGATGGAATGGATCCATGGTCAGCCGAGGAGGATGTTAAATGGTAAATCAAGATCAACAATGTGGCAGATAGTGTTTTGAGTTGTAGGGCCTAGCTTGATAGGAAAAATAATGGTAGCTTTAGAGGTACACTCCAAGTTATCACATGCCTTGATAGTGATGACCTCATGTGTTTTATCATCCTCTATGAACCCTATTTGCTGAATGAAATTTAAAGTGCACAAGTTTAGGGCCGAGCCATTATCTATCATGACCCTTTTTATGGCAAAGTGTTGGATCATGATGGTGATGTGGAAGGGGAGATTTTGGTCTTGCTCAACAGCTGGTATATCTGATGGTTTGAAGGAGAGAGAAAAGGACATTGATAAATGTCCCACAAGATTCTCAAACTAGATGGTATTTATGTCTGTGGTGACATGTCCTTCTTGGAGGGTTCTGTTGAGGATATCTTGATGGATGGGTGAAGTGTAGAGAAGGTTGAGGATGAAGATTTGGGAAGGTGTTTTCCCAAGATGTTCTATAAGGTTGTATTGTGCATTTTTTTCTGGCCTTAGATTGGCACTGACGATAAATATTCGGCCTTTGTGGGTAGTAACAACACACTGACTATCTTCTCCTTTGATGTGGATGACATTGACTGTGGGCTTGACTTGGGTTATACATCCAATGAATTTGTCATAGTTGATATGAGAAGTAGTATAGTCTTTATGGTTAGTATGGTATCCTTGCTTTCCTTTGCCTTGGTTATGGGGTGGAGGATTGGCATTAGCCTGGTTCTTCCTAGCATTGCATTGTAGAAACATGTTCTGATAAATCTGCAGATTGGTATTAGGAGAAGCTTGGGCTGGTGTGTCCACTTGGATCTCTTTCCTATCAATGAGATCTTGGATGTAATGCTTTAGCTTCATGCACCTTAGGGTAGTGTGTCCTTTGACATGATGATAATCACAATACTCATGATCTTTGTACTAGTTAGGTTTGAGAGTCACATCATTAAATTGTTGAGTTGGTGGGAAAGTGATTAGATTGGCCTTGGCTATTTGATGAAAGATTACATGTAGAGATTCACCAAGAGGTGTGAAGATTCTATTTTGGTGAGTTTGGGCTCGAGTCTTGTTTGGATTGAGAGTTGTTGATATGGCATTAGTCTGATAGGTTGGATTCAGATGCTGGTTTTGAGAATGCTTCATGGGTTGCGCATTGATTGGCACTTGATACGGTTGTGGAAGTTTCTGATTGTTAGGTTCTTGTTTCTGTTGGTATCAAAGAGTTGGTGTAGGACCGGCCACAACAATTTGGAGATGCTCGGTGTTAGTGGCTTCATCGGTAACAACATTCTTGTTTCGATTCTAGTAACAGGGCTTGTAATTATTGGGCTTGCTATGGGAATCATCCTTGTAATGTTGGATTGTGCCTTCATCTAGGAGACATTTTTCAATGTCTATCCCCTTTCTTTTGATATCTTGGTAAGTTTGGATGCAATTCATCCTCATGAAGTGGGATAGTTTGGGATGTAGGTTATCAATAAAGATCTTGGTTAGATGCTTCTAAGGTGGTTGGTATGATAACCTGGTAGTGAGGTTCTTCCATCATTGCAAATAGTCAGCTAGGCTTTCTCCTCCTTTCTATTTTGAGTTGCAAAGGTTCAACAAAGACAACTCATTCTCCCCATTATGGGCATACTGGGCGATGAACTTTTCAGAGAGCTCGACAAAGGTTGAGATTGTCCCATAGGGTATTTTGTAGAACCACTCAATAAAATTTCCTCCCAAGCTTTGGGGGAATATGAACATAAGGTAATTATCACTATATGCCACTTCTTGGCATGCCATATAGAACTTTTTGATGTGGCTTAATGGATCTCCTTTCCCTTGATATTTATTGAATTTGGGTGTCTCAAAATTTTTAGGGAAAGGGATAGCTATGATTGATCTATCAAAGGGATAGGGAAAAACCTCCTTGAATTTGAAGGTCTTGCTGTCTGTTCCAACTTTTAGCTCTTTAAGAGAATTATTCATCTCTTCCCCCTTGGCATTGATCGACGTTGGAGCAGGTAATCCCATTGGAAAATGATCTAATGGTGTTGGCAAAAAGGGATGATTTTGAGGTGGATATTGTAGAGTGGGATATGGGGATTGCCCAACAAGATAGATATATTGGAATGGATGTTGGGGTGATGGTTTCTAGGGAGGATATTGCTACTGAGGTGTGGGAGTGTATTGTTGTGGAGGATATGAAGTGGATTGTTGCTGCTGGGGGATGATGTGATGTTGTGGTTGTGATGGGTAGGATGATGCTTTTTGTTGCTATGGAACAATAAAATGTTACTATTGTTGGGATGGGAAGTGTTGCTGTGGTGGAGCAGGCTAATGGAATGGTACAGCTTGCTGATAGGATGGTCCTTGGTGCACTTGGATTTGTGCTTGGATAATGTAGGTGGGATGCATTCCTGCATTTCTTAGGGGTAGAATGGATATTGGGAAGTTGGTGATAGGAGGTGGTTGCACAAGGTTGCTAGTGAGGTGAGATGAAATCTACCATTGTGGTGGTGGTACTACTTGAGATGCAGTGGGTGGCATAGACAAATAGTTGGTGTATGAAGGAAATGATAAAGCTGGCAGAGGTTGTGATTGTTGTTATTGCACTGCTTGAGAAAAAGTTTCTTATTGGTTTGTAGGCATGGATATGTGAGATTGGGTAGGTATGCCTAAGGATTGCATTTTTTCTTGAGTGAAGCCCTAATGAGAACTGGTTCATGGTGGGAGTTACGATGTAGAGAATGTTGGGAATGCAGATGTGGGGATTTTTGATGTAGTTAGCAAATTCTAAGACCCCATCGAGGGTATCCCTATTATGAAGGCAACTTGCTAAGCTTGTGTATTGGAAATGAAAGGTGGAAGTGAAATGTATGATTGGGAAGTGGAAGGAAATGCTTGAGTGGCCCATGAAAAGGGTGATGCTAATGTGGAGGCTTGCTGAGAAAAGGAAGGAAATGATTGCATTGCCCCTAGAAAGGGTGATGTTGATGTGGAAGTTTGTTGGATAAAAGAGGGAAACATTTGCATTGTCCTTGGAAATGGTGATGCTTCTTGGCTCATGGATGGTGGAGGAATTGCTTGTGCAATAGATTTTGTAAGAGGTGGTGGTTTGTCTTGTGCAAAGCTCTGGGCTTGGGTGATGGCTTGAGATGCCATAGAAGATGATGGTGTTCCCATAATGGAAAATGGAGTGGTTTGTGTCACTACTTGTGTTTTAGGACTTGCAAAGCTTCTTTGTAGAAGATGAGGAATGGGTGAGGCTTCCTAAGATATGTGTAAGTTGGGATTAGGGATGTGTTGGATCATGGGAGTATAGGATTTTGCTAGGATTTAGATGGTGTTTATGGGATGTGAGGTTGGAGATGTGGTGGAATGGGAGTACCTTCTTGCACAAAGTTAACCAATATGGATTATCAATTCTGATCAATAAGTGCACTTGTACTATTTGTGCATGCCCTAGATGGCTCATGAATGTTTCCATGGAAAATAAAGTGGGGGGTCCATTGGGCTCGTCCCATACATTCTCAAGCACTGGTAGGATTTTTAGGATTAGACAAACTAGTAGCCAGGTTGGGATCCATATTCCTTCTCTTGGATAGCATCTCGGAAGATATCGAATGCAGATCTAAGGATGAAAGCACAAATGGTGGGTGGATGCAAGAACTCTAAGGATGATGGGTGAAGATCTAAAGAATTTGTAAAGATGGTAGATATCTAGGATGCAATGCATGGACTTGGATCAACTTAAGGATGGGGAGATGCTAAAAGATGGTGGGATGTTGGATTTGGATCGAGGAGATGATGGACGTTTGGTGGAAGATGGTGGAGGATTACGAAGTATTGGTCAAATGAGTTGCTTGCTTCTTGATGTAGGATCAAATAGGATTGGATTGTCAACCTAGGATAGACTAATGATCTTCGGCTAACAAGATTCTTATCAATGCATGCCAATCTCTTGCTCAAGATGATGAGGCTTACAAGGACAAGTATGGATTCCCTAGAGAATGCTCTGTCAAAGGGTGGAGATTTCTGATTTAGGATAAAGATTTGAAGAAACTCAAAGGATAAGACACTAAGTGTTTGGGATTGGGTTTATTAGATTTGGTTCAAGGATGGTGGGTTTCTTACTTGGATGTTGGATTCTAAGATTTGGATCAGGATGAAGGATAACAACAAGGATTCTGATTTGTGGATTGGTAATGGAAAGATGATGAAAGAATGATTGAATGATGTTATTTCTAAGAGGATGAACTAGATGTAGCTAAAAAGGGATGACTTATGATGTAACTAAGAAGATGTTAAAAAATGCACCTAAGGATGAATGGTGATGCAATGATGAGTCTAAGGATGATCTAGAATGTAATAGATATTGAGATATGATAGTGAGATTCTGAAGGAATGGTGGATATATGATGGGGCTGAACTAGTCTTCACTCTCTAGGTTGATAGAGTGATGATTAATCTATAACCGGTATGCAAACTATTTCACTCTGGCATTATAGCCCATGTTATCTAGTTTCTCTTGATACTTCTCTTCTACTTGGATTGCCTCTAGGATGGGTTTGTGATCTTTTAGGTCTCTTTCTACAATCTTCTCTTGATAGACTTTGGAATTGGGAAGCTTAGCTTTCTTTTGTTTGGTCAAATTGGACATAGCTTTTAGCAATTGGATTGAATCAAGGTTCTTGGGTATCTGATTTTGAAGGACCTTTTCTACGAGGATGTTTGAAAGATTTCGATCAAGTTTTGGCTCAATTTTGATGTCTCCAATGGAGAAGGATAAACTTAACAAAGACACTCTAAAAATAGTCCTGACAAAGGATAAAACAACTTTATGGGATACAAGAAAATGATTTACCATTGAATCTGATGATGCTTCTGAAAGATGTGTATGTTTTGATAGATGTTTGCACTGAGTTTGTAACTTTGAAAACACTTCAAGAAGAACTACCTAAGGGAAGGCTAGTATCAAAATATTTTCCCACATCTTGATACCCCTAAAAGGGATACATATGGTGAGTGTCTTAAGGTGATCTGAGAAATCACAGGGATCGATCCTTGCACATAGATTCTGATACCTTTAGGAGTAGATCGGGAAGCCTCTGTTTCAACAAGTATCTAATTAGGTCTGTGGTGTCCTCCCAATTAGTTTGTACACACGTGACTCAATTAAGAGCCTTGTTGACCATGCCAAAATAGTAGGGATATTCACCTACCTCGAGCTACCATCAACACGCATCGATCAAGATTGAGGGGATGAAGTGAGAGTTTTCTCAACGCTTTATTTCTATACCAGTTGGGGAAGTACTAGTTTGAAGTCGTTCTCCAAAGAGGAAGCACTTTTATCTCTGGACTAGCTTCTCTAGAAGTAAAACAAGTGAACTCATTTAAGTTCAACCATTTTTATGTCACTTAGATTTAAATGGGATTCATAGAAATGTGAAAAAATCCTTAAAATACATCATGAAGAGTTTATTTTCCAATTTGATTAAGTGTGCTTTTATGCTATGACCTTCAAACACATATGATTTAGGATGCAAATTTCATTCCTTGAAAAACCAAAAAATCCTTTTAAAAAGATTTTCAAGAGTTTTTTCCTTTTAGCATTCAAGATTTTTTGCTTTCTAGGACTAAAAGAATGAAGTTTGCTTTGATTTTCCTTTGATTTCCTTTTGTTCACTCAAAATTGAATGTGATTTATAACTTAAATGAAATAAATGATTTTGATTTGGTTCATCCTTTAGATTCATTCAAGATTTGTTTGATTGATTTCAAGCACTAAAATGAAATGTTTTATTGCATTGATTTTCTTTTATTCCTTAGGCATTCAAGACTTGGTTGTTGTTCATTTTAAGCACCAAACAAAGTGTGTAATATTTTCCTTGTTCAATTTTATCCTTTGTTAATTTTAAGCCCAAATTGAAATGATGAGGTGTTATGAGTTCATACATGTAGATCTCTATAGTTTTGTTGACCATTAGTGACCCACACTTAGTCATTTATCTAGGCAAGGATGGTTGGTCATCACTGCGACTAAGTCATTATGTAAAGGCCAAGTTATGTATTGTATACTTATCAAGCAGTAGTATTGTTGAGTAAAGTCATGGTCACTATATGTTTGTACTATGTCGAGTATAGTTTTTGCCGAGCTACATATGCAATGATTACCGAGTGATAGAGAAATCAATAGATGCTAAGTACAGTGAATGTTGAGTATCAGAAATAACATTTGTTGAGTTAGTCAGGAATGATATAAGAGTTTGTTATGGCACATTGATCGAGGTAAACCATTTTTGGTGATAGTCATATTTCGTATTTTGTTTGTTGAGATAATTACGGAGGTAATTAAACATTCATTTTGTAATCAATGATCCTTATGTAATGCCTTTAGCCAATCAGAAAATTGTAAAGCTTAAGTGGCAAAAGGAATCAATCTAAACCGTAGATCTTAAATCACGAAGATGTTTTGTCAGTTATATAAGGACTAAGATCTAAACCCTAAGCGTGAAAAAAAAAGAATAGAGTGATAATCAGAGAAAGAGGGTATGAAGGAGAGAATGTTAAGGTGATGAGCAGATAAGCATTTAGATAGAGTTTAGTGACCGAGCCAAGCAGTGAAAGAACATAATAGAGAAGTGATCAATATTATACAGTAAAGAGGAGATTTGTAATCTGCATACAACACAAACCGTAAGATTAGGTACTAAGACACTCTAATCAGTGTATTAGAGTAAATCTCTTAACTGAGTAGTCCTAATAGACTTTTTGTAATCTCTTAAATGTGTGCTTACTTTGTTGTAAGTTTTAAATCCTCTAGCAAGGTAGACTGTATAAGACTTTTAGCTCTTAACAAGGCAGACTCCTCGCAGGGTAGATCATGATTTGATCACATTTTATAAGCCCTAACAGGAAAAATTTATTACTGCATTAGTGAAGATTTGTGGGTGTCATCCCCACCCTATTTTTACCTTTCAAGGGTTTCTGGGTTACCAAAATTATTGTGTTATGAGTGATTTCATATATGCTGCTTAATGTGTTAGTTACTTAGATTGATCAAGTTTTGTTAATGCTATGCAAAAGTTTTATAAGTATCAAAATGATTAAAGTAGGTGATATGTGATTCACCCCCCCTCTTAGTATCACATTTCCCACTTATATTTCCAACAATACAATGTTCATTTTAAGACCTTAGGATTAAGTGTGTTAATTCTATTTTTTATCATTAATTCATGATCCCGCTGACTCTTCCTAATTTTAGTGATAGAATATGGTAAATTTTTCTATATATTTGGATATACCTCTGAACCATCTTTCTGGTGCATCTTTAACTGTAAAAAATGGAGCTCATATGCAAAAGTTACAAAGGTTTTCGTGAAAGTGCCTCTTTATGGATTTTTCTAGAAAATAAGCCAAGATCCTGCAAGAAGAAGAAGAAGAAGAAGTAGAAGGAATAGAAGAAGAATAAGAATAAGAATAAGAAGAATAATTCCAAATGCTCCCTCAACCTACAAGCTTTAAAAATGATAAAAACACTCCAAACCACATTAGAATGTTAGTAAAGAACCCGTGAAGTGGGTCTAACCGGGTGTGCCAAAATGTGTGTAGAGTGAACCTAACCTATTTGGAATAGGTGTAGACATTAAAAAATTAGTTAATCAAAGTATAAAAGATTATTCCTAAACATATAGAGAAAACTATTCACAAAGACATCTAGATAGAACCGAAACGGGAGCACCCTGTCACCGTTTGATTTGTTCTTGATTTAGGGATGTGCGCAGTTTCTCAAAACACTTGGAGAGATTTCCTAATGTAGATTAGGAATTAATATGATGGATTAGGGACCATAAGAACCCCATAGTGGCATAGAATCAGTTATAGTTCACGTAATTTTCCCCTAAGGCCTTAAGGATCCTAATGAAGATGAAATGCAAACTAGGCTACAAATGATTAATCTAGAGTTGATTTTAATTGAAATGAAACATGATATGGTGCTGAAAATGATTAGAAAAGCTTAACAAAGAACTATATTCAATCCATTAATCTATTCTAAGATGATCTATAAAAGCATAAAATAGAGTTAATCTAACAAATATGATTAACAGCTTAAGATCGAGGAGTAATCTAGCATTATAACACTACTATTAAATGTTTATGTGAATTGGTAAATTTCTCTAAGAAGTTAGGGTATTTATAGGATTTGAGGAAGGACTTGGGTTAGGTAGTGGAGTTAGGGTCAGAGTCAGGGTTTTGGGTAGAGTTTGGGGTATAGTTAGGGGTAAGGCTAGATGGATAAGGGTTAAGGTTTCTCACACATGTGTGAGCAACACTAGGGAAGTGTGCATAGGGAACCAAGTGGAAAGTAGAGTCATGGTCCTCATTTATGATCTTGTAAGAGCCTTAAAGAGAGTGTAAGAGGCCATTAATGAGCCTTTAAGGCTCATTAATGAGGGGGTTTGACCAAAAGTCAAAGAAGCCTGGTTTAGGCTAATAAATGTAGGAATCAGCTCCTAAGTTGGTTTAGGAAGGATTTATGAAAGTTTAGGAAAGTCTAGGAAAGTCTAGAAGATTTTAGGGTTTTGAGGGATTAAATAGATATAAAATTTATTTAAGGAATGTGACATCGTTTATAAAATATTGATTGAATAAATGAGGGAAAATTACTCTAATTTGATTTAAGTGGTTTGGGGAGGGCTTCTTTAATTAAATGTGTCTAATTAAAATAGGAGAAATTGATGGCATAAAAATAAATAAATAAATAAAATAAATAATTAATAAACAAATGATGATGTCATCAGGGCTTTTACAAAATAAAATATTTTTATTTTGGTAAAGGCTTTTTAGGTATCTACAATAAGATACAACCAACACTTAATATGGTCAGACAATTGCACATGACAATTCAAGACTGCAAGGATGTTCTACTGGTTGACTAGGATGCATGTGACAAGTGGTGTTAAACATTTTTGAAATTTCATTGAGGTAGGTCATGGAAAGGGAGAGCATGATGGTGCATGAGCATATGTGAAAAGAGCTCTTAACAGAGAGTAATTTAAGTATGAAGTTGGTGCAGTGTGAATAGATAGAGAAAAAAGTGTGCAATGGTGTAATTCTATGATGGGACCAGGTAACACAGGTAAGTCTATGTTTTCCAAATTTTTTTGGTTAATACGTGAATCTAACATTGAAAACTATTTAAATTGTTGTATACTTACAAGATCAAGTGACATGCATTCATTTAGAAGTTCAAATGCAACATCATTAGCTATTTATACTAGACAGATTGCATGTTTTTTCTCTTCATGTATGCATTTTTTGTGGGATGAATGTGAATCAAAAGAGTAGGTTGACCAATGGTCTTATAGACCTTTGCAAACCCTAGATAAATATAAAATTACTTGAGCACTACAAGTGAACTAGATGGAAGCATCAATGGATTTTGACCATGTATTTGAGCTAGTTGAACCAGGTAATTTATCAATTTATTACTTAGTGAATTCTTTTTCTCATCTTGTATACATTTTAAGGTCAATTTATTAGTTCTTTATCTTGATTTTGATATTAACTCATAGCCTTCTACTAAATGTGGGTCATGTATATGCAGTCATTGCAGATGAGAACAATGAAGAAGGAACATATTACTTTTTGTGTCATTGTATTGAGGCCAAAAAGAAATTGACAACTATAGTCACTAATGGAGAGAGTATTGAGCACCCAATAGGTTCCATTTTTGTGACATGCACATGGATGAGAAGGTACCATTGTTGTGTTGAGTTGTATTGAGACCTCTTAAACTCAATTTATTACACTTTGTGTTGATATTGGCATTAACTTATTTTTATAATAAAATGTAGGTACCCTATCAAGAATTCTAACACCTAGTTGGTTTGAGGAATTTGAGACACATATACATATTCTTCATTACTCTAACCTTGTTCTTGCAAAAAATATTCAATTGATTAAATATCATGGTAGTCCTCTTAACAATAATTTGTGGAAAGTTCATTAATCTGACCACGAGACAATACTTGACACAATAAGGGTTAGAGCTGATCCATAAGGTTCACTTGATTAATTTTGGGCCATAAAGATGAATGATTCTACAATATGGTAAAATGATTTTGACAAGTTGTATATGATTCTATGTGCATATGAGCTATAATGTGCATATTTAGATGCCAAATTTTGTATATAAAAATAACAATCAACTATAATGTGCATATTTAGATGCAAATTTTTTATATAAAAATAACAATCGACTGTAATGTGTATATTTAGATGCAAAATTTTGTATATATAAATAATAATGATCTTCATCATGCATATTAGATGCAAAATTTGAAATATGAAAGTTCCTATGGGGCTGATTTGCAACTATTAAGAGCCCACATTTTGTATATCCTAATTTGCACCGTTTGATTATAAATACATATTTAATTTTGCATCCTTACATTTTTATTGTCTTAATGCCATGTAAAGTGCAAAAATTGTGATTCCTTACCATGAATTTTGTATCCTTATATTTATATCATCTTAATTTTGTATCCTTATATTTGTATTGTCATAATTCCATGCACATTTGTATCGTCAAATGAGGGTCAATTGAAAGTTGTACCACTAAGTTTCTTCCAAACCATTCATCCTGGCACCAAATAGTCTATACCATTAGCTCCAATTGGGTAGGTAAATGCTAGTGACAACCTCATTTCACCCACTTTGTCACTAGAACATTCATGACCATGTTGGACCAAAATGTCCCCAAGATGCACTAAGCACAATTGGGCAATGATCTTTCAAGGCTCATATCTCAGACCATGTGAGAGATGTCAAAACTATCATGAGATACAAGAGGGTGTTTTTGAGGTCTAAAATAATCTATCTCCATTATGGGAATTTTGATTTCATTTGAATTTGGCATGCCAATCTCGCTTGAGGCCAAAACTTGTAGTGAGTGTTAGTTGAAAGTTGCACCACTGGGTTTCTTCCAAACCGTTCATCCTGGCACTGAACGGTTTGTGCCATTAGCTCTAATTGGGTGTGTAAACACTATTGACAACCCCGTTCTACTCACTTACTCACTAGAACATTCATGACCATGCCTGACCAAAGTGCCCCCAAGGTGCACTAAGCACGATTGGGAAGTGATCTTTTGAGGCTCATATCGCAGACCCCGTGAGAGGTATCGACAAAATATCAGATGCTACAACACTATGTTTTTGAGGCATACAATAACCTCTCTCCATTCTGTAAACTTTGAATTTGTTTGAATTTTGCATGCCAATCTCGCTTGATGCCAAAACTTATAGTAAGGGTCAGTTGAAAGTTGCACCATTGGGTTTCTCCCAAACCATTCATCTTGAAACCAAATGGTCTATACCATTAGCTCTGGTTGGGTAGGTAAATGCTAGTGACAACCCCATTCCACCCACTTAGTCACTAGAACATTCACAACCATGCCGGACCAAAGTGTCCCCAAGGTGCACTAAGCATGATTGGGCAGTGATCTTTTGAGGCTCATATCACAGACCCTGTGAGAGGTATTGAAAAACCATTAGATGATACATGACTATGTTTTTGAGGCCTACAATAACCTCTCTTCATTCTGGGAGATTAAATTTTGTTTGAATTTGGCATACCAATCTCGCTTGATGCCAAAAACTTGCAGTGAGGGTCAGTTGAAAGTTGCACCACTGGGTTTCTTCCAAACCATTTATCCTGACACCAAATGGTCTATGCCATTAGCTCTAGTTGGGTAGGTAAATGCTAGTGACAACCCTATTTTTCCCACTTAGTCACTAGAACATTCGCGACCATGCCAGACCAAAGTGTCCCCAAGGTGCACTAAGCTTGATTGGGCAACGATCTTTCGAGGCTTGTATCTTAGACCCCATGAGAGGTATCAAAAAATTGTCAAATTATACTAGACTATGTTTCTAAGGCCTACAATAACCTCCCTCTATTCTAGGAGACTCAATTTTTTTGAATTTGGCATGCCAATCTTGCTTGATGCCAAAACTTGCAGTGAGGGTCAATTGAAAGTTGCACCACTGGGTTTCTTCCAAACCGTTCATCCTTGGACCAAACGGTCTATGCCATTAGCTCCAATTGGACATGTAAAATCTAGTAACAACCATGTTCTACCCACTGTCACTGGAACATTCACGACCATGTCGGACAAAAGTGTCCCCAAGGTGCACTAAGCATGATTGGGTAGCAATCTTTCGAGGCTCGTATCATGGACCCTATGAGAGGTATTAGCAAACCACTAGATGCTACAAGAATGTGTTTTTGAGGCCTACAATAACCTCTCTCCATTCTGGGAGATTCAAATTTGTTTGAATTTTACATGTCAATCTCGCTTGACACCAAAATTTGCAGTGAGGGTTAGTTGAAAGTTGCACCACTAGGTTTCTTCCAAACCATTTATCCTGGCATTGAACGGTCTATGCCATTAGCTCTAGTTGGGTGGGTAAATGCTACTGACAACCCTATTTTTCCCACTTAGTCACTAGAACATTCACAACCATGTCAGACCAAAGTGTCCCCAAGGTGCACTAAGCACGATTAGGCATTGATCTTTCAAGGTTTGTATCTCGAACCCCATGAGAGGTATCAACAAACTGTCAAATACTACAGGACTATGTTTCTAAGGCCTATAATAACCTCTCTCCATTCTGGGAGATTTTTTTTTTTTTGAATTTTGCATGCCAATCTCGCTCGATGCCAAAACTTGCAGTGAGGCTCAGTTGAAAGTTGCACCACTGGGTTTCTTCCAAACCATTTGTCCTGGCACCAAATGGTCTACACCATATGCTACTAAAAACCTTATTTTTCCCACAAAGTCACTAGATCGTTCATGACCATGATGGACCAAAGTGTCCCCAAGGTGTACTAAGTACCATTGGGTATGTCGACGAGCATTATGGTGTGTCAAGAGGCAAAATGGGACCATTCCTAGTGTAAACCTACCCAACCAGACATGATGGAAGCATTGGTTTGTGTCCAAAATGAATAGATGTTTCTACTCCAAGTTGGTTATAAAAGGGACATCATCGGTAGGGTAGGTAGGGTCATATGTGTCCTAAATGTGTTAGGGTCCTATGGACCATTTTGGTTTGTAATAAAAACTACATGTTCAAATCTGGTCAAAGGGTCAATAATATACTAGCAATTGATGTTTTTAGTTCTTAGGATGATCACATTTTGAGATAACCTTCAAAGCACGAAGGGTACCCACAAATACATGTAAGACATGGATCGTACATAAAAAAACTCATATTATCATATGCTCTTGAGACATGAATCACACATTTAGATATCCATACACATAAACAAACATAAGGAAGTTGAAAAAAAACTTATGTTTGTGATAGGTTATGGAAGTTGGGATGGGTTATGGAAGTTGAAAAAAAACTTATAAACATCCTTGAATGCTTGGGAGATAGCATGGTATATACTGGTGACGGTTTTGTATGGATTGTTGATCTGAATTTGAATGAAACTTAGAATTTTACTCACTTCTTTGCATGATTTGAATTCATTTGTGATGGAGTAGTTTTTATAATACCTTAGGAGTATTCTTACTATCATTTCAAACCTTATTTAATGCTCTAGAAGTTATTTGGTTTAGTTTTCAATACTTTGATATTGACTGATTGCATTTTGCCACTATTTTGTCAATAACAGTTTGACAAAATCTTGATGTAGAAGCATCATTCCATGAATGTTCTTACTGATTCTCATGGAATGATGTTTCTTTGACATGTATAATATATTTCTAACATGATACATTGCAAAAGAGTTGATTTGATAGGGTGATCACCGAATTTATGAAGTGAGCTTTGAAGGATTTGCTTGGTTGGGAGAAACAACCATTAATCTAGTTGAATGAGGTGTATATTTTATGACATGGAGTGTCTTATAATGGTGTATTAATGGTGAATCCATCATTGGCTAATCCTAGAAGTCCTTGGAAGGCCTACCTTGAGAAAGCCCTAGCTTTAAGGGCTTGTGAGAGACCAAATTGGGGGTTTCATTCTTGTAGGGGTATGAGAACCAAATTGAATTGATTTTTATTGTATTGGAACCATTTTAAGAGACTCTTGAAAGTTTTTGTGTTTGGGAGTAAGTAGAACTTGCACTTTCTTTGTAAAATGACCCTATTTTATGCTTGAAATAGGGGCACAGTCTGAGGATGGGTATGTTGGTTCAAAATAACCTATGGTAAGCTTTTGATATATTATAGTCTACTGAAAATAGTATCAAAAACTATAGATAGTTTTTCTTTTTCTTTGGAAAATTTGTGAGTAAACTTCACTTTAGTGTCGCTGGTGACCTACTACAAAACCAATTAGGCCTAGTAGACAGTTTGGAGGAATTGGGTGTTGGGTGTTGGTTGAGAACCCAAAAATTATTGAAACCTTTTAAATCCATCTTTTTTAGACCTAATACATCCACCTTGGGTATTGGGAAGGTTCTTGAGGGGTTTGTGAAGTATTTTCTATTTGGGAGTCTTGGAGGCTAGAGGGCTAGTGAGTGCCTAAACCTCTCAAACCTTAACCATTTGAAGATATACTTAGCCACCACACCAATAACCACTCTACATCAGATACACATGAATACAATGTAGCACATAAAGCATGAATTCAATTAAATGATGAATTACACATGTGAACACACATAGCACATAAATCACACACATAAATTTTCTAAGTCATGAAGCATACATGTAGCACATAGATTATGAAGCATACACATGAATTCACTTAATTCATGCACATAGCCCATACACATGAATTTAAGCTATGAATAATGTACTTGAATACACATGAATATACTTAAGGCATAAATCCTACACATGGGTACATACACACAAGCATATTTACATACTAATCATGAACAAATGAACACACAATTAACAAATTAGATCGAATATCAAGTTTCATATATATATCAAAATGAACAATAATTCTGTACATATCAAAAAATGGTATACATTCCAAATCAATAATAGAGTTATAAATGTGGCATTGACTATGTCAAGGTCGATATATACAATAAAAATGTTGAATATATAAAAAATTTGGTCATTCAATAACCACAACTAGATTTGTATATCTCTATCAATATCTACAACTCTGCTGGATGATCAAAATTGAGCCTCTTCAAAGTAGTAGGTGGCTCACTAGGTGTCTGCACAAGAATAATTCAAATGCTAAATTAGATATCTTTTCTCAAAATAACATCAAAATAACTAAATACTAGATTGTAATTTGTTGGCAGTTGAATTTTTGGTTACCTAATCTCTTTCTTCTACAATTGGGTCATTCTCTAAAGGTGATGGTCCCCATCTTGCATGAGCTGGACTCCTAACAAAATGTAAAGGAAGAGGATCCATGGGAGGTTGTGAAAAGGGCTGTAATAGGTAAAATAAAATCAATACAAGTTAATAACATATATATGTTAGGAAACATTACAAAATAAATAAATTCATGTACTCATATCTAAACACATATGTTTAAAATGTGTATAGAAAAAATGCATACCAAAACCTCAGATGGTTCTCTTGTACTCTTAGGAGGCATCACCACTGATGAGGCAGCTACGAAAAATTCCTATATCAATAATCATAACACATGTTATAGTCATAGAGGAAGGATTTATAAGAGATTTAGAATGATCAAGAATGCAATTGAAAGTAAATATAAAAATGTTACCTCTTCTCTCTCTTGAACATCAATGACATCAGGTGCATTCATTAATTCTATAAAACCCAATTATTTCTATATATAGAATAAATAAGTCAGGTGCATTCATCAATATAGACTACAAGTACATGTTTAATCATGAATAATATATTTCAACAAATAAACTTAAATTCTATTGAATTAACTTTTGTTGTTTGGGTGTCCTCAAGGATTTCTTTCTCTTTTCCAGTGTCTTCAAGTCAGGTGGGGTACCCTAGCTAAAAAAAAAGATAAACAAATATGATACTGCATGGGTTCAATTAAAACTGTAAACAAGAGATGTGAAAAATATTATACCGCAAAGCTTTCAAAACCAAAGTCAATGGAAGAAAGGGTGACATCATCAAGTTTAGAAATTTGAGCAGCTGACAAGCCCTATGAAACACCAAATAAATATGCATATATTAACAAAATATATTTTGAAACATACATATTATTCTATTTTAAGGAATATTTTAAAAAATTACCTTAGGTGTCAAAGCTACATGTGTACATGTACGTCTACTTGAATGAATACTTAGTGGTGTGCTCATATCACCTGTTGCATGCACCTTGTAATTCATATTATTCATGTATCAATTTAAATTATCCTCTAAATAAAAAATTATTTACTTTTATAAGATTTAGGTGATTAATTAATAACATGTCAAAACACAAATAAACAAACCTGTCTCTGCTCTCTAGAAAATGCCATCATCAGGGCTGCATCCTCAACAATGAATGCATGGCATCTACCCCTATAATGTATACATGAATGAGATGCAAAACCATCCTCATTTGTATCATTATCTACCCCAACACATATACCCTGACAATTGGGGCACATATGCTCAATGGGTTGGGCTATTCCAAATGGTGCATCTAATGATGATGGACGTGGCACAAGTGCTGATCCAAATGGTGTATCTGATGATGATGGAGGTGGCACAAGTGCTGATCCACCCTCTTCTTTGACAAAATATGTTCCATGCTCAATAATGACATCAGTCAATGATGTGGATGCATGAAGGTTCTGTAAATCTATGGACTCCTTCACAACTATTGGGCCACAACATGAACCATGGGTTTTCTTAGCTAGAGGCCTCCTATGTTGTGGTTGTACCACCCTATGAGCCCTATCTAGGTATATCCCATGCAAAGCCTCTCCCTCTACCTTGGAACTACCGGATGTCAAAGTAATTTAGCTTCTCGCTGAGGATAAACTCACAATATAGCTTTCTTGAAAAATATAGAGGCACCTCCCAATTATTACAGGGTGCTTGGTCAAAGACCATATACCACCTATCCTAAAAAGATGCTTTCATCCTATTGTGAATACACCAACATATAGGAAATTGAGTTGTATTTAGTTCTAGTATGTTACTAGTACTTGGATTGGTAAAAAGAACACATATGTCACTTATGAACTTGTTTTTCACTTCATCAAATGACAACCCATCCACATAAATGCTTGACACCTATCCCTCCATGAACACAATATGATAACCTCTCTAGAAACCTCATTTGCATTATTGGCCATTCTTTTTGGCATCGAGCTGAGGGTTGAGTGCTGGTCAAGACTAGAGGACCTCAATCTATTGACCAATATAGAAATTTGGGCACTGTTATGTGTAAGGTATTTTATGAGATCATCTTGTGTGGCATCTACATGATCTAATGGAGGACGTGGAGGGTTTACGGGTGTCAGTACTGTTGAGGAGAATTATTTTGAGGTTGAGGAGGATTTTTTGGTTGTGGCTATTTCTCATGTTCAATGTTTTCTTTTGTTTCTTATGCATGAGGTCTTTGTTTTCTTTTTCATTTTGGTGAATTCTTTGTAGAATCTAACATCAATTTTTTTTTAAAAAACATAAATCAATTAAAAAACCCTAATTTAAATAAAACAAAAACAAAAACAATTGAAACACTAAAATATCACCTTTCTGACATGCTGCCATTGTTGCAAATCGATGAAAAATGCAAATAGAAGCAAATGGAACCAAAAAATGCTCATGTTATGAAGAAAAATAGCTTCCTCAATTATTTGTTCCTTCATTTATGGCATTCGAAATGGTCCAAAGCCACAGGTTTTGGGGACTATAATGTCCCTCAAAACCCATACTCATTTTGAGGAACATTCTTGTTCCTCAAAACTCATACGGGTTTTGAGGTTCATTTTTGTTTCTAGAAACCCGTACGGGTTTTGAGGTCCTATTGGAATTTTTTATTATTTTTGGCTAGGCTTGGTAAAACCAAGCCTAGCACAATTTTGAATTTTGTATAACCCACATGGGTTATGAAAAATTTCATTTTTTTTGGATGTGGCCACTAAATTGTCCACCATCTTGGTGCACTTACCCCTATATTGATGACTATAAAGAGGGAGAAGAATGATTAGTAATAGAGGGAGAAGATTACTAAGATGGAGAAGATCTATTGAGAGATGAAATATCCAAGAGGGAGAAGATGTTTAGAAGGAGATCAAGAAAAGCCAAAGTTAGAGCTTAGAGGGAGTACAAGAATGACAGTGAAGTGTTGCCATCATCAATTGACAGTGATGTATTGCCATCAATGCCAAAAAGGGAGATTGTTACTATAAATGATGGTGATGATGATGAAGACCAACCAAGATCATAGGTATAGAAGATAATAGAAAGATTATATAAGTTATTATCTTTTAATTGATGTCAAGC
This sequence comes from Chamaecyparis obtusa, assembly GCA_027943335.1. Classification (NCBI taxonomy): domain Eukaryota; kingdom Viridiplantae; phylum Streptophyta; class Pinopsida; order Cupressales; family Cupressaceae; genus Chamaecyparis; species Chamaecyparis obtusa. The sequence continues at coordinate 371,357 of BSBK01003286.1, forward strand.
AATTGATATCTAATTTATATTATGTTGCCATATCATTCAGAGTATGATATCAGTTGAATGAGTTAAGAAGAAGGAAAAGAAGTGGGATGTTGTGTATATGAAGAAATTAATTGGGCAATAGATACACATTAGACAATGCTAGGATTATATTGATATAATTTTTTTTATACCTAGAAATATGATTATATCAAGTCGGTAAAGAATGGTAAAGAAGATTAATCAAGTCAGTAATAAAAACTATTTTGGCTACCGAGAAAAAAATGTCATTTGGTAAAAAGAAAAATTCATTCGGTTAAAAGGAAAGTAAGTTTCAGTAAAGGAAAAGGAACTCAAGACACCAAGTAGAAGGTTTTAGTCACTGAGAAAGGAACACAAATTAAATACAAGGATCAGAATGACATTTAATGTTGATCTATGATGAGCTGGAAGATTATAATGATAAGGAAGAGTTAGTTGGAGAGATCTACAATCAAGAAAATTCATGATGATGATCTATGGTATAGATCTAAGCGGAAAAAATAGAAGGAAAAAGTTTCAAGAAAGTTTGAGTTCCAAGGTGATGATAAAACATGTTATCGAGATCTATATTCATTGAAATTGTTTTTGAAGTTGATCAGATGGTTGAAGTTAATCAAAATAAAACATGATAAAGGAGATTAAATGAAAAGACAAAGTCTATATAAAGGATAAATTTGTATGAACACATCGCTGGAAAATTGAAGGTTTATTGAGTCATTGAATGATGAAGTGAAGAAGGAAAAGGTTGAATTCTGAGTCAGAAAGATGAATTTGATTAAATGTTGAAGCCATTGGAAAGTGAAGGATTGAAGTGAAGAGAAAGAGTACAAAAATGATCTGATTATGCGAAGGATAGTTGTGGATTTACAAGTCAATTTATTCACTATTTCTTATTAACATTTGTAATAGAAAAAATATTAACCGAGTAGACTTAAAAATATTATTGTAAAATCATTGCAAAAGGTAACATTCTAAAGAGTTTTTGAAGACCTTTAACCAGACCAATCCTAACAGGGTGAAGATTCAAATAGATCTAAGGAAAATCCCTTGACTGGGTCACACTTAGCATTGTGCATTGTAATCTTTGATAGGATTGGCTTTTAACTGAGCATACTTCAGAAGAGTATTTTCTTTAGTGGGTGACAATTCTCACAATGGTTTTTCCCAAAGATGGGTTTCCACGTTAAATAATGGTGTTATATGTGTTGAATGATTTATGTGATTTTTATTTCTATTTGATAAAGTTTATTTACCGTTGTCGGTACATGTTGAAATGTGTCTTTAGAACCGAGTTTACACTGAGTTTAATTAGTGAAAATTTTTAAGGTACAAAGAATCAAGGATTATTGATTCACCCCCCCTCTTCATAATCCAACAATAGATTCCTTTGCAATCCCCTCAGCGTCCTCAAATTTTTCCCCTACATTATTTTTGATGGATGTTATCCTATTAACTAATCTTCGTTTCTTAGTGCTATTATGAAAGAATTTTGTATTTTTATCCCTTGCCTCTAGCTAGGATTCTCTTGATTTCTATCTCCAAAATATCTCTTCTTTAGCTAACACCTCCCCATACTCTTTTAGCATTTTCTTTTCATATTCATATGCGACAGTATCCATCCCTTTTTCTAATAGCTCCTCATTTATCTTTTCCAAAATTTCCTCCAAAGTTATCTTTTTCTCAAATATGTTTCCAAAGTGTTCAACATTCCAAATCTTAAGCTTCTATTTAATGATTTTAAGTTTATTTACCACTTGGTAGAGTTTTGACCTAGCTATCTCTTGATAAGTAGGAGATATTTTTCCACAGCAAATCAAATTGTGATATTGCTATCAGGATCAACTGTGTAGTTTTTTGAGTCAAACTCACTGACCCATAATTCATGAGTAGTGGTTCACACAAACCCATCTCTCATGAGAATGAATGGAACACTTAGCAATCATTGGATCTAGGTGATGCTCATAGAGGTGAAGCACCGAGACTTCTTGGGAGGTCACCCATCCTAGTACTACTCTAGCTCGAGCGCGCTTAACTACAGAGTTTCCTCCATGGTTAAACCCACTCTACTAGGATGGGTGGCCTCCCAAGAAGTCCTAGTGCTCCACCTCTGTGAGCATCACCTAGATCCAATGACTGCTAAGTGTTCCATTCATTCTCATGAGAGATGGGTTTGTGTGAACCACTACTCATGAATTATCGGTCAATGAGTTTGACTCAAAAAACTACACAATTGAATCCTGATAGCAATATCACAACTAGCTATCTCTATTTCTCTCCACCATTGTTCAATCATATTCAAAAGACCATGAACCACATCTTTCAAGTTTGAAAGGACAGTTGTCTGGCATCTCATCCATTAAGATCTTAAGTTCCACTAGAAAATGATTTAAACTAGATATAGGATTAACTTTTGAACCCATAGTGAAAGGTATTTCTGACAAATTTACATCAAATAGGAATCTATCTAGTTTTTCCTCTATGAATCTAATCCTTTTTCTTTGATTATCCCATGTAAATCAATCTTTGGATGTTTCTATTTGTAAAAGTCCATTCCTATTTATCCACTCATTAAAGTCCTTAGCTTCTTTAGGAAGTATCTGTATCCCATCCCACCTTTTTGAGGTTTTAGTAATAGAGTTGAAGTAACCTCCTAGAATAGATATTTCACCTTTATATTCTACTAGTTTATCTTCAATTTCCTTCCATACTTTCACCTTCTCCATGTTGAAAATTGGACCATAAACATTGAAGATCCTAAAACTTAACTATGTTTGGGAATTTCTAACTAGATTACATCTCCAGTTTACATGGACTTGAATTTATGTGATGCTCACAACTCTAGGATCCCAAATAAAAACCAAACCCCTTGAAGTTCTCCTAGTCGAAGAACCCCAGATTTCCCTAAAACCTAGTTTTTTCCTTAAATTGGATATGTCCCTATTATCTAGCTTGGTTTCTTGAAGCATTAAAATTTATGGTTTTGTATTTGATATGCAACATTTTAAGATTCACTACTTGTTAGGGGCATTTAGTCCCCTAACAATCCATGTTAGGACATTCATTGTTAGTGCATTCACATAATTAGGATTGTCTCATAATCAAAATCAATAAGTGAAAAGATAATCAAATTCATATGTATAAGCATAGGTGACAATAATCATGATAATGTAAATCTAAATTGTACCATATAAAGGACCCAATTATCATCTAATGCTATTTAAGTAAAAAGATAATATAGAGTCCATCAATGATAACAATGCAATAACAATGTACTATCACAAATGTAGAAAAGAGTCATTTGAGAGGGTATTACAATATATAAAGAGAATAATCATCCTATGATCCTAGATTAGTTTTAATAATTGTAAGAATCAATCATTAAGGTGGTTTGAAATATAGTCTTGAATAAACAATCAGAACATACATAGAAAACAACTAGATATGCCAGGTGACCAAAAAACATCACGGTCCTAAAACTATCCATGGCACCTAAGTAAATATGGACATATACAAAGGAAGTGATTATGATCAATATGATGGAAAACATTTACCACTGTAAAAACTAGATTATGAATTTATTACAAATAGAATAGAATTGATTAGGCAAGCACCCTAGGTAGAATCACAATTTTATCATCCACAACCAAAGCATAGAAGTCCCTACAATATTCCCTAGGTCTATCAAAGACATGTTAGGTTTGGAGGGGTATTACAGATTCACAATTAGATCCCATTGATCACTTCCTAAATGATGTAGATAATATTTAAATGGTTGAAGATATCATTGAAAGTCATAAGGATATCATATTTAGAAACACTATGGCTAAGGGCATGACCCTTATGCCTTCTACTACACTAGTGACAGTGTTAACACAACCATCACCTCAACAACAATCATATCAACTACTAGACCCACCAACCACTTCACAATAAACACCACATCATCAAGTCTAAGATGTTCAAACCACCCAAGAAACCTCTTCATCCACGTGGAACCTCTCTCAACCCTCCATGCAAGCACAATTCATCCTAACACAAAAAACATCTAAACAAATCTCACAAGCACCTCCTCATACATTCATGTTGCCATCACAACAAGATAACTCATTGGCATTGATACATCCACCACCTCATGGTACACTTGGTTATCACTATCAACCATTCTATAAAAAATTAGGAGGATATATCACACATGTGCCACTTAGTGCACCATCCACTCAACTTGTGAGCTCCATGCTAATGATTCTGTCAATGCATAAAATTTCCAATGTGGTATAGACCATTCTGATTCCAAATCGACATGCAGTTACACAACCTATCAATCTATTAATTATGAAATCACAAACATTTACAATCGGTATGTTGTGTTATTTCCTCCTCCCACTCAAGCCATGACTAGGGGCATGAATGTCATCACACCCCCTATTGTTCTAACATAATTTATGCAAAAATCACCTAAAATGCTACAACACATGTCTCAAGTGACTATACCACAAAAAAAACCAAAACAACATACTAGTTACTTGCAAGCACCTTCTTCTTCTGAAGTGGCAATGCAAAAATAGAAACATTTAGGTAGTGATACCAATCACCCCTCATCATATGGTAAAAAAAAAATATATTATCTGACATATACAAGGGGTAATTATCTTTCTAGTGGCATGCACCAAAATATGCCACCGCAATAATATAACACTCATCTTCACAATTTTTATTCCATTTAACCCATGTTCCAACAAGGTCCAAACATCTTTCAACAACCCTCATTTGTTCATAAAAATACATCAAGATACCTACATCCCCAATAACATATTGGATATGACCATCCCTATCAAACCAATTATTTGGCAAAATATTTGTCAATCACACCTTCACCAAGTCCACACATGGTGGGGGTCCATATGCTATAATTCCCTATTAAAATTGAATAGGAAGATTTGAAAGATTCTCTTAAGAACCTCCAAATAAACTACTCAAAGAAACTATTCAAATTTTAGGAGCTTTGTCCCTATCCATTTGATAGGTCCATTATTGTAGTATCATTTCACAAATACTTTGAAATTCCAAAATTTAACAAATACAAGTGAAAGAAGGACCATTGTAACCATATCAAAGAATTCAACCCGACTTGCCAAGAAGTGGAATATTATGACAATTATACCTTGTGGTCTTGTTTCCTAAAAGTCTTCATGGTTGTTCATTGGATTTGTTTTCCAAGATATTATTTGGTTAGAACACCAATTTTATAGAATTATATGTGAAATTTTTTTCTCATTATCACCAAAATATTGAATGTGATATATATGCTACACCTTTGTCAAGCTAAAAAAGGAAGGGGAAAGTGTTATTGATTACACACAATACTTGAGGGCACTTGTTGGTCACACAAGACTCAATTGTGCAAGTACCTTCCAAGATATACAAGCTTGTGGACCATCTATTGAACAAGCTTTAATTGAAAAAGGAATTATCAAATCATCCAAAGTCTTTTCTAATCGACATAATAATGACAGATTACATTATTGGAACCATAATAAGAATGTTGTGGGTGATGGTGTTGTTGATTGTAAAACCACCCAAATAATAGTGCCAGCTAAGACAACTCCTATGAAAACATATGTTAATACTCTAACATAAACATTTATAAATCCTCCACCTCAACAAAAAGTCAACCAACAACAAGTGTATCATAATCCTATAGTGCATAAAACACAAAAAATAAAACCAATGATATTATGGTATCTCCTATGCCTACTTGACAGATAGGTCAAGGAAATCTGTGAAGGAAATTTACTCCCTTGGGAGAATCTTTGGATTGAATCTTAAAATGAATAAAATTAAATAACATTATTATATATCCATGGGATAGACTCAAACTTTCAATAAGTCTAAACCTAAGCTTGATTGATAAAAAGATAACGAGTATTGCGACTATCATCACATCAAAGGTCATACTACAAACAAGTGCATAAAAATAAAACTCTTAGTCCAAGATCTCATTGATCAAGGATAGATTGACATTGATTCCACTTCTGTAAAATTACCTAATGTTCATCTTGGTGTATACAAAGATGCTTTTCCTAAACACCAAGGAGAAGATATCAAATCCAATGGGGGAGGTTCTTTTACCACCAATAACATCAATTAAAATGCTGTCCAATTTGACTATGGTAACATGATTGGTTGCATCTCTCAAGCCCATCATCATGTCAATATGATCTGAGTAAAAGGTGTAGACACACAATGTGTTGCTACTACTAGAAGAGCCTATCTAAGAATTCTTGGTTATGAAATTCCAACTACCTCACAAGTGCTTGCATCTTCCAAGTATAATATCTTAGAACACATAGTAAAGACTCTTTCACAGATATCTATTCTGGACCTTTTGAAGGTTTCCCCTATCCACTATGATATCCTAACACATACATTTCAATAGGCACGAGTCCTGAGTGATATTGATCCTACCCAATTCCAAGCTATGGAAACACATCTCTCATCCACATATCAACTTAGTTTTATCCAATTTGATGCTATCATCCCTGATCCTAATCACATTGATACCTTGAACATTGAGGTCATCATAAAAAAATGCAAAGTTAAAAGAGTCTTGATTGATAATGGTTCTTCTCTGAATCTTTGTATGCTAATTTTTGTGACATAGGTGGGGTACACTATAAAATTTATGTACAGTAGACTATCACCATAAATTCTTATGATAATGCTGAAAGAAGTTTAGTAGGCATGCTAAATATTCCTATCTAGTTGGGACCAACAATACAAAATACACTATGGCATGTGGTTTACCTAGGCCTTCCATTTAACATAATCCTTTTTGGCTAATGGATTCATGCCATGTAGGCTGTACCATACACATTCCACAAATATCTCAAGCTCCCTTATCAAGGCTACAAAATTGCCATTCGTGATGATGTACAACCATTTGAATATTGTTGTGATCTTGAGGTGTTGTCTCCATATTCAAACCACTTCCCTAGGTAGATATTGGAATACCTTGTACCACTCCATCATCCTCATATGTTGATCCTAAACACCATCCTTGGAACTGTAAAAGGAAAGACTACCATTACATCCTCATTTTCACAACTCAAGATCAATGATGTTGGCTAGAGAATACATCTTAGAGGGAAATTTCACTATGGGTATGCTACCTCTTGATCCTCATTCATATGGAAATCCCACTAAAGAATAGAAAATGAAAGAACCTATGGTCAAGGAACTTGGCTCTACTACATTCCAGTCACTGGGAGAAGTCAATCATGAAGTGATAGGAGGGGACACTAATCAATGGATTTACAAGGATCCCCCTAATGATAATGATCCCCGCATTATCTATTTTAGAGGAAAATACCCCGAATCCCATAAGTTAACTATAAAATAATGGGGTGATCAAGGTGGAAGACTTGGCCAAGAAGAACAGGGCATGTGAACACAACTTGAATCTCCTCACAATGTTGATAATTAGGGGCTTGGATTTGGAAGTTCATCGAATTATGCATCTACTTCAGCTAATGCCTCTCTAAACATGTAGAGTAACTAATTCAAAGTTGAAGACATACTTGAAGATGTTAAGAAAGCCTATGATGATATAGAAACATCCTCCTTCTTTGGTGCATCGATCTTATTCAACACCTCTATCCTCATAAAATTTCCAATTTTTCATCCAAGCCTCATTGACTGGGGATAAACTATTGGACACCTTGACATGTTTAAAATCATTTCCACACTCCTAGAGTTCATGGGTGTCACTAAATATCCACCTTATTATGATCCTTCTCCTCACATAGTTTACAAGATGGGTTCTCAAGCTTACTTCTGGGAAGAGGATATCCTTAGACATACAATTGAAAATAAAATAAAAATAAAGAGCTTGTCGGTGAAAACCTTTCTGAGGCATAGGTTCAAATTCAAAAATAGTGAAAATAAATGGCATATGTTCTCATGAAAAATTATTTGAGGTTCCTTAAGATGAGGATTTTCCTCTTCTTGCCATGGAAAAGTACTATATAGAAAAGTCATCTTGTCTTGAATTGATGAAATAATTAAGTCAATCTAGGAACTACAAAACATGTGGCTACTTCCATATCTGATGATGAGTTACAAGTACTTACAAAAATATTGAAAAATTGGTCCATTAAATTTGCATGGACATATGATGATATACTCGAACTTGATCCTGATCTTGTGGTACACTACCTTTCAGTTAAATCATATGCCAAACTAGTCAAACAAAAATTAAGAAATATGCATCTGTATGTGGCTCTCCTTGTTAAGGTAGAACTTGAGAAACTGCTAGATTCTCAATTCATTCATCTCATTGATTACTTTGAATGGATATCTAATATTGTCCCAGTATCAAAACCTAGTGGTGATATCAGAATTTGTATAGATTTTAGATACCTCAATAAAGGATTCCCGTCTAGATCTGACAGACTCCAAAACCTGTATCGTGATCTCTAGCTGAGCAGCTAGATCAACCAAACTCTTGGAAATAGAGAGATGAGGATCCCTCTCTACTAAATCCTTTGATGATGCCAATTATCTCTATATAACCTCTAGATGAGGTGTCAACATTGTTTGAATTGAGATTAACTTGGCTCTTATCCTTCCATCATTAGCCATTAGTTCAGCTAATCTTCCTTGGGCATGAAGTAGTCTGGTGAAATTAATAGAGCTGGAACTTGCATCCATGCTCAGTGAATGTTTGGTAGACTTCAAGTCCAATTGTAGCTTCTCAATAAGCTCTTGATTATCCTTAGTGAATGTCTCTACATTACATAACTATTTGTACAAAGAATGAACATTTTGTACAACCTCTTCTAGGTTATTCACTAGGTCAGAAAGTTCTACTTGTTTTATTGCAATCTTTGTGGAGACCTTCTCAAATACCTCGGTCTCAAAATTTCTTTCAGACTACTGCATTATCTTTTTATTTTCTTCACTGTCTTCACCATTCACTTTTTTGACAATATGTACTAATTTCTCTAGAATAGGTGAAGTCTCATTCACATCTTCTAACTCAAAATCCTCTACAAATATGCCTTTAACTTCATGAAGTACCCACTTTTGTTGATGTTCTCTTCTTAGTTCTTCTTGCTTTCTCTTCTTCTTCAAGAGATCTTGGAATATTTTCATCTATTCATTTGTTAAGTTACCAATGTCTCACTTCAGAATCACTATAAATTCATCTAATGTGACTTGTGTATTGGGAGACTTATCCTTTTTCTTACGTAGTTTATTCTTCTTTGGCTCCGGTGTGTTGCTACTTGACAACTGTACTAAGGCTTGAATAGCCTCTTACTCCTTAGGCTGCTGAATCTCCTCACTTATTTTAATTTTAGTCTCCTTTTCTTCTTAAATATGAGACCCTGAAACTTCTATTGTAGACTTGTCTTCTTGATTTTTGATGTTCGCTTCTTCTTCTCCTTTATTGAATTCAATATTTACCTCAGCAAGTGTATTCTCTATACTTGTTGACTTATCATATTCCTTGACACTTGTTCCTTGAGTGATCTTTTATTCAATTGTGATTGTGTGAGAGCTTGTAGGTTCTGAGTCTATAGTTTCTGCACCCTCAATCTTTTGATAATCATGAACTTGTATGAGAACTATATTGGTGAATGGTAGAAAGGTATCTGAGGCTTCCTCGGTAAGAATTTGACTTTTTATTTCTTCCTCGGTCAAGGCATTAATATTTACTTGTGTATCCTTAGGGACATACTCAATAGTGATCACATCCTATGATTCACTCTTTTCTACCTTCTGACTTACCTCTTCCTTAAGGATATGTGGTTCATCTACATCCTCGATATTATCTAGTTCAACTTGTCTGGATGTGCTTTCACCTACATTCTTATCAATTATCAATCCAAAAATTATTTTCCACATCCATTTTCTCTGTATGAAAACTTCTTCAATATGGAGTAAGGCCTCAACTTAGGTCTAAACCTATTTCTATGTTACTCCATAAACTTTTCTATTTCCTTTTGTGTCAGTTTAGGCATAAGCTATAATAGAGTGCCTTCTCTTATCCACCTCTCTGTCACAATTAAATACTTCCATTTTGCATTAATTTTACTCAACAGTTCATCAGGGATCAGATTCCCTATCTACAAAGGTGTCATCTTGAATGTACATAACATTTCAATCATCACATCTTCAATCTTCTCTTTATCAACTTTGTTCAACTTTTCAAAATTTATAAGGTTAAATCCTGCTAATTTTGCTATGCTCTTGATGTTCTAGCAGATTTCATCCACACTGGTTGGATGTCTATGTTTTTCCACCTTCATCTTGTTGTTGTCATTTGTATCAGTTATTTCATCATCATCATCCTTTTGTAGCACGAGTTTCCTCCTTGGTTTCTTCTTAGGATTGCTGGACACAACCTTAGTTTGCACTTTTGTTCTTTTCCCTGAGCTCTCCCTTCAGTTCTCTTTACTGGTGTTCTCTTTTGTGGCTCGATAGCTATGGTAGTTGAAGCTGCCCTAGTTCTAGGTCTTAATGCTACAGGAGGAGTAGGATTTTGTTTCTAGTTCTTCCTTTTGCTGGGCTCAACAACCATTATCTCCTTGCCCTTCTTTTGAGTTTCTACTTCCTCCTCTTCACCATCTTCAGATTCACTTGACTGATCGTCACCCTGGCCTTGTGTAATCTCCAAAGGTGCATTCTCCTCTTCTCCTTGTCCTAGCATTTTATGAATATTTTTGACTATCTTCTTTCTTTTCCTCTCTAGGGTTGCAAACTTTAGCCCTAATGTAATCTTAGACTTTTCTTCTTCATAATTTTAAAAAATATTGGCTTTTCTATCAATCTCTTCTACAAGTAAAGCAATTATTGCTATTGATGTCTCATCTATGTTAACTTCATAGGGAAATGGTCTCAACCATGCTACCCTTGACATAATAGCTTGAACAAATGTATTATCAGTATCCACTAGAAAACATATATCATCATAGAACTTCTCTACTAGGGATATCAGAATCCTACTTCTCTTTCTCATCTTCTTCTTAAAATCTACAAAGTAAATCTCCATCACACTGTCAAAATTATCTCTTGATTGTTGAATGAACTCATTAAACTATTGAAATCCTTAAACTATTGACTCCATACTACATCTCCTATAGTAGGAAAAAGTTTTTGTACATAAAATAATATACAAACTATCATGGAACCAAACTTACACATTGAGTTCTTTTCTTTCCTGATTGATGTAAGGTTCTTGGAAAGTTGTGTTAGTTGTAGCTCGAAAAGATCATAAGTATGATATTTCTTCATAATTTTCCATGTCTGGTCTACTACAATTCAGGGGACACTATCCATTCGGCTTGACTGATAAAACTTGTGAGCAATTAATCTCATAGAAAAATTGATCTCATGATCTATGATGGTGGAGATAGTCATTCCTCTCTTCTTCCCTATAAGAGCTAGGGTAGCCGGTGAATCAGTGAATAATTCCCTTGGTGATCTCACCGACCCATTTTCCAACCATAATTGCATATCGTGAACTTTGCTTAAGACAATCTTGATCCATTCTATCTTGAAATTGTGAGGGAAGTCTAGGGAACACACTAACCCTTTCTCGATCATGTGTTGATGATCCACATTCAACACTCCATTTATAAATAATCTTTTGTATGCCTCCCTCAGTTCATAGTCTTTGATTTCACCAATCTTTCACATGTAGCATGCACACACACATGTATCATTAACACTTTGGGTGGAATTAATGACAGTGCTCCTGAAAGATCTCCTTCACTATACCCTCAGGTACATCCCAAAAATTGGGTGGTTTACATGCATCACTTCTTACTAACTAAACATTGAGTACCTCCTTTCCTTGCTTCCTAACTGCAGTAGATGAGCTAGATGCCATTTTTTGATCTAGGGTTCATAAAATAATTTCAGAGTAACTCGTTAATACCAGGTTTCAACAGTTCTTCACAATGTTTGCCGAGGACACACTGTAGGAATCTTCACAAACTGACTTTGCACAAATCTCTCTTACAATCACCTTTGAACCACTTTACAAACTCTCAAATTGCTAGCTAAATGAGAATGAATGATAATTTTTTTTATATAGATTCAAACGGTCACTTTTAGGTCTTCATTAAATGCTTCGTACACTACTAGGTGAAATACAATTGTCTCGGCCTTCACATGATAGCTCGACTAACATGTACCCATACTCAGTTGAAACCATGACTCAGTCGATACTAATATTTCCACTTCAGCTCAGTAGGTGTAACATCTCAGTTTTTATAGGATCTTGACACATACTAAGTGACTCAGTCACTATAGACATAAATGGGTAAGTGCACAAAGATGGGGGACCAAAAAGGGGTATAAGATGCCACTTTTTTCTTGAAATCAGAAAACTTTGAACTTCACCAAGAAATTGAAGATAGTTAGACTCAAAATTTTAAGATGTGACAAAAACAAGAGTTGTAATACTCTGAATCTAGTTCCTAAACTACTAACTTATTTTGAAAATGGTGCAGATTAAGGCCTTCAAAAAGGGGGAGCACAAAAAGTGGTCCTATTTTTTGTCCCAAAACATAACATAGCGTCTAGTGTGCTCCCCCTAAATGTTAACTTTTTTTTTGAATTTTTTTAATCGCTCCAGTGAGAAGTTAGCTAACACCATGTAGTTTATCCTAGATTTTTTTGGTCATTTTTTGAAGAACGTATAATTTTTGATGAATTTACGAAGTACACATCCTGAAAACATGAAATTTCTATGTGCTCCCCCTAGAAATCATTAAAACTAATCAAAAATTAAATTTTCTTTTTTTTAAAGTGTGTAGAATGGAGTCTAGTTTCTAAAAATGTAAGTTATTGCAAAATTTGATGAACAAGCCAAAATCTATGGCCAAAATACTCCATGTTGGTTTTTTTACAAAAAATGGACATACACACAAAAGAAATTAGAGTTGAAAAACTTAATATAATCAGAATTCAAAATAAATTATATGCTTAGATAGCTAATAAAGAGATCTGCAATATCACGTCATCTGATTTTTATGTTCTTGAGCCACAAGTAAAGCTGACAAGGAGCACACAAAAAAAGATGTCATTTTTTGTATGTCTATTGGAAAACATGTCTCAAGCCTATTTCAATCGTCCAAGCCTTTGGGTTGGATCTCCAAGGCA